>CM035408.1:156983262-156985762 GCA_020310875.1 Ceratopteris richardii | reverse complement strand
TGGAGGGATACATCTGAGGAGGACACCAGTCTGATCTATGTAATACAGTTGACCCACAATCAACCGAAATCGTCAATTGTAGACTGCAATTTTCCGGCGCAGAGTAGCGAGAGTATTAGGAGGGAGACAACCCTCGGTAAGAAAAGTCATTAATGTATCATAGTATGCAGAGGCAACAGGAAGTTTTGGAGATTCTTCAGGAGCTGCCTGGGTTACATAAATAGTCGGCGTCGTGTCATCGACACCTACCGGAGTCTCACCGGAATCCAGACGAGATAAAAAGTCCGCCAAGGCATGTGCTGTACTAGGCCGGTGAATAACTTCATAATCAAACTCCTGTAATAATAAAACCCATCTGGTTAGTTTTTCGCCTAAGTGTTGTTTGCGAACCAAATACATCAATGCGGCATGATCCACATGGAAAGTGAATCTTCGTCCCAGCAAGTAATGTCGGAACTTCTTAACCGAGTATACCAGACAAAGACACTCTCGTTCGGTCACGGAGTAATTTCTCTCTGCAGGAGCTAATCTGCAGCTCGCATAGTATACTACTGGTCGAAACCATTTGTCGGTTTGTTGCATCAGCACACTCCTAATCGCTATGTCTGACGCATCCACAAAGACATGAAATGGACAATTGTTTTGCTTGAAGACGAACCCAACAAAAATTTCTGATTGGGAACGTCCATTCCATGTCTTTGTGGATGCGTCAAACATAGCGATTGGTAGTGTGCTGATGCAACAAACCGACAAATGGTTTCGACCAGTATACTATGCGAGCCGCAGATTAGCTCTTGCAGAGAGAAATTACTCCGTGACCGAACGAGAGTGTCTTGGTCTGGTATACTCGGTTAAGAAGTTTCGGCATTACTTGCTAAGATGAAGATTCACTTTCCATGTGGATCATTCTGCACTGGTGTATTTGGTTCGCCAACAACACTTAGGAGACAGACTCACCAGATGGGTTTTATTATTACAGGAGGTTGATTATGAAGTTATTCACCGACCTCGTACGACACATGTCTTGGCGGACTTTTTATCTCGTTTGGATTTCGGTGAGACCCCGGTAGGTGTCGATGACACGACGCCGACTATTTATGTAACCAAGGAAGCTCCTGAAGAATCTGTAGAACTTCCTGTTGCCCATGCATACTATGATACATTAATGACTTTTGTTACTGAGGGTTTTCTCCCTCCTAATACTCGCGCTACTCTGCGCCGGAAAATTGAAGTCTACAGTTGACGATTTCGGTTGATTGTGGATCAACTGTATTACATAGATCAGACTGTTGTCCTGCTCAAATGTATCCCTCCACATGAATCGGCATCAGTTATTGCCATGGCTCACTCATCATCCCCTGGAGGACACTTCGCAGCTGATCTCACTCATCGCAAAATTCTACAAAGTGGGCTATGGTGGCCTACAATGTACAGAGATGTTGTTAAATATGTGGAGCGGTGTGATATCTGTCAACGGTCAGGACATCCCTTGCAACGACCCTCACCAACAACCGATATATTTTGACTTGTACAAACTATGCCACTAGGTGGGCGGAAGCTTGGGCTCTACGTTCTGCCACAGCTGTTCCGGTGGCCAAATGTTTGATGAAGGATGTTTTCCCTCGATATGGATCACCTCTAGAGATAGTGACGGACCAAGGTACATATTTTGCAAATACCTTAATGCAAGTGTTGACTCGGACTTTCCAGATTGTGCATAAATTCAGCTCACCTTACTATCCACGCGTGAATGATCTTGTTGAGAGCACTAATAAGACTCTGCTTATGGACTGTAAGCTATTGCGCCCATGGACGTGGTGGTGCCGAGTCTTCGAGTAGCCTTATCCCAGAAATTGCTGCCGGAAGAATCTTTTCCATTCCGGTTAGATGTTCTCAGATCCTTGGATGAACAACGCTTGAAAAGCTTCATGATTCTTCAAGAAGTTTAGCTATGCCAAGCCCGTACTCATGATCGTTTTTTAAAAACCCCTGTATTTACGATTGGCAAACTCGTTTTATTCTATAATACTAAAGCTAATAGATCTTCCGGGAAATTTAAGCTACGGTGGTTCGGCCCATACCGGATTGCTGAACAAGTGGGACCCGTAACTTTTCGGTTGGAAACTTTAACCGGTGGCCTTCTTCCAAAAGCGATTAATGGCTCCAAGCTCCGCCCCTATCACTCGCCGTCATGAGGTGTACTCGGTATTTTCCTCTTTTTCATTTGTCACTTGATTTTCTTTTCTACCCCCCGTATTTCGGTTGACCAACTGCCATAATCCTTCCGTTTTGCTGATCTAATCATGATTAATAGCCGCCTCTGTGTCCCTGCTTCTGTTCATGCATGCATGTCACCATTATGAAGGATAAATTTCCAATACTGCGTTATGATTAGGGTTTTTGCCGCTTAATTTCCCCGCGCTCTTACTTAATCTTGTTTCTTTTGTTGTTAATCGCTATTGTGTTTGTGTGTGTGTTTGCGACCCTTGTGTATGCCGTG
>CM035408.1:156845762-156973262 GCA_020310875.1 Ceratopteris richardii | reverse complement strand
TATTGCTACTTCTGATGCAATCAAATTAGCTCGTGAAGTTGATCCCACTGGTACAATTTCTTTCTTATCTCTAGCATCCATTCATCCATGTGAGCACACACGTCACATACACATGAAAGAAATGGTACTTTTTTGTTTCTGTGCATTTAATTCTTTCATCCTTCCATTTTTGATGCGGTTCTCCACTTCACCGATATCTATTGCAGTTGGGGCACTCAAAGGCAGTAAACCCAGAAAGAAAATATATTATTGTGTGTACTTCTTTTCTACAGGGCTTATAGCTGATTCATTTACAGTTATCAATTTATTGTGAGGTTTTTCTGTAAAAGATTTCACATTTTTCACTTTATACACCTCATTGTATCTCTTTTGTTTCTTGCTATCTATACTGTTAGTTTTGCAATCAAATAAACTTGTAGTTTGATACCAATCGTTTTCATAACATCTGATCAAGTAATCTGGAACATCTGCTGATAATTTAATCAAGTTTATTCATGGATTGGCTTGGGATTGCAAATATTATCATATTGATGGACAATATAAGTGATGGTGCTGTTGGCCATAAGTTTTGTAGATTTACTACCATGGATGGACTAGGGAGCTCAATATAATTAAGCAAAATCCCCCTCTTTTCATGATTAATCAAAAAGTTAGCGCTGCATAAACATAATTCATTTCTTCATGGAAGAGAGATAAAAAGAAAGAGGCATGTCTATCTCTTTCTCTCTATCTCTGACATCTGAAATCACACGCATTGTTTATGTGTATGCACATGTAGACATTTATGTATGCATATACAGATGCAGTCTGTAAATTCACACTGATATACGTATGTATGCATCACATCATGCTTTTACATTAATTGGTGGGCTTTTTGAATCTTGCTTATTTAGTAAGAAGCTTCAGCTGTGTCTTTTGGCTATAGCATATTTAGAGCAGAGAATGCCCTGTTCATAATTACTTAGAATTTTGTTGCTTTCACAAACTCATCAATGGACTCTTTTCTCTTATAATCAGTTACACTTTTGTAATGAATAATGTTTCTTTCCTATTACTTTTTATTTTTGGATCTGTTGTCTTTACTTTTGTTGGATTTGTTCATATTGGTTTTTTATTTATCAGAATACTTCTATCATTCTTATAATTCTGGTATACAATGTATGGCTGATGATTATTTGTTTCATCAATATAGACCTCAAGACAGCTTACACTACACTTTTACAGGTGAGAGAACTTGGGGTGTTTTGACAAAGCTCGATCTTATGGACAAAGGCACAAATGCTGTTGATGTAATGTTTAGTACTGGTGCAAGATAATTTGTGCTCTTCAGCAAGAGGATTTGCCAATGTTATCTGTGTGGATGACTTGTATCTATCTGATGGATTAGGTGCTTGAAGGCCGGGCATATCACTTGAAGCATCCTTGGATTGGTGTTGTAAATCGTTCTCAGGCAGACATAAACAAAAATGTAGATATGATAGCTGCCAGAAACAGAGAGCGTGAATATTTCAACAACAGTCCTGATTACAAGCATTTAGCTCCACGCATGGGCTCGGAGTATTTGGGTAAGATGCTGTCCAAGGTAAGTTTTGGACCCTGTTTCTCTTCCACTTGATAGGAAGATTTTCCATGAAACATTTTCAGCCTTAAGTTCTCTTTGGGTGGTAGAAGTAGGTCAGTCCTCTTTGAGTCTTGCATTAGCTTCTTGTACTGAAATTGAAGATTGAGTTTCTGTTGTGGAGGCCTACTGAGCTATCTCCATATTTTACAGCACTTGGAGTCAGTGATAAAGGCACGCATTCCAAGCATCTTATCAATGGTGAACAAGAGTATTGATGAACTTGAGACTGAAATGAACCAGTTAGGAAGGCCTATTGCAGTTGATGCAGGGGTAAGATGTATAAAAAAGCGTATGCCTTAGCTGATTGCTTAATATTATATCTATATTTTCAACTTCAATGTTGGATGTTTCTTAGGCTCAACTTTATACAATATTGGAGCTTTGTAGAGCTTTTGATCGTGTCTTCAAGGAGCACCTTGATGGAGGGTACCATTTTTATAACTTGATTTGGGTCTGCTTTTGCCTTAGCAAGATTTTATATTCTGTCTCCTGAATCCGGTTTTTACATTTACCAGAAATTACAAAAGTTTATAGATAGTAAAGTATCAGCAATGAATGCTCATTGCTCACCAACTCTTTGAATATCATTTAGGTTTTTCTTGTGCTTTGTAAAGGCCAACTAATTTGATGCAGGGCAGAAAGAAAATTACATCTTTCTATAGTGTATGTCTTATTATCATTGATGCTATACCTCTTTCCTCATCCATGTAGATGGATTTACCAATGAAGTCATGGAATGACTCCTTGAGGAAAAGGATCATTATTAATTACCCATTTTGTAAAAGAGTCATACCATGACTTCATATCTAAATTGGAGGACCAGCATTCTCTTTTTCAATATGGGAAAAGATGGGTATGCTTTTTTCACTATCATCATACCTAATGCCTTTGCATTTCCCTTCGGTGACATGTTTCCTATTTGTAAACTGGTGATCCTTACATTGAGGTAGTTTCATTACAACTGTGCTTATTACACTATTGCAAAATCTTTGATATTTTGGATTGAGCTTTTATACCAAATATCTTGAGGATTTGCTTCAACTCCAGAATTTTCCAAGTCATTTACTTGCTATACCAGGAAGTCTTTTCCTCCATTTGTGTTAATGATTCTCTCAGAGAGGAGTGTTGTTGCCTTGCACGTACATGTGAGTGTTGGAAGCTTTTTATGCAATAAACAAAGCACCAGGTCTATAGTGCTTTGCATTTAGAAATTCAGCACTTACCATGCATTCACATATGTTCAGGATGTAATCTCAAGTCCTGTATACATGCACATAGGTTTGGCTTTTTAAGTAAATCTGTGGATGGAAAGCTCTACTAGTGCATAATTTAAAGGATCATGGGTTTTTGCCAGTTTGAGGATGCTTGGAACTTGGGCACTTGGACTGGAATCTTCTGTCATGCTTCCATAAGGCTACCATGGTGCTCAAATTTCATGGAGGAAGATGGTGCAAGATTTGAAATAGAATGCAAGACTGACATTCTGGTAACTCCATTGGTGCTAAATCAATACTTTCATTGGTCCTTGTTACTTCCGAGTCTAGGTGCTTTCCACATTGGTTCATAGTTTCACAAGAAGGTAACATAGTTCGTAGAGGAGAGACCTTGATGACCGAGAGAAGACTAAGGATACTCGAGTGAAGTGCGTCGGTTCTCTCAAGCTCCAGAAGCTCAGTTCTAGGAGTTATACAAGAGGCTCTGGTCTTGTCACAAAGGGTGGACAAGCGGAGTAAGTCTACAAGGGCTGAGTGCTTAGCAAGAGGCTTGTGTGCTTCGCGAGTACCTTGAGGTTGGATTTTGTGGTTAGACCCTGAAGTTGTCAGCATCAAGAGTTGCCCTTAGGAGCCATTGCTTCCTTCCCTTGTGATTGAACCGCCTATTTTGTACACTTCCATGCTTGATGCTAATAGAGTAATGCTTATGTGACTCTTAATCTTGGCTCTTATTTTGTCTCATTTTGTAATCTTCTTGTGGTTGTGCAAGGCAAACACATAGTGCATCCTACACTGAGAAAAGGAACCCACCTCGAGCACAAGAGAACAAGAATTTCCTCTACGGGTGCTCAATTTAGTATGCTTGGTGGGACATTGCTTTGCATTTTCTCTCTACTGTTCTTCATTTTACAGTTTTTCAGTCCTTAGTCCTTGCTGTTTTCAGAATTAGTCTCTATTATTTTCAAAATTAATCCGAGTTGAAAATTAGTTCAATTTTTTTAGTCCAACATTTCTCTGCTTCCATCAAAAGAATCCTTGACCACTTAGAGAATCTTAAGCTTAAGCAAGAAGAATCATTCCCTAAGCTAATGACTAGAGTAAAGTCTTTAGTAACGAAATTTCTTGCTCAACTTGGAGATTTCTTAGTTAAGAAGTGGGTGAAAAAAGCTCTACCAAAATCATCTCAACAAAAACTGAGGCAATTGTTAAAAGACTACAAGATTTTGAAGGTGCTTCCGCTAAGATCAAAGAAGCACGCAAGCATTTCGAAGGAAGAGAGGCATGTCAAGAGGAATCTCCTTGCGATTACGTGGCAAGCTTGAGGAGGGAGTTTGAGGCGCTCAAACTACAAAAGAACCTCCAAGAAGAGAAGAATTCATGAGAAGACAGTATCACATATCTCCCATAAGAGGCAGAGGAGCTAAAAGCTTTCATATGGAGTACGATATGTAATAAACCTAGTCATAATAATCAGGATTGTTGGGAGAAGACCACATAGAAGTTCTATGGAAAAACTGGCCATGAGACAAGAGATTGCTACTTCCTCCAAGGGATTCAAACCAACTAGAATAAGGTCCTTGGAACAAAGCTGAACCAAAATATACAAGGGAATCAACAAGAAGTGATGTATACTGCACCGTTCTCAGTTCAAGGGAGCACACCTCAGTTAAGCAACAATGGTTCTGAGTTCAACAACCAAAGAAAACCAATAAATAAGAAGAAGCCCATCATGTGTTATAGGTGTGGGGAATATGGGTGTTTCCAAAGCAGATGTCCTCTCTCAGAAGGATCACCTCAATGCAAGCTCTGCCTCGATGCCATAGATCACTACTCGAAGGACTCTCCAAAATTGCGGCCAAGTACTAGCCAAGGAGGACCGTGTGGGCCACAGCCAGGGAGTTCCTCCTACCAAGTGAATGTAATATCAGTCAAAGGAGAAAGGATTCCCAAATGGGTAGACTTGGTGGCAAAGTCATCAAGGGATGGGGACGGGTCTCGAGGACGGTGGTGTCCCCAAGACGGGGATGGTGCCTAGGGTGTCCTAGGGATGCATCCTCGAGATGGCACTAAAATAATGTTGATTTTTTCAAATTAATCATATGAGAGTCATGTAGAATGAATTTGCTAACATATTAAATGACCAATAACAAGAAATCCATAAAAAAATATGTTTTTTAAGTATAAAGAGTACACATGTACGAAGCATGTTGATGGTTGAATGTTCAAAATTTAGAGTTACTCAAGAATCAAAAGTGACAAGTGACAAGTCATATGTATTCTATCATGTCAAATAGTGTGGATGCATCATCATAATCATACCAAAAAGATATTACATCATGAGAACAAAAAGAATGCCAAATGATCATAGTACATACCATTGATCGACAAAAAGACTACATATGGAAGCTGACTAGAACATAAATAACAAATGTAGAGACTAGTCACTACGACATAAAAGATAAATGTAATGACTATGGAGAATCCAAGTCAGGAGTCTCATTTTTTGCAACACAATCAGAGGCTTCTACTTCTTCATGTTCTTCATTTGCCACCTGGTCTGACCCTGGTCTACTTCCCATTCTTTGAAAGGATCTCCTTCCATGCATTGAGTCTTACGAAGCATTCTCAATTAGCACTGACAAACACTAGCATGATCACTAGCATGTTGCACACCAAGTTTGTTCCTCTTTTTAGAGGATACATGTCCTTACACACTCCATAGTTGCTCAATGCAACTCGTGGTGCAAACTTTACTAAATACACAAATGGCCAATTGTTGAAGATCTTGACCATCATAACCAAAGTCCTCCCACCACAAGGCAACACCAACATGTAATCTATCCTCTTGGGCATCTGCACATGCATATGAAGCATCTTTCCCAGTCCTGTATTTGGATAACTTATCTCTAATAAGTCTTCTTTTTGCACTATCTAGGATAAGCCTCTCCAATATGATCCTCCATCCATAAGCTACATCTAGATCCGCATATTGCTTTTTATCTTGGAATTCTGGATCTAACATGTACGTTGCTGCATGAAGTGGGGAGTAGTATGCACTCCACCTACTAACACAAATACCTTCGATTTCTTCATACCTGTCACTGTCCTTCACCAATGTTTTTAGTGACTCAATGCGATCCATAGCTTCCTATACTTTACCTATGCATGGCTCCGTGGAATCCACAACTTTCAGTAAGTGCACAAGTGGATGCACAATATCCACAATGCGAGAAATGTTCTCCCACCATGTTGCATCATCTTCCAATCTTTAAAGTGCTTTCCTGTCGAAGTAGAAGCCTCTCGCATCCTCGCGAATTCATCGTTCAATAAGAGCCCTCGCAAGACACCACTACATTTCACTACTCGATGTAACATAGTGAAATTGTATGCAAATTTTGTGTCTCAATACTTGAGCAAAGCAAGAGTAGACCTCTTACTAAACTCATTCTTCACACGTGTGTGGTTATTGATGAAACTAACAAATGAATTTGCCTCATTAATTGGAGGCAAAATCCAATCCAAATTCCCAATACCTTTGAGAATAGTATTTAAACAATGGGCCATCCAAAAGCATACAATGATGTGAGGGTATAGATTTTCAATAATTGCACCTGAAGCTCTACTCTGTTTGCTGGCTCTCCATCTACGACAATGCAAATAACATTTGATGGCTCCACAATCTATTTGGCACTTGCCCACTCTACTGCAAGTACATCTGCTTACTTCCGTGTCTCTGATGCATCGTGTGATGAGAGGAAGTACATCTTCCCATGAGAATAAGCCACCACTCCATGGATAGAGCGTCGCTGAATATCACTCCATCCATCTACAAGTAACGAAACTTCATTTCTTTCCCATGATTCTTTTATACTCTCGCATGCGGCTTCAACAAGCTTCTTCTCCAATAAAGTGGTGTGCAAGTTCTCCGAGGATGGAGGCACATAGTGTGGTCCATACTTCACCTATCTTTTTTACCATGTCTTCGAAGTATGGTGATCTGTGGAAGAAGGATAAACCATAAAACAAATAACATTCATAAGTAATGGTCCATGCCACATGGATTAGCATTTATGATTTACGCCAAATAAATTAATAATAAAGAATTAAGATTGAAACAAAACGATAGAACCAAGATTCAATAGTTACCTTGCTGCATTGAAAGCTATATGTGGTCATGGTAAAAGAAACGTTCCACCACCGTGTCCACCTCCTCCTTCAAAATGGGGTTCCAATTTTCATGGAGTGTTCGTTGACGTGATTGACATAAATAGGGCATTCCTGATGGTGTGGAAGACGGAGTAGGAGGAGTAGGAGTGTGAGTAGTAGGAGCACGAACCAGAGCCAATGAAGATGATGCTTTTGAAGTCGATGGCATAGAAGACTTCACAAGTGATGTTGGATCAATGGGAGCTTGCGAGGCATGACAGAAACGTTCCACCACCGTGTCCACCTCCTCCTTCAATATGGGGCTCCAATTTTCATGGAGTGTTCGTTGACGTGATTGATGTAAATAGGGCATTCGTGATGGTGTGGAAGACGGAGTAGGAAGAGGAGTGTGAGTAGGAGTAGGAGCACGAACCAAAGCCAATGAAGATGATGCTTTTGAAGTCGATGGCATAGCAGACTTCACAAAGTGATGTTGGATCAATGGGAGCTTGCAAGGCATGACGAGCATGAACTTGGGCATCATTAATAGCAAGTTTATTGAGCAATTCTTGCTTCTTCTCTGAAGTGATTGCAGAAAGTCTTACTTCATGTCCACGTTCATGAAGTAAGTGTGCACGCACCTTGTTTGCTCCACCCGTTCTTTTCTAGCCAAATCGATTGCAACTCCATGGCCTTGCACCCCCTCTTACTCCCGCAGATATGGGAGAGTCCACTTCTTCCCACCATGTCCATTTGCTTGTAGGATGCCTCCTCTTGTTGTTCAATGCACTTGTTCGCGATGAAGAAGCCATAGGAGAAGAGAACACTATGAGGAGAGGAGAAAAGAGGAGAATCGTGAAGAGAGGGCTGAGAGGATAAAGAGAAGCCCTTAAATATGTAAGGGGGAAGATAGCTCAAGCTTTCACACACAAGAGGTACTTGCAATGAAAGCTCTAAATGCTTGTGGCTGGATGAGCTGAAATGAAACCCTTGAATATGTAAGGGGGAAGATAGCTCAAGCTTTCACACACAAGAGGTACTTGCAATGAAAGCTCTAAATGCTTGTGGCTTGATGAGCTGAAATGAAGCCGTTTCACGCTAGGTGGCAAAATTCCTTTTTTAAAACTCAAAATTTTCAAAAAAAAATCCCGTTCGGCAGTCAATCCCCATGCTGAACCCTGTTTGGGTTTGTCACAAAAAAAAAGTCCCCAGGATGCATCCTCGTGATGATAGGCTATGATGGGAGTTGATGAGGGGACGGCTTCCATCCCGGCTGCCCTCGTGATGATAGGCTATGATGGGAGTTGATGAGGGGACGGCTTCCATCCCGGCTGCCCTTCCCTCCTTCTAGGTGTTTGGGGACGGTGTCCCGGTGTCCTTAGGGCCCGGGGACGTGTCCCCATGTGACTTTGCCCAGCGGACATGGATAATCCAAGTTAGCTGAATCTTGTAGATGGGGCTAAGTCTGGAACTGAGTCCAATTTTGGAATTGGACCTAACAGACCAACCTCAAAATTTAGACCAATTTTTGGAAAGGGTCCAATTTCAAAAATTGGACCAATTCCAAAAATTGGACAACTCCAAGAATGAGACCAATTTCAAATGGACGAATTCCAATGAGACCAATTTCAAAAATTGGACATTGGAAGGGTTCGGAAGGACCAAATCTTGAAATTGGACCAACCTAGAAATTAAGAGCAATTTCACTTGAGAAGCTCTATGATCCAATTTCTCAATTCCCGCCAAGTATGGAGCAAGCTAGTTCAGAATCTCTTGCTGCAAATGTGGTATCACGACAGGAAATTCATCGAGCCAAAATAGATGCTAGAATCCTCACTTGGGTTGAGAAGAAGAAGTTATAGGATCAAAATAGAGTCAAGAACAATTTCGAGGAGGAGGCAGGGTCTAGCTTGAAGACTCCTTGTTTTTGAAAGAAGAGGGGAAGAGGTGGATAGAGCTTACAAAGACATGGTAAGGGAATTACAAGAGTCATCAGAAGAGAGAGACTTTGATTCCACCATCATCGACACATAGAATCTTCTGAAAAACACCTGCAAATAAGTATCTCTATATGATCTCTTGAAAATAGATGAAAGATTTAGAAGTGATGTCTTGGGTATAATAGAGATGTTTTGTCCTCTACCCCCTTGGATCACAATTCGAGGGTATGTGCATTCCAATATGATCATGATAGGTAAGACACCTACTACTTACTCGAGAAGTCCCTAAGTCACTTTGACCATTAGAGGTAAGACTTTTACCGGGGTAATTATTGATGGAGGATCTGGCATTAATCCAATGTCCCACCTTTGGGAATAGTGGAGCAAGTGCTTGCGCTTATCCAGAGTCCCGCCTATCTAATGCCCCACTATACTATGATTTTGTTAGGTTTAGAAGTAACAAAGAAAGCCTCTTTCAATGTAGCTCTTGTAGATCAAAGTAGAGTCCCTCCTTCTGGAATAGTGGAGCAAGTGCTTATCCAGAAGATCGAGTTTTTCTTAAGCTTTGTGGTGGTTGATGTTCCTCCCATGGATGGGGGATATCCACTCTTGATCGGAAGACCTTGCCTGAGGCATCATCATACAGTTCATGATTGGAGCAACGACACCTTGCTCTTCAACATTGCTCGACACTCAAGAGAATACCTACATCTTGATAGCAAGGATCGGGAGCGTCATGAAGGTAACACACATTCCTTTTCCATTCATAAGGAAAAAGAATTAGAACATGATCAAGACCTACTGCAATGGATAGAAACAGTAGACTCATTTCCCTGTCATGGGGTTAAAGTCACAGAAAGTGAAGAAGAAGTAGAAACTATTGGGCCAGGGGAATCGATCCTTGACTATAGAAGGGGAAAGGATAAGTTCTGCAGGTACTACCTGGAAGAACCTCAAGATAAAGACAAATTATCAACATGCGATCCGGAGCCTTCAAAAGAGCTCAATGAGGAGCTTGCACCAAAGGAGGAGTTAGCAAGCGGATGGATTCAAAAGAAGGAAACTAGTATCATCCTAGATGAATCTCCATGTTAACGAGGTGATCTTTTCTCCCAAGAGTCTACAGAGTCTATTTTGACTTCCAAACTTGTGAAGCATGTTGAGTTGGGAACAAAAGAAAAACCTTAACGGGTTCTCCTTGCATCTTGGCTATGGGAGTATTCTAGTCTACTAAGAGAGGTAATTACATTTATTCAACAATTTAAAAACGTTTTTGCATGAACCTATCAAGATCTAGAAGGGATCAGTCCACATTTAGGAGAGCACACCATTCCTCTTGTTGAGAATGCAAAGCCTATCAGGGGAAGGATATACAGACTCAACCCCAAATATGTAGAAGCGGTGAAGGAGATTGAGAAGATGGAAGAAGCAAAAATCATTGTACTAGTGGAGCATTCACAATGGTTGTCATCCATGGTCATAGCATCAAAAAAGAAGTCCAATAAAATTAGAATCTGTGTTGATTTTAGGGCTCTCAATAAGGTAACAATCCCGGATGGATTTCCTACTCCTTTCTCTGAACAAGTTGTGGAAGATGTGGCTCGACATTCTCTCTATAGCTTTATGGACGGATTTAGTGGGTACAATCAAGTACCAATTCATCCTCCACATCAACCAAAGACCGCTTTTGTCACTCCATGGGGTACATATGTGTACACAAAATGGCCTTCGAACTAAGAAATACTCCTCCATCCTTCAAGAGAGTAGTTTACACCATTTTTAGGCCACTACTTCTAAAATTCCTTAGAATTTTTATGGACAATTTTTCTACATTTTTAGGTGAAGGTTGTTCACCCTGATTGAAATTTTCAGAGAACACCTTTCTGAGTTGCAAGAAGTATTTGAATTATGTAAAGGTGCACAACTAAAGCGGAACCCAAAGAAATGTCATTTTTCTGTCATAGAATGCACACTTCTTGGGCATGTGGTTTCTTCAAAAGGTGTGGCTCTTGACAAATCAAGGTCCTAGCCATCATGCATATGTTCCATCCTACAAATCTTTTTCGGACACATTGGGTATCATAGGAAGTTTATTAGGATGTATGGAGATGTAGCAAGGCCATTGTTGAGACTAGTAGGAAAATTAGTCCAATCTAAATGGACTCAAGAAGATAAAATAGCATTTGAAGTGCTCAAGAAGTTGGTGAATGCTCCCATTCTCATCGTTCCAGATTGGGAAGTAACTTTTCATGTGCATGTAGATGCAAGCTCCATTAATGCAGAGGCAATTCTTGCACAAGCCAGCAAAGAGCATAAATTGGACCAACCAATTCATTATGCCACTAGGGTTCTCACCAAGACCGAACGAAACTACAACACAACAGAAAGGGAAGCATTGGCCATAGTGTTTGCCCTGAAAAAGTTTAGACATTACCTCTTGGGTGTACATTTTGTGGTAATCAAAGATCATCAAGCAATCAAAGTACTTGCTCAATAAGCCTAATATTGCAAAACGCATTTGGAGATGATTGCTACTTTTCCAAGAGTTTGATTTTGAGGTGCTGCAAAGGTCTGACAAACACCATGTAATGGCGGATCAGCTATCTAGGCTACAAGTAAGTGGTGAAGAAAAGGGAGTCGATGATGATCTTCCACACCATCATGTCTTCAAGGTCGGATTGGAAGGAATAATTAAAAGGTGTGTATATTCTGAACAAGTTTAGGCGATTTTAGAGTCTGCCCACAATGGACAATCTTCATGTAATTATTTAGGTCACATCGGTGCACACAAGTTCTCGAGAGTGGACTCTAGTGGCCCTACCCCTTCAGAGATGCATGTAATATGATAAAAGCTTGTGATGTATGCCAACGATGTGGTCTTAAACCCTCTAGAATCAACAATAGGCCTCTTAGAGTTTCAACAATGTGGCAACCATTTGAAAGATGGGGGTTGGATTTCGTGGGCCCCATATATCCCATGGCTCACCCATCAAGAGCTAAGTACTTACTGATAGCAACAGACTATGCTATTAAGTGGGTAGAGGTCATTGCATTAGTAGGCCGCACATCTGTGGCCACATTCCTCTATGAGCACATCTTCTGTAGGTATGGCTGCCCAATTGAAGTCACCACTGACGAAGGCACCCACTTTGTCAATAAGACTTTAACAACTACTTTTATGAAGTATCAAATCTTCCACAAGAAATCATGCATATATTATCCTAGAGCTAATGGTCAGGCAGAAAGCACAAACAAGGTTCTACTTTCCCTACTTAAAAAGATGGGGCAACGCATATTTGGAAGTCCTTTGGACCACATGGGGCAATGCATATTTGGGAGTCCTTTGGGCTTACAAAATTGCAAGGCGACAACTGGACACACACCATTTCAACTACTCTATGGTATTGAGGCTATAGCTCCTTTTGAATGCATCCAAGGCTCGATAAGAGTAGGATCACAAAAAGTTGCTCACTAGACTAAGCAAGCACAACATTCGAGAATCCATTCGGTGGAAGAACTCAAACTTAGAGGCAAAGACAACGTAAAGACCAAGTCGCTAAGAAGGAAAGAGTACCATGATCAACACCTTTGGAAAAGATTGATACAAGAAGGCTCCTTGGTACTTTTGTATCAACCTAGTCTCGCCAACAAGAAGCAGAAGAAGCTTTTTCACAGGATGGAGAGGACCTTATAAAGTGATACAACTACTTCCCCAAGGGACAATACAACTTTCAACATTAGAAGGAGAGCTCTTGCCTTTAGTAAACGGTTCTAGGAGTACAATTTAGAGGACATTTTGTAAATTGTGTAAATATTTTTTTCTGGTTTTCATCATCATCTTCTTCCAAGTACTCATTTCAAAAATAGTAAAATTGCTAGGAGTACAATTTAGAGGACATTTTGTATATTGTGTAAATATTTTTTTCTGGTTTTCATCATCATCTTCTTCCAAGTACTCATTTCAAAGTAGTTTTAGTCCCTCCCAAAGACTCATATATGATTTCTTGAAGAAAATCTCATAATAACTGATCAAACTCATTCACCGAGTTACCTCTTACCCGATGGTAACTTACCCAAACCTTTAGTATGCATTCAATGTTCTTCTTCTTTCAAATTCATTTCCAAATAGTGCCAAGTTACCTCTTACCCGATGGTAACTTACCCAAACCTTTAATATGCATTCAACGTTCTTCTTCTTACAAATTCATTCCCAAACAGAGAGCCTCTATTGACTACTGTCCAAGATAACAAATCCCTAATAAGTTTTCTTTCGCTTCCCAAACTGTTACCTTGGCTAATGTTCTGTCCCACACTTTTCATAGAAATTCATCCTTGGCAATACTGAAACTTCACATTCGTACATTGGGGCAATTCGCGCACTTCTACGAAAACTTTCCCATTCATACAAATTAGCCTCAAAATTCGTCCTTGTATCTACATAGGTGCTCACCCTTCCTTTCGAATTTCATCTCATCTCGCAGGTAGTACTTCCATGGGTAGAAGTTCCCTGCACACAAATCTACCCCAACCATCAAAATCACCCATCCCAAAGAGCACCATTGTCTGAACAAGGTCTTTCACCCATTAGAACTCGTCCTCAACGTACACATACCATCCTCGGCCACTTCCAAAATCGCCTCTACTATGCTCGACAGCCTTTGAGGAGAAACCATCTCCTCTAGCTATTGCACCGTTCCTTTGTGCTTCAAATTTTACTTCATGTTACGTAATATGAAGGCTAAGCTCTCATTCACTAATTTGTCCATGTGTGATAGTCTTTTGAGCTTCTTGACTTTGAAGCCATATCCATACCATAAACTCTTTTGGCATTCGATGTTGGATAAAAGAAAATGCTTTGTAGCCCAAAACCAATAAAGGAGCTACAAAATTTCATGTCTATCCTCCATGTATATTCGCTTGGTTATGCACGCCTCTGGCCCTAACCCTCAGCTTAAGTCTTCACCTACTAGTCAGACTCACAAGGGAAAGAAAAGAAGCGGACATATGTGCTTAGAATACCAAAGTTACCAGCTTCTAGCAAGAAGAGAGTGAAGGTGGTGAAGGATTCGCAAGGCACTTCCAGATGAAGGCTATCTTTCTCTCGTGCACGTAGAACGCCATCGGCTATTACGCCTATGCATTCTACCACCATCGTCGCCACAATGCCTACTACACCCATTCACACTACCACTATTGCCACTACAACACCTATGATTTCATCCCTGCACACCACTGCACAACCTACTCCCTGCCCTATCCCAACACCTCCTTCTCCACAGCATGACTCCACTGCACAACTTACACCTTGCTCTATCCCAACAACTCCTTCTCCACGACATGACCCTTCATCTATGCAACCTTTTTCCCCACCAGCTAGCATGGTCCATCGTGTAGTATTCCCTTCACATTCACCCCCACATTCAGAATTCGTACCATCCCCTATACTAGTTATTACATCCCCTCCCCTCCCTATTGCTACATCCACTCCCCTCCTGATTGCACTCCATCCATCTATCACCCAATCCACTTCACCATCTGTTCCCCACCCCATACCTCCGCTTCCTACTCCCAACCTTCCAGCCAACATGGAAGAAGAGACTCTTCATCACATGATGAAGCTATGTCATGATTCATGAAGGAGAAAACCCGCTAGAGACACAATTGCTAGCTTTCGAAGAACACCAAAGGTATATAACAGCTATGACCACTCTTCTACATTCAATGGAAAGATACCACAATGAGGTTCGCGATCAAATGACCTACATTGAGGTAGAGAACATACGATTACACACACAATTGCTAACGATGACTCACCAAGAGTAGGAGATCTCCAGGTTGCAGAGGGAGAATGAGGAATTGAAGACACATGTGACGTTCTACAAGGAGAAGTACGAGAGAGCAAAGGCATTGCACACCATGGCAACAAATTCATTCATTGCTGAGGATAGTTCTCTACTCAGGAATCGTCATAGGATCCTCCCTCCAGGAGTTAGATTATTTACTGCATCTTGTTCAATTTCTATTTGCATTCCTAGTCATAGTTTGGTCATTGTGTTTTTTCTTCAGTTGCTATGTAGTACACTTTTTCAGTACTTAGTTGTATCCATGGACATGCCATTTTTTGGCACTTTATGTATTCATTTTCTTCCCTTTTCTACTCTTGTTGTACTTTGATGTAATTCATTTACTGTATGCGTTTCAATCATTTAAAAGAAAAAAAAACAAACAAAAAGATGCAAAACAGAAGCACTATACAGCAAGGCACTCTCTGAGATAGAGAGTGAACTAGTGGCGGGCAACTTGTATCGCCTAAATTCGGGCCCTACAAAATTTTTGATGCACCTATATTCTTAGTGTAATGGAGTCTATTTGAAGAGTCTAAGTAAGTCTGATTGCAAGATTAGAGTAATTTTCAAATTGGTCTAAGCGAGCAGAAGAGACTAATTTCTCAAATTGGTTTGCTGACTAATTTTCCCAAAAGAGACCAATTTCGCAAATTGGTCTATGGACTAATGTCACAAGGCAAGAGAAGAGATCAATTCGACGAATTGGTCTAGGGACTACTTTTTCCAGACTGGACTAATTTCTCAAATTCGCCCAAGCATGGTATTTGTTGAAGGCAAGAGTGGGATTAGATCACTTGAGAAGAGAAGGACCCATCATAAGCGACGGAGAAGAAAAATAGAGTGGAGACAAAGAGAAGAGAGAAGGAGAGTGGAGACTAGAAATGCCGGATTTGGAAAAGTATTGGACTTGATAGAGTACTTTAAATCAGAGTAAAAGTGGAGGAAACAGAGTAGTGGAGTAACCGCATGACAGAGGAAGCTTATATAAGGAAAGGAATTCGAGTACCGAAGGGATGATATAGCATAGCTTATAGAGGAGAGACCTTGATGATTGAGAGAAGAGTGAGGATACTTGAGTGAAGTGCATCGCTGCTCTCAAGCTTTAGAAGCTAAGTTCTAGGAGTTACACAAGAGGCTTTGGTCTTGTCACAGAGGGTTGTTAAACTTTATTGTTTAATCTATTATTAATACAGGGTTCTTGGGATGGTTAGCGGTTTGTAAAACAGAGGCCTTGTTTATATTTTCTTAAATCTACACATTCCGCATATACTATTTCACAGACTTAACACGATTAATCCGCAACTACTTTCTGTCTGCATATTACAACATACTTCAACACCAGATCATTAACTGTGCAGTACAATGTTCTTCACCATCAGACATATATCCATGCAGGTCATCGCATCACCGGATCATCAATCAACTTAATACTTCATTAAGACTTAATTAATTATTAAGCTTAATCAACAGAATTGACAAAGTACTCAGACTACACAAGATTTCGGCAACGCTGCACTCCACTTCAAGCTCTTCGTCCATATGAACAGTCCGGCCACACACCTTCTGCTTTACGTGCGACTCTTCTTTCATTAATTCGTAAAAAGTTACAACTATTGCGCTACGCCCTTTCGGTATGCGTGCGACTTATCAGGGTTATATTACAGAAATTATGAGTTCCTTTACGGCGGCTCACACTGGCATGCATGGTGGACTCGAACCCAAATCAATGCGAGAGAGTCTGTCAGCCTGAACTCCTAATTGCTTTTCCCTACGCTCGAGTTCCTGAGATTGAAACTGCATCGTCTTATAGAAATCTTCTCGCTCCTTTTGAATGGATGCGACTTCCTTCTTTAACTGAAGAGTCTTGGAAACCTCCGAAGAAAGTTCTTGATCCCCTTGAAACAACTGCTCCGTTACCTTATGTAATTCAGCTTCTGCTTTGAGAACATTGGCGGCGAGCAATTGTGAAGCTTCTTCTAAAATACTGAGTGTATTCCGTGTATCATGAAGCTCATTGCCTAATGCAGTCATGGCATCCGTCTTATCTGCAACCTCTTTCTTTAATCCTTTAATTTCGGTGTCCTGTTGAGCAATAATACTTTTCTGTCAATTGTTCTTGCAGTTGTTGGATTTGGGCATGCAGAGAGTGATTATCGGCTTTTGCCTCGAGTATTTCTTCCTGGAGGGGCGCAATGTCAGCTTCCAGGAGATCTACTTTGCTTTGCAACTCTTGTCGAATGGTCTGTGTTGCCATATTCAATTGGATGGGTAACTACTGAGATAATTGAATGAGGAACTGGCCCATGGATGCCAATTCAGTAAACATAACCGGGGCTGGAAGAGAAGGGACAGACTGCGATGGTTGGGAAGACAGGAGAGGTGGAGATGAGGGTGGAGAGTAGTCGGGAGAAGAAGGAAATTTGGGTGAGGCTTCCCGGATTGCAGGTGGCGGTGAGGAGGGTGAAGGATCGCCAGCTGCAATAAGTGTGGTTGGAGGAGGAAGGGGAAGAAGGGTTTGCTGCACGAGGACGATGCCTGTTTCACCTGGATGTGAAGACGAAACAGTGGCAACTTCGGCCACTGCCTCTTCGTCACAAGTCGGTTGCGTTACCTTGTCGGCTTGATCATCAGCGATGTGTGAAGAAGATGGATGACTCACAATGACAGTGGTGTCTTCCATTGTCTCCTTCACAACCTTAGCATCCTGTTGTTTTGGTTCATCCTACGGTGAAATTTCAGTGACATCTTCCATAATCACATCAGGATCATGCTGCTTACTAGGAGAAGAAGGTGCCGACACTCACTGTAAGGTCGTGGCTGTATCATGAAAAATTTCAACCTCTTGAATAGCGGTTGAATCCTGCACCTCGCTTTGAGATGGGCTGATATGGCTGCGTTTGTGCTGGAAGAAGTGGAGAAGATCTTCATCATCATCATCCTCCAACATCTGTGTAGACTCCTCATGTAAAAGCAAAGTATTCGCGAGAGGTGATTCTGCTCCTTGGATCACCGGAAGGAGAAAGGTAAGAAGATGCGGCAATCTAGTCCTAGGAATCTAGTGCTTGGCTAACTGCGTGGAAACGGGTTGATATTCATGGTGAATGCGCCGGAAAAAGAATGATTCTCGGGAGGCAGTGTCTATCAAAGAGTAGAACGGACGGGAGATACCGTAAATACGTTTTTGAAGGTTTAAAGAAGCTACGAGGAATTGAAGCGCGGTGCCCTCTGGTTCGGGACGAAAGAGAATGGCAAACTTGTTAGACGAGTGTCGGGGAAAGAGTTCCTTCATGGTCTCCAGTGGAAGGAGCAGTCCATCAACCAACCCCTCCTGAGGGAGACGGAACCCCTCAACGACGGTACTGAGAGTAACTACGACACGTGGATTTAAGCATGCCAACGGCCAGCATTGTTCTGTAGCTTGCGTATCCGCTATGTCCGAGATTAGCTGGGCAACAAATGGGTGATACTCCATTGAATGCCAAGGCAATTCAGCAAAGGCCAATAGGCCACGGATACGCAGATACTCGCTCACATCCGGAGCGAGACCAGCGCGGAAGGTAACGATATTCGCTAGAGCTTCCATGGCGCACTCAGACACACGCAAGAACACAAATCACACAGGGGTCGCAAACACACAAGGATGCAATAGCGAATAACAGCGGAAAGAAGAACATTAAGTAGAAACGTTGGAAAAATCAGGCGGTAAGAACCCTAATCATAACGCAGTAGTGGAAATATACCGACATAATGGCGACATGCACGTATTAATATAATCAAAGACACAGAGGGCGGCCACTAATCATGATTAGGTAGGAAAACGCAACTATTACGGTCTGTCAGTCAACCGAAACAAGGAGATAAGAAAAGAAAGTCGAGTGAGAAGAGTGGCAAGAGAAAAGGAGTAAAAACTGATGACCCATCATGAGGACGTAGGCGGTGGATAATAAGGACGAAGCTTCGAGCCATTGATCACTTTAGGAAGAAGGTGACCGGTTAAGATGGATAATAGAAAAGTTATGGGTCCCACTTGTTCGGCAATACGGTAGGGACCGAACCAGTGCAGTTTAAATTTTCCGGCGAATCTATTAGATTTATCATTATAAAAGAGTACTAATTGATCGATGGTAAACACGGGGGTTTTAAGGAAACGATCATGAGTTCTTGCTTGTCTAAGCTGAACTTTAAGATGGATAATAGAAAAGTTATGGGTCCCACTTGTTCGGCAATACGGTAGGGACCGAACCAGCGCAGTTTAAATTTTCCGGCGAATCTATTAGATTTAGCATTATAAAAGAGTACTAATTGATCGATGGTAAACACGGGGGTTTTAAGGAAACGATCATGAGTTCTTGCTTGTCTAAGCTGAACTTCCTCCAACACTAGAAAACTCTGAAGGCGCTGTGGATCTAGAGACCCTAAAGCCTCCAATCTGAAAGGAAATGATTCTTTCGGTAGTAATTTCTGCTCTAATGCTACTCGAAGACTAGGAACCACCGGTTCCATAGGTGCAATCGCTTCCAATCCATGAGCCAACTTGAAAGGAGTGGTTCCGATCGCCACTTTATATGTTGTACAGTAAGCCCATAATACTACAGATAAGAATTGGTCCCATCTCTCTGGACAATCTAATACCAATTTCTTTTAGATGTAACAAAGATTTGTTGGTGCTCTCAGCGAGTCCATTTGCTCGTGGATAGTAGGGAGAGCTGAACTTATGCACAATCTGGAAGGTTTTAGTAAGCACTTGCATTAATGTATTTGCAAAGTGCGTACCTTGATCAGTTACTATCTCCAAGGGTAACCCATAGCGTGGAAAAATATCTTTCATCAAACATTTAGCGACCGCGACCGTAAAGCCCAAGCTTCAGCCCATCTAGTTGCATAATCGGTGCATGTAAGAATATATCTGTTATTGGTGAATATCGCGGGAGGTGTAATTGGCCCTATAAAATCCAAACCCCATTTCTAAAAGGGTTCGAGAGGGTGACCGGAACGCTGACACTCATCGCATTGTTGTACATACTTGGTCACCTCACGGTACATAGTAGGCCACCATAAGCCACTCTGCAGAATCTTCCGGTGGGTTAGATCCACCGCAAAATGACCTCGAGCTGGTGCCGAATGAGCCATTGTGATTACTGAAGCAATTTCGTGTGGTGGAACACATGTGAGTAATACGCCCGAGTGATCCATGTAATATAGCTTCCCTACAATTAACCAAAATCGTCAACTATACATCGCCAGTTTACGGCGAGCAGCCGAAGAGATCATGTCGGGAGGACATCCACTGGTCAAGAAAGGCATCAACGTGTCATAATAGGAGGATTTTATCAGCAATTCTTGTTGATCATCCTGCACAGTCTCAGTTGCATAAATAGCAGGTGTGGTATCGTCAATGCCTTTCGGAAGTTCACCCGAATCCAACCGAGATAGAAAATCAGCGAGTGCGTGTGCGGACTCTGGTCGATGTACTACCGAATAATCAAACTCTTGGAGCAACAAAACCCATCTTGCTAGTCTTCCTCCTAAATGTTGTTGGCGAACAAGGTACACCAAAGCTGCATGATCGACATGAAAAGTGAAGCGTCGTCCCAGTAAATAATGCCGGAATTTCTTCACCGAATACACTAATCCAAGACATTCACATTCACTGACTGAAGAGTTGCGCTCTGTCGGGGCCAATCTGCGGCTCGCATAATATACTGGGCGGAACCATTTATCCGTTTGCTGCATTAGCACGCTGCTAATTGCAATGTCGGATGCATCCACCAAGACATGAAAATGCAATTCCCAATTTGGCGCTTGTAAAATGGGAGCCTGCGTTAACAATGATTTCAACCGGTCGAAATAAAGTTGGAACGCTTCGGTCCATTCAAACTCATGAGGGCTACTGACTATCAATCGATTAAGTGGTTTGGCCAGATGAGCAAGCCAACGCAGATGTCGCCCATGCCATTGGATTTGGCCAAAAAACTGCATCACTTCTTTGGGTGTCTTAGGAGCAGGTGCCTCCAGTACGGCCTTCACCTTATCTGAATCAACTTGAATTCCCTGTTTTGAAATAATGTGTCCTAGCAACTTTCCACAAGATACAGAGAATACAGATTTATTCAGGTTTAAGCACAAACGATATTCTTGACACTTTGAAAAACAGCACCGTAAATGGTACAGATGCGCCGAAGTATCACCGGATAAAGAAAAATCATCCAAATAACTTATGAATGTGGTTAGATAAGGAGAGAAAATTTCCTGCATACAGCACTGGAACGTATTTGGAACATTTCGCAAAGTAAACCACATCACTGTACACGCATAGACTCCCCAATTGGTTATAAATGTTGTTTTTGGAATATCCTGTTCCGCCATTCGGACTAGATTTTAACCACTATATCCATCTAAAAAGGAGTACATCTCTCATCCTTCCACATCATCTAGCATTGTGTCCAAAAACGGCAGAGGGAACGGATCAGGTAAGGTAGCTGCATTTAATTTCCAGTAGTCCACACATATCCTTAATTTCCAGTAGTCCACACATTTAATTTCCAGTAGTCCACACATATCCTTAATTGCTTATTCAATGGATCAGGTACGGTAGCTGTATTTAATTTCCAATAGTCCACACATATCCTTGATTGCTTATTCTTCTTAGGAACT
The DNA here is from genome assembly GCA_020310875.1 of Ceratopteris richardii. NCBI lineage: Eukaryota > Viridiplantae > Streptophyta > Polypodiopsida > Polypodiales > Pteridaceae > Ceratopteris > Ceratopteris richardii. The sequence continues at coordinate 156,951,841 of CM035408.1, read as the reverse complement.
ATGACAATAGGGGAAATCCACTCCACATGCTCGATAGGGACAATAAACCCAACTTTCAGCAATCGATCCAGTTCTACTTTGACATGGGCCGCATAGTTAGGATTCATCCTATAGCTGGGTTGTTTAATAGGCCGAGCATCTGGTTTAAGCATAACCCTATGTTGATAGAAACGAGGGTCCAACCCCTTCATATCTCGGTAATCCCATGCAAGCACATCAGAGAATTCATGTAGCAACTGCAACAAGTTATCCTAGAAGGTCTCTGATAGTCCCCCCTTAATTTTTACTGGTCGTGGGTTGGTTTCATCACCTAAGTGGCAAGTAACCAACTCATCTTCCGATACGTAGGACTGTCGGGGCATCTCCAAATCGTCTCCTGATTGGAGTAATTGTTGGAGCATCGTATCATCCAAGGTCTTTGTTGTACTTGATTCGTGCTCACCGGTCAGTGGTACCACTGTACAGGTTGCCGGACTCCAGTTATCAGCCATCGTTTGTAAATCCACAGTGCCGAGTGCCATGAGATCTTTGTTGGCTTTAAGAAAAGCTTCTTCTTCATCATCTGAAAGACCATCCAGCGTGTGTATAGGTTCGGCTACATATGGTCGTGCATGCAAGTCGCAAGGCTTCATGTCATCCAATGGAACGACATATTTACGGTGATTGCTTTCGTAAAAATCAATTCATGCGCTGACCAATCGTGAACCACCTTCGCTTGCTTTAACCATGGGCGTCCAAAGAGCAGGTTATAGTCAAGGCTGGATTTGGGTAATTCCAGAAAAACAAAGGTCATTTTAAATATAGCCCCTTGAAGAGTAATAGGAATATCACATACTGATCCCACCGGATGAACTCGGGATTGATCAGCCATTCGCACGAAAAATTGGACAGGTTCAATTTGTGTCCATCCCATTCGTTGATGAAGTGCTCTCGTCACAATGTTTACACCAGAACCTCAATCAATTAGAACTTGTGTTATTTTATGATTCTTGTACCAAACCGTAATCAAGGGCACCGTATGATCCACCATCGGATCAAGTTCGGGTTGAATTGTGGCTGTCGAAGGAGCACATGAAGGTCTTGGATTGATCTGTTGCTGGAACTGTTCACGTACACCAGGGACTAAAGTCAATAATTGTCCCACTGGTAGTGTAATTGACGCTTTGGATAAGACATCCCACATCGGATCAATTTTTGCTATTTCCGGTACAGTGTCCAGTGCGGATTCCGGTAATCTTTGGGTTAGGCTTCTGCCTTCCGGTAATGTTTGCGGTATACTTTGCTGCATCATCGGAACTGGGTCAAGGAAAATAGCTTGTTCCTGAGTTTCCCACTTACTTGCTTTAGTAAACACCTTCTGTTGTTCATCAATTCCAGGTTCAAAAATCTCTGTAGCTGGCTGTAATTGCTTTCCTGAGCGTGTTTGCACTCCTGCTGTTTGAGTATCGACTGCTGAAATGTATACCATGTTCGTCATTGGGTGTTGTCGTTCCTTTTTTTTTTATTATACTCGGCCGCATCTTTACAGTACCTACGAATATGCCCTATTTCACCGCAAAAATGATAATTAGGTGGTGGAAGAGATGCACCTTCACCTGTTGTACCCGCATTCCACCGAGTTTGTCCAAAGTTAGTTGACCGTGCTCCTCTATAATTCTTGTATCCTTGGTAAGGAGTATTGGTCATTTGCGGTGGTACGTAGTGACTGGCTGGTTTCCCTTGTTCCTGGATGATAGCATTGACCTCCGCTTTACTCTGTACCTTTGCGTTATAGGGTCAAGTCTTCGTAGTATGGTCCGCGGTGTGGCAAATAGCACAGTACATCTGATTCAGGGTGCATGCAGAGCTATTGTGTCCTGTGTTTTTACATTTAGTAGTGTAAATTTGTTTCAGAGGATCCTGGTTTGAATGCTTGACCGCCTTCAACCACTCTAAATCTTCAGTGAATCCATCCACTTTATTTTCTAACTGTAAAGTCATTGCAATTACGGCATCCAGGGGCATTCCTCCCACACATCATATGATCATGATCTGTTTCAATTGGGGATTTAATCCATTTATGAACCATTGAGTAATAACGTTGTCCGGTAAATTGGCATGCGCTGGTAGCAACTGTCGTAAATGAGTCCGAAATAAAGTAGCATAGTCTTGGACATTCAGGTGTAGCTTCTGCCTATTCTGCAGATAATCAAAAATTTCTGCTTGGTTTTTCTTTAACCGAAATCGTTGCAGAAAAGCATCCTTCACGTCATCATACTGTCGAAAATGATTCAAGTCATACTCGGTTAACCAACGGGGAGCTTCATTGACCAAGGTTGACTGGAACACGATGGCTTTATAAGCAGGGTCTACTTGGTAATTCAAAACTGCATAATTAATTTCAAATGTCCGCACATGCGCGTCGGGATCATCTCCCAGGAAACCTTCAAATTTTGTGTACGTGACTCCGGCTGGCACCGGGCGCGGTGGAAGGAACAATCTGTTGCTTCCGTTGTTGTTGTTGATGCTTCTGTTGTTTTTGCTGATGTCGTTGTTGTTGTTGTTGTTGTTGTTGTTGTTGTTGTTGTTGTTGTTGTTGTTGTTGTTGGGAACTACTCATGTTGCCTGAACTTTGGGGACAGACTTCTTGATGTCCTTGGACCGTATGGTCACTTTGCCAACTTTCCGGTCCAAAAATGTCTCTCAATCGATTACTTAACTCAAAATCTAGGAGCCCTTTCTCACCCTTAGTCTCGAAAATGGCTAGACTGGCACCTAAAAACGGTGAATGCAGTAAATTCCTACCGAATAGAACCGTAGTATCTCCGAAAAACACCGAATTGTCACCGGAGAGCACCGAATTTTCACCTGAGAGCACAGAATTTTCACCGGAGAGCACCGAATTGTCATCGGACAATATTGAATAGACCAATATGCATGTTATGAGAAATTGTAGATACATAAGAGGCTGGTTGTAGGAGACTATGTTTCGCTTTGTAAGTGGTTACCTACCGTAGGCAAATTTCACATCAGTTTTGGAATTTAGAGGCATCATATCAAGGTGTGATCTGGATTTTTGATGAGCTGAGAATTTGAAATGCCCTAAATAGTCTTAAGTTTCCTTGCCCACAATCTAATTTCTTTAAAGAGGACATTTTGCATGTTAGAAAAATTGTAGATACATAAGAGGTTGATTGTAGCTTGTAGGAGACCATTTTTGCTTTGTAAGTGGTTACCTACCATAGGCAACTTTCACATAATTTTTGGAATTTAAAGGCATCATATCAAGGTGTGAGAGACTTGACATGCCCTTTCAAAAAGAAGAGGATGTTTTTAGAAGCTCTTTTACAAAAGCTAGTGAGAGTATGTATCATAACTCCTCGAGGAATTTCGATACTATCATGAAAGAACATATCTTTCAACTTTAACCTAATTCATTTATGGTTGTAGTAAAACCATTTCTACATTTACTCTTTGGGATGATGTCCTCTTGTTCATAATGCAATAATAGGAAGGATTCACCCTTCCCACATGAAAAGCTAAATGTAAACACATAATACATAAACATACATACATATATACATTTGGAAGAATCTATTATGTTGGCTTTATGTAGTTGTATACAAGATGCCTATATGTAGAATGTTGATAAGGCTATACGGAGCTATCTAAAACATTGTATGAATGATGAGTTCTAAGGAGGAACACTTGTTCATTGGTAATGCGGAACGAATGATAAGCAAACGATCTTAGTAAGATTATTTGCAAAATAGTGTGTTGGAACATTCTTCGCTTGAAGGATCAATGATTTCTTAGATTGCCACAAACCGTAAATTTCAGAATCCAAGCTGATTCGGGATCCATGTTATTGTAGAATATGTGAAAGTGAATAAAGCTTGAATGTAACCAAAATACAGATAGTTTTCTTATGATTGGAGTAAGGTGTATCGGTCCACCAACCCACCAATGCATGATGTAACAACAATCTTAGGATAGACGATGCATAATTTATTTGATGTCGCCACACCATGGGCATGGAAATTGAAGTGATGAATGAAGACCAAGGAATTTGTGAGTCCTAGAAGCTGAATTCTGAAGTTTAAATCTTATTGTTACTTTTGGGTCTTGGCTGGTCTATGTCATTCTGTTGTCTACAGGTGTGTGTGATAATTGATTGCAAATCGGTTATATTTCATGGCTATTTTGTGTTATATATATAATTTCAGATTTTTTAATACTTTTTTTGTCACACTTATGATATCACGTATGGTATTTTTTTTGAAATTCCATACTTTTTTCACACTTTCATACCTGTATGCATTGGAAGTATGGTTCAGGTATGGAAAAACTATGGCTGAAACCATGATGATGTGTACTTTGCCCCTAGCTTGTACACACAACGTGCTTTTGAAAATCAGATGCATGGGCCAAAAGCATGAAAGCAATGAATTAAAGTTTCTAGTAACTACACCTTTGTCATGAAAGTAACACATATGTGAACTCAGAGAAGATGCCAAGGGTCGAGTATGAAGAAAAGATCAGATTAGAGATTCCAATTTGGCACTCATGACAATAGTGGGGATGTCATAGTACTAAGTCGATACTATGCATAATGGAGTTGATGGTTATACAGTCTTGTTGCTGACTATCATGAGCTTATAATTCCGCTTTCATTCAAGGGTGAATTTGGAGTTTGCTTGGATTCATCTTGGTATATGAAATGTTATGCTCAATTTCCTTACCATTGGTGATATGGTGCTTGTCTTTTCCATGATTGTATAATGAAGCTAACTGCAGAAGAGTATAGTTTCAATGGGCAACGCAAGAGTATTTTGGTCCAAATATCTGATTGTCCTTCCCTTCAAGTAAACCCCACCTTTCTCCAAGATAGAACACAAAATAAAATTCCATGGGCATATGTGTGAGTAAAACTGAAATGAGTGTGCAGTGACTTGCATGGGTATGAGTCATGAGATCAAGGATAAGAAGACCTTATTTCCATGTTTGAGTGGTGGTGGTGGACCAAGATAGTGTGCTTGATTGGCCTAGCAAAGAATATAGTGGATGTATAGCAATGGTGAAAAATAGGGGACTTTGCAAGTAGACCGTAGCCTTGTTATACACCACGCATGACATGAATGGGAGGTGTAAGATAACCATGTACAAATAAAGAGGTCCATCCATCTTCACTAAGGAATAGAATAACATCTCCAGAATGATGTTTGAAACTCATGCCTCTCATAATTGAACTTATAAATTCCCAACGGATTGTATCAAATGCTTTGACAAAGTCAACTTGCGTGAGAATGGTGTTTGCATTATGGCCAATGGAAATCACCAAGTCCATTTAAGAGTCTTCCAAGCAAGATGGTTCTATAGATTAAACTCAACCAAATTCAATTACATGCGCTCATCCATTTGAAATCGGCAATTTAGCAAGTATCCCAAATTTGTGACATCGTCCAAGGTATGGTTATGGTTTTCTCTGATCAATCACAAGAAGAACTTTGCCCACCATATGCCTATGAGAAATTGTCCAGGTTTGTTTAGTATATAATTCTTAAAGTCGACCCACTTGGGATGAGATCAACGATTTTTACGAATCCCCAGTAAGCAAATCGGTTTCCCTAATCCATAATTTGGTTGCTCTAATCATGAGAAATGAAGTCGACCAATAGTTCAGCACATAATTCACTTTATGGGTAGAGCTTCGATTAACCAACACCTCCAAAACCGTCCCATAGACTGACAAAGGGAAAGTTGACTGCATGCCCGGTTGAAGCTCTCCATACTGCTCGCCTAGCATACTCGGAAGTCCAAGTGCTAATCATCTCCATCAAGGAAAGATAGTGTCGACCAATTTGTTCCTAAGAAGCTATGCAGTTGTCGTTTAAAATTTTGACACTTGTAAGGACACATTTCAAAGACTAATCAATGGAGGCAGCATAGTACAAAGAAAGAGAAGGATATAGTGAAAGAAGCATTAGCATTAATTAAGCAAGCAAGTACTAGTGGTAAGACCATGTCCAACTCACCTTTACAGCACTTTATGAGCAAATGTTCAGATTCCTTTGATGAGCCCTACAACAAGCTAAGGTTCAACACAATCCATTAGTGATGGAGAGGATACATTCACTTTGATCGTGCACGGCTCTCTTCCACTAGCATTATTAAAGGATCTCTACATAGATGAACAATTGCAAGCTATGCATATGAAGGAAATTGTTGAAATCCTACTTTCCAAAGATATCTCAAATAAGGAGGTAATTGATTTTTCTGAATAACAGGTGGCAAACTAACTAGCAAATTAGTCTCCAAAGCTTTTGAGATGGGATAATAAGAGAGGTTGAGATCACGCCAACTATACTTGGGATTTGAAGCAGTGACATATGTAAAGAATGCATCAAGTTTTTATAGATGATGATATGTTAGAGAGGCACCATCTTATTCTAAGTGCATGTAAATTCTACATTCTCTTGAGAAACATGGACTCCAAATTTCCATTTTGTAACATGGAAGCATGTGATGCACTTCTATGCCTCTCTTAAATTCTACCCTACCCGCTTCATTTACTAAATTTGCCATTCAAGAAATTATTCATCTTCGAAGGAGAATAAAAAAATTTAGAAAAGCTCAACAAAGAACTAGAAAAGAACAACAAGGAGCTCAAAGAGGAGAATGGCAAACGGAAGAAGAAAGCATTTTTTACAAGGACATCCACAAGAAGGCCAAAAATCTTTTTATGTCCACACGGGTCAAATCTCAACGAAGTTTGATACTTGTATGAGATTAGTAGTTTTGAATCTACTTTTTGTATCGAGAAATTCTCTTTTATGTAACGAGAAGTTAAGCTTGTAAAAAGAGGAAGAAGAAGAAGAAAAAATGAAAAAAAAAAAGGAGCAAAGCAAAAGAATCTATTCATTTCATTTCTCTCTAAGGACAAAGAATGCTTTAGTGGTGGGCAACCTATAGAGGGGCACTTTGATCATTCAGATGAACGATGTATTCTTTTCATTTTTTTATTTTTTGTTATCAACTAGCAGGACAAAGGGAAGAATCACTTGATGCATTTATATGTAAGAATGCAGTGAAGATCAAGACTACAGGAGAACAAGCTGTTTGGAGGACCAAGTTCCGAAGTTTCCGGGCAAAACAAGAATGCACAGAAGACCAATTTGCCAAAGACGATCAAGTTGCCAAGCGAACTAGTCACCAAGTACAAGAACAAAAATTAGTGAACCAGATAGTGGGCCATTTCTGAAGTAGACCACTTTGTAAAAGTGATCCAAATTTTCTCAAGTAGACCGCTTTTGCAAAATGGTCTATCTTGCAAAAGTAGATCAGTCTTGTGTAATGGACAAGTCAACCAAAATCTCTCAAGTAGACCAAAATTTATATAACTTACCAAAATCTACACTTTCGATTAAGTTGACTACATCTAGACGTAATCTACAATTCCTTTGACCAAACTTTCCGGCAAGATGCATTGCATTCGACAAAACTTTCCGAGGAGCTGCATGCGAAGATGATGGCCATACTAAGGCAGGTGGAAAACCATAGTACCAAAATTTAGAAGATAGTGGCTGCGAAGGAAATGCGACAATGGACCAAGCGGAAGGCCTCTAAGTGAAACTGACTCCACGTGGCAGAAAACTGATTTTGTCACTTTTGCTGAATTTAGAAGATAGTGGTTTCCAAGGAAACACCTACAGTGGACCAAGCGGAAGGCGTAGAAGTGAAAGAGGCTCCACATTGCAGAGAACTGATCTTGTCACTTTTTCCACCAGTCACACCTTACAAGTCCAAGGAAAGGCTATATAAAGAGATCTCCCCAAGGGGGAAAACTACAGAGAGGAGGGAATGCCTAGAGAGTGAGAGCACTTTTGAGCACTTGGCCTATTGAGGAGATCACGGAACCAAGAGGTTTCATGTTCTAATATTGCGTACAACATTAGACTACTTAACAACCTCACTAACACTTATCCTTTGAGACTAGAAACCAGCTTGTCAGACACTGTGAGTAGAGTCAATGGGCAAGCAATGGTGAAAGGTTCTTCTTTGGAGCAAGCTAGTGTAAGGAGGTTGGAGTCTTAGTTTAAGTACACCTTGTATGATTGAATACCGACTGAGTCGGATGCCTCTGTATTTGTGAACCTTGTGCTCTTGAGCTGGTTACTTTGATTTCTTGTACTTAGTCTTCTTGAGTTGTGTATTTTCTACTATTATTTTGAGCATCTTACTCTTTTTTCCCATTGTCATTGTGTACTTGTTGTGTGTGGTCTTGTATTGAGCTCAAATTGCAATTCATAGTGCATATTGCACTTAAGAGGACACACCACATAGAGCACTAGAATCCAATGGATGTCCAAACCAGAAGTAACTATTTTGCAGGATATTGATTAAAAGGAAAAAGGTGCAGGGGGGAGGGTAGAAATTAGGTTTGAGATATTTCCCTAGATTATGGTGCATATCCAGTCATCATTGACTGTTATGATAACAAATACAGTGTGAACCTATAAATTATGTGGCTGAAGATTACAAGCATACTAGTAACTGATGCATTTGAGAGCTTTTCGAGCGACCTGAAGGGTAACTTAGGATATAAGCATACTTTGTCCATCCTTCTGTAATTGATTCCTAGCTCATGAAAGTGTGAAGAATATGTATTCAAAGAAAAATCATAAGAAATTTTTATGATAAATTTACTTACTGCTTTCTTGAATTTTTCGCTACACGTACAGGAGGCCTGGAGGAGATCGTATCTATGGTGTTTTCGATATCCAGTTTCCTGCTGCTTTAAGAAAACTGCCTTTCGACAGACATTTGTCATTACAAAATGTTCGAAGAATTGTTTCTGAAGCTGATGGTTACCAACCACATCTTATTGCTCCTGAACAAGGTTATAGAAGGTTGATTGAGAGTGCTCTCACATTTTTTAGGGGCCCTGCAGAGGCAGTGGTAGATGCAGTAAGTTACAAGATCATAGCTTGGTCATGGTTTCTTTGTAGTCATATTCGAACTTTTTGAATGGGCCTTTTGTTTTATGCAGGTACATTTTGTATTACGAGAGCTGGTACGCAAGTCAATAAATGAAACTCAGGTTTGTGCTCAAGCATTACTTGGTGATGCGTTTCTTAATTCGGAAGTGCAGCAAGCTCTAGAGAAAATTCGAGTGTTACATGTACATCATGTGTTTTCTAGTCCATGGAAGCAATGAATGCAAATTCCCCAAGTAGATAACCATTCTTCTTTTCCTTCATACAAACAAATAAACTACTTATTGAAGCGAGAATGAATATTGAAAGGCTCTGGTGTAGAATCTGGGCAAGCTTAAACTATCTGAATTACGAGAGCTGGTGCGCAAGTCAATAAATGAAACTCAGGTTTGTGCTCAAGCATTACTTGGTAATGCGTTTCTTAATTTGGAAGTGCAGCAAGCTCTAGAGAAAAGTTGAGTGTTACATGTACGAGAGCTTATTTTGTATTACAAGACCTGGTGCGCAAGTCAGTAAATGAAAACTCAGGTTCGTGCTCAAGCATTAATTGGTGATGCGTTTCTTAATTTGGAACTGCAGCGAGCTCTAGAAAGAAAGAAAGAGAGAAAGAAAGTGTTTTTACGTCTATTAGGAGGCCGAACTCGGCCTATGAGACAAATCGATGTACATGGGTGTATCTTCTGTCAATCAGAAAAGATAAAAGTGCTGAAAAGAAACTGGTTAAGCTGATATAGATCTCCGTAGTGTGCATGTGGGGATACCCATGAAAGTGGTGGGGGGTGTATGGAGTGCGATATCTATGATAGTCTATATGCAAAAGGGTAGTACAACAACCATGAGAATGCATCTAAAACGACTAACTAGCTCCATCCTGTGCTAGTGGGTGGGATGTAATATGTGATACATAGGTGGAGGTGGAGTCAGGGCCACCCTGATGGATGCAACGGGATCGGCCATCATCTGGGATCGTCTCTCCTCCATGGCGCGATGGTCACAATCCTGGATCTCCGCAATCTGGTGTCGGTGAAGTCTCGGGGCCCGATATCCTATATCACGGGGTCGTCTCCTAGCTCGAGATATCTGAGCCTGCTGAAGAGTCACCCCGCTCGGTATGTGGGCTGAGGGGGGGAGGGCTGCAGCACGTCGTGGAATAAAGAAGTCAGTGAGCTGACTCTGTCTCCCTCCTGTATGGAGTGCTACAGTAGGCTGGAGTAGGGAATCTCTGTGACTCTGTATCTCTAGTAAGAATCGCCCGAGCTGTCGCTGGTCTCTAGAGTCCATGATCTCTCGGAGGGTGGGCTGCCCTGCAAACAGAGTCTCGTATCTGGCTCTGATGCCATCATATGCGCTACATCTGCATACAAAGTGCTCCTCATCCTCCATCTCTACTCTGCATACTCTGCATATCCGCTCCTCTCTGGGAATGTCTGCGGCTCTGCCCGTCTCAATCTCGAGTCGGTGTGATGAGACTCTCAGCTGGCCAATCGCTACCCTCAAGCTATGAGGCATGTGAGTATCCATGTAGCGTGGTCGCTGGATGAAACCGTCAGCTAGTATGTCTATGAACTGGTCTCGATAGTGCGATAGTCTCGATCCCATGTGTGGTGTGTGCCATGTCTGACTAATGTAGAGCTGCCAGAGATCCTGTCTGAGCACAACATTCCTCTCACGACGAGAGAGGTGGATGTGAGGTGAGTCTGGGTCATACTGAAAAGGCGGCAATCTGTCCATATCAAGTCCATGACTATCAAACCAGACTCTAACCTGAGTGTACCAAGCTCTCTCATATCCTAACTCTGATATCTGTATAGATGCCTCAAGAGCTCTGTGTGTGAGTCTATCTGTAGGGAGGTCCCTAATCCTCTGAATAAAGCAGATAGTCTGGAATAGTGCCTCTACTGCCATGGGTGGTGCAGCTAGCTCTGCCCTGATGATGTCATGTGGCACCGACTGTTTCCCACGAAATAATCGCGAGATCATACGTACCTGTGGCCTCTCGATCGCACTCCACTGGGTGACTGTGAGACTTGGGGCCCAAACCGTCGCAGCATACATCATAGCTGGTCTGACCAGTGTGTCAAATAGCCAGCCCTTCGTGCGGGGCTCCTGGAAGTGTGCTTGGTGACATCTCCGCTCTAACATGGCTAAAGCTGCATATCCGCGTGTGAGTCTATCGGTGGCTGCCTGTCTCATGCTGAAGGGGCCAGGCAAGCTCGTGAATGTGACTCCGAGATAGACATAGGAAGTGACCACCTCAATCTGTCCACCACTAGCTCTGAATCCTGCTCCATTCCTCACCATGGGGGAGGTGTGGAAGATCATGACCTTGGTCTTGCCAAGGTTTACTGTCAAGCCCCTCTGTGTACAAAACTCATCCAGGGCCTCAAGGTGGCGCTGTAATCCCTCGGGTGACTCTGAAATCAAGACAATGTCATCGGCATATAATAAAATGTGGACATGTGTACCTGCGAGGTCTGCACCCTCTCCTCCAGCTCGGAGAATGTAGTCCTCAATCTCGTCAATGTAGAGACCAAATAGAGTGGGAGAGAGTGGGCAGCCTTGCTTAACACCGATGGTGCTAGCAATGGCCTCAGACATACCTCCTGGACACCGTACCCTCCCAGTCACCTGCTCATAGAGTGCATAGATGGCCCAAATCATCCCTGATGGTACTCCCAAGCTCTGGAGGCGTTGGAAGAGCCTCTCTCGCGGCACTGTATCAAAAGCTTTGCGGAAGTCCACAAAGCAGCAATATAGCCTCTTCTTCCGCACCCTTGCCCCATCAATGAGGCAGCGCAGAATGAAGATGTGATCAATAGTAGAGAAAGCTCGTCGAAAACCTGCTTGGCCTCGTGCTCGTAGCCCCTCAGTCTCTGCATATGAACTGAGCTCTGCCTCAAGTATGGCACCGTATAGTTTGGCCATGGTGTGGCCAATCATGATGGTCCTGTAGTTCCCTGGATCCAGGGTGTCGCCAGATTTGTGGATAGGCACAATGGTGTGCCTAGTCCACTCCTCTGGGAAGCCCTCTCCTATAGCCCGGTTGAAGACATGTGCAATCAACGGGGCTATAGTGGAGGCTGCATATATGAGATGCTCGCTCTGTAATCCTGCGTGGTCTGTCGAACGTCCATGTCGAAGTCGTCGTATGGCCCTCTCAACCATCTTTGCTGTGAAGAGAGAAGAACTAGTAGGGCGAGGCTCAAGTGGCTGGGGAATGGGAGGTTGCCTAGGTACCTCATATAACCTCTGAGCATAATCATGCCATGTGTGTGGGTCTCCAATAGGTGTGGTCGGGCGTGGCTCTCGTAGGCTGCGCCATGCTGCAGCACTGTCCATACTCATAAAGAGATGGTATAGCTCAAGCTCCTGTGCCTCCTCAAAGGCTCGCCTCTTTCGACGTGTGAGAGTCTTCATCTGTCCCTTGGCCTCTCTCTCTGTGATCTCTCCCAATGCTCGCTGGGCTCGTAGTCGGCGGTAAAGATCTCTGCAATCCTCATCATACCAACGATGTTGTGGCATAGTCCCGGGAGGAGGTGTGTGACGAGAATGGATGGTGTGTGGGAAGGAGCTGATGGCTGATGTCTGAAGAACTGATGCTATCTGAGAGGTGAGTAGGGATAGTGGAGTGTCAGGATGAAGTAAGAGAAGACCCTGCTCGACTCGAGCCGCATATATGTGAGCTAGCTCGTGTGTGAAGTGGATGGTGGTGTGTGGGATGCGTGCTGCGGGTATGCGTGTAGGGGTGTCTCCCTTCAGGGAGAGTGCGAGGTATGTGTGATCGGCCCCAATGGGTATGGGTGGGATGGTGAATGAGGTAAGTAGGTGGATGGCCTCTCTGGACCCCATGACGTAATCTACTGTACTTCCCCTTCCATCTGTGACTGAGTGTGGTATGCATGTCAATCCTCCTGAGGTAGGCCACTGAGTCATCCCGTTATAGATAACGAGATTATGTCGAGAGCCTAGTCTGAGTAGGTGAGTGCCATAGTGAGTGTGTGTAGCGTCAGCTGAAGCTCGAGCTGTAGACTCATCCTCTATGGTATGTAGTATCTCCGGGTCTTCTGGGTCAAATATCTCACACTGATCATTGCCTGTCCTTGCATTGAAGTCTCCCATGAGGAAGACTTCCCCTAATGCAGAGTACTCTGTAATCTCTTCTGACAAGCAAGTGTATGGTGAGTCCTCCTCTCGATCTATGATAGCGAAACGCGAGCTAGAAGGAGCAAAGTAGCATAATGCTATGAAGATGATCCGCTCCTGCGAGAGCTGGAGTCGAATCCAAAGATATCTGGCCTGTGAATCACGTGCGACTATCTGTATCCTGCTCTGAAGTCCATCTCTAAAGAGTATGGCTACTCCTCCTGATCCTCGGGTGGTGTGCTGACGTGTACACTCTCTGTATGTGGACTCCCACTGAAAACCGTGGACACGAGGTAGGCCCCGGTCCGGGCTCTCATGTGTCTCTGTGAGCATAATGATGTCTTTGCCTTTGCGCACCTCTTCCAATCTCTCTGGGTGTGTCCATAGATCTCCATTGCAGTTCCAAACTGCAAGGTGTATCTCCTCGAGTGTCTCACAGGCCGCGAATCCCTATGGGATGGCCTTGCCATCAATGATGACACGACCATCTCTGTATGAAGCCTTCTTTCCTTCTTTGCGAGCTTGATGTACTCTCGGCATGCATGCACGACGGTGTGCTACCTGCATGGGTGTGAGATCATCGTCAAGGTAGATGGGGGGGCCATCAAGTGCTCTCAAAATCACCCTCTTGCGTAGGAAAGTACATGTACATGTGTTTTTATAGTCCATGGAAGCAATGAATGCGAATACCCCTAGTAGATAATCATTCTTCTCTCCCTTCATACAAACAAATAGACTACTTATTGAAGTGGGAATGGATATTGAAAGGCTCTAGTGTAGAATGTGGGTAAGCTTAAACTATCTGAATCAATTGCTATAGCTAGCTCATGGAAACACACATAGTCACAGACAAACACATCTTTCAGGATTTGGATTAAATTGTTTTGAAGAAAAAGAATTAGCCAAACAAACAAACACTAACAAAGATGAGAGCTCTCAGAAGCGCACAAGTTAGGCAGTCTACATCAATTCGATTCAATGGACCAGCGGTTCACTCATGAAACAGGGGTTCAGATTGGGAGAGCACATGAAACCTTACTTGAATCATAACCTTTCCCTTGCAAGACCAAGCCATATACTCTGATAGTCTTGACATACTATGCTCCACGATGAGCTCTATGAGAGCAATAGTATCTTGCCCAAACATGATGAATTTCTCGTAGATTGTGCCAAACTATCAAACTGCCAGCCTATTAATCTATTCAGAACATCTCAACCTGAATCTAGCCGCATAAAAAATATGTTTTATTTCTTTCCGGCAAAAAATTATGTTTTAAGTTCATCAAAAAAAGAACCCTGCTTTATTTCAAAATTTTGGGCCTTTTTTTTTTTCGTTTTTCCAATTTTGTAATTTCTAAAATATATTTGCTGCATGCATGCCCTTTTATCACTATTTGGCTTTGCAATACACAATTTGATTTTGTATACGTAGTTCTTTGAAACAACTTTTGACCCTAAAGATAATGCAACATCATTTGCACACAAGGCCTTTATGTCTTTTGCATTGCTTATTCACACTGATTTTGTGCTTATATGACTTTCCCTTTCGAAACTGAAAGCTTTACCTTGTCAATCAACAAAGCATAGTGTATAGGGGTGGAAAAGTGTCGTACAAATCTACTTATTGTAGTATCTTTTTACCCATGAACTACATTATTAGCTAAGAAGCATGAAGAATCACAAGATTAACATGGTTGGGCTGTTTTTTTCATTAATTACAACCTTGTGTTCAACATTAGAATCAAAAGTTAGGTGGTCATCTTCTAGCTCAATCACCAATGACCCAATTCTCGCACAACAAGGAACAAAGCTCAATGATAACCTCTCAATCGTCATCGCCTTTACCTCTCTTGTTACTATGAGAACAAGCCCTCAACGTGTTCATCATTGACCGTGTTGTTGTAGTAAATTATCTATGTTTATGATACACTCTTTCTCCACTGACAAATCCTGAGGTGTAGTTTTTGGCCCATTAAGCACATGGTCAAAAGAATCCTTCGAGGAACATCCAAGGTATGTGTACTGATAATGACCCATCAATAACTCTTTTCTTGAAAGATCATATAGTTTGTGCATAAACAATGCTTGCACAAAATTCCTTATTATCTTGGGAAGAGAGTGCTTAAACCTTTGTAGTTTTCCTCGGTTCCACTATGTGATCTTTAGTAAGTTCATCTTGTCTTAGTCAAAACTGAACAAAAGATTTGCCACAATGATGGATAATGTTTTGCATTTGAAGGATGAATGTTGCGACAACATGGTAGCAAAGTATGCGAGTTTTCGTATTTTTGTAGTCGATTGAAGAATCTCATGAGGGAAGAAGGCCAGTGGATAATTACATTATTAATCATCAATGGCTTATAATCACTTTGTGAAATCTTAGCATGGGAAAGACATTCATGAAAACTTAAAAGAGGCAAGTAAAGATGGAGAGCAAGACAATTCCACAATAATAAATATGATCAAGTCTAGCCGATGCTAGCAAGTGCGAGTTTGCGTGAAATGTAAACTCACATGTGGAGGGATATTTAGTTATCCACGAGAGTAAGTAGACTAGCGTGTACTAAAGCATATACTGTCTAAAAGTCAAGAGTGATTTCCTCAAGTTGCTTTTTATGCTGCAATTTATGTTCTTGCAAACAACAAATGTTCACATTAGTTCTTATCATAGTAGTCATGTCCAATATATCACGATGCATCCTTTACGGTTGTCGTATGATACGGGATCGTACTAGTAAATTTTGGGGTACACGTACGATACGTACAATACATGTACAATGTGCATGTATATCTAGATTCTAGAGACTAGAATGTACATGTACATTGTACATATAGTATGTAGATATACATTGTTACTGACACTATGTACTATGTAGTAATAAGTAATAAGTATTCAAGGTTAAAGAAAATTCAAATTTCAATCAATGAGAAGCACACGGGCTCCATACTAAGGATGGAAACTGCTCCTCTAACTTTCTTTCCATAGATGCACAATTTGAAGCATTATTGGTGACCACTTGAATGACATTTTGAGAGCCAACCTATGGGAAAGAAAAAAAAAAAATCAT
This sequence comes from Ceratopteris richardii, assembly GCA_020310875.1. Classification (NCBI taxonomy): domain Eukaryota; kingdom Viridiplantae; phylum Streptophyta; class Polypodiopsida; order Polypodiales; family Pteridaceae; genus Ceratopteris; species Ceratopteris richardii. The sequence goes on along the minus strand of CM035408.1, from coordinate 156,935,655 downwards.
GTTAACAACAAGTTAATAAAAAATCAAGTCACATGACACATACATATGACATGTCACACACACACATATGACATGTGTCATGGCTCATCTCATGTGTGTCACACACACATATGACATGAGTCATGTCACTACACATGTGCACACTGCATTATAAATCCTATTGTACACATACATGTTTAAATGTTACACACATACTATACATATATGATATCATACACAAACTCAAAATGCACATACACACGTCTCAAGAGTCACACACAAATGTGACATATGTCACATATTACACACACACAAAAACTATGAATCATTTTTCTGAATTTTTATGAATAAAATAAAAATATCAAATTGCCTCAAGTATGATATGATGAATATGTGAATAAATGAAGCTACTGGTCATCTTCTTTCCTTTTACTCCTGCATCCATTGCTCGTAAGAAATAAGTACCAAGAGCACAAGATACAAGAATGTTAATAATCCCTCTTTTTTTTACGATCACTCCATCCATTTGAGAGAATAGAGCATCCATATTTTACCCAACCGGCACGCACGGATTCTAAGGATTTATCAATATGCTCTTTCTCCTCATCTCATTTCTTTGTCCCCATATCATTGTATGAAACGCAACCCTCACACGGGCCTACATTAGTTATTGCTTTCATCATACATTTCCATCGATCCAAACAAAGCACATTAAATGAAAGATTGCATTCAATGACGGTTCATGCAATCTCAATTTCAGCAAGCATTTGTCTTTCTCTAAGAAAAGTTTTAGTGCCGGATACACCACCCGATGCTTGTGCAAGAGTAGGTTATCGTGAGCTTATACTAGTGCCCATTCCCTTAGCTTTCTTGGACACGTCCACTTCATCATGCTCACATGACCTCATTGTGGGTGCCACCGAAGTTGAACCAATAGAAATAGATGGACAATTACCTCTTTTTGAGTCGACACAATCCGGTGAAACCACTTCATTTTCAGCAAAAGATCCCGTTCTTCTCTTTAATGGAAGGTACTTGCTGCGACATTCTTCAAAGATATTATCAAGGATTTTGGTGCATGGAGCACACTCTCCTCCCAATTTGCAAAGGTGGATTAGAAGATGTGTGACACTAGATGCTTGAATCCTTCCACAATATTTGCAATTCCAATGACATACATTTGATTTGTCTTTCACTCTCTCATATGCAACACAATGCTTAGAGAAAGCTTCATGAAAAGGAGGAGCCATTGATGAAGAGGAGCAACGAAAGGGGGCGCTGAAATTGCTTATGGATGTTAGTGGGCCACGGAAAACAAGAGGGCAAAGCTCTCTTGTCTTGTGAGTGTCCACAACTTAGAGAGACGGTTTGTGGGATTTGAACTCAGGACCTACCGACTAAGACTTTGATTGGCTAACCACTTGCCCCAAAAGTCATGGTTGAGGATTACTTCCTAATCCTTCCTTTTAGGGTGTGGTTCAACCATCTCTTGCCTATCATTTCTTGAGTCTAACACTCTCTTCCCCTTCTAGAGATCATTGTCCTCAATGATCAATCTTTGACTTGATCTTCCCTTGAATTGATATCCTCACCCTTGCAACGTCTCTTTAACCTTGTTGTTCTCAACCTTGGCCTGTTGAACCCTTGCTCTCAACTTAAGTCTCTTGAACCTTTCCTTTCCGTTTCTTGGCCACTTGACTATGGACTTGCCTTGTTCGCAACCTTGATCTCTTGAGCCCCTTGTTCTCAACCTTGGCCTGTTGAACCCTTGCTCTCAACTTTAGTCTCTTGAACCTTTCCTTTCCGCTTCTTGGCCACTTGCCTATGGACTTGCCTTGTTTGCAACCTTGATCTATTGAGCCCCTTGTTCTCAACCTCAGTATCTTGAAATTGGTTTTCACCTATGCTAGGCATTTTGGATCCTCAATCTAGTGATTCTATTGCAAAGTTCATTCCGAGAGCTTTTCAACGGTATCTTACACGTCAAAATCAGACCTATGGATTGGGAGATACACTCAAATCTTTGTTGGACTCACCTTTGAAAGTGACGTACGTGCCTTCCATCCACCTTGCTCAAGCCACCTTGCCTGTCCTTGCATTGAAGTCTCCCATGAGGAAGACTTCCCCTAATGCAGAGTACTCTGTAATCTCTTCTGACAAGCAAGTGTATGGTGAGTCCTCCTCTCGATCTATGATAGCGAAACGCGAGCTAGAAGGAGCAAAGTAGCATAATGCTATGAAGATGATCCGCTCCTGCGAGAGCTGGAGTCGAATCCAAAGATATCTGGCCTGTGAATCACGTGCGACTATCTGTATCCTGCTCTGAAGTCCATCTCTAAAGAGTATGGCTACTCCTCCTGATCCTCGGGTGGTGTGCTGACGTGTACACTCTCTGTATGTGGACTCCCACTGAAAACCGTGGACACGAGGTAGGCCCCGGTCCGGGCTCTCATGTGTCTCTGTGAGCATAATGATGTCTTTGCCTTTGCGCACCTCTTCCAATCTCTCTGGGTGTGTCCATAGATCTCCATTGCAGTTCCAAACTGCAAGGTGTATCTCCTCGAGTGTCTCACAGGCCGCGAATCCCTATGGGATGGCCTTGCCATCAATGATGACACGACCATCTCTGTATGAAGCCTTCTTTCCTTCTTTGCGAGCTTGATGTACTCTCGGCATGCATGCACGACGGTGTGCTACCTGCATGGGTGTGAGATCATCGTCAAGGTAGATGGGGGGGCCATCAAGTGCTCTCAAAATCACCCTCTTGCGTAGGAAAGTACATGTACATGTGTTTTTATAGTCCATGGAAGCAATGAATGCGAATACCCCTAGTAGATAATCATTCTTCTCTCCCTTCATACAAACAAATAGACTACTTATTGAAGTGGGAATGGATATTGAAAGGCTCTAGTGTAGAATGTGGGTAAGCTTAAACTATCTGAATCAATTGCTATAGCTAGCTCATGGAAACACACATAGTCACAGACAAACACATCTTTCAGGATTTGGATTAAATTGTTTTGAAGAAAAAGAATTAGCCAAACAAACAAACACTAACAAAGATGAGAGCTCTCAGAAGCGCACAAGTTAGGCAGTCTACATCAATTCGATTCAATGGACCAGCGGTTCACTCATGAAACAGGGGTTCAGATTGGGAGAGCACATGAAACCTTACTTGAATCATAACCTTTCCCTTGCAAGACCAAGCCATATACTCTGATAGTCTTGACATACTATGCTCCACGATGAGCTCTATGAGAGCAATAGTATCTTGCCCAAACATGATGAATTTCTCGTAGATTGTGCCAAACTATCAAACTGCCAGCCTATTAATCTATTCAGAACATCTCAACCTGAATCTAGCCGCATAAAAAATATGTTTTATTTCTTTCCGGCAAAAAATTATGTTTTAAGTTCATCAAAAAAAGAACCCTGCTTTATTTCAAAATTTTGGGCCTTTTTTTTTTTCGTTTTTCCAATTTTGTAATTTCTAAAATATATTTGCTGCATGCATGCCCTTTTATCACTATTTGGCTTTGCAATACACAATTTGATTTTGTATACGTAGTTCTTTGAAACAACTTTTGACCCTAAAGATAATGCAACATCATTTGCACACAAGGCCTTTATGTCTTTTGCATTGCTTATTCACACTGATTTTGTGCTTATATGACTTTCCCTTTCGAAACTGAAAGCTTTACCTTGTCAATCAACAAAGCATAGTGTATAGGGGTGGAAAAGTGTCGTACAAATCTACTTATTGTAGTATCTTTTTACCCATGAACTACATTATTAGCTAAGAAGCATGAAGAATCACAAGATTAACATGGTTGGGCTGTTTTTTTCATTAATTACAACCTTGTGTTCAACATTAGAATCAAAAGTTAGGTGGTCATCTTCTAGCTCAATCACCAATGACCCAATTCTCGCACAACAAGGAACAAAGCTCAATGATAACCTCTCAATCGTCATCGCCTTTACCTCTCTTGTTACTATGAGAACAAGCCCTCAACGTGTTCATCATTGACCGTGTTGTTGTAGTAAATTATCTATGTTTATGATACACTCTTTCTCCACTGACAAATCCTGAGGTGTAGTTTTTGGCCCATTAAGCACATGGTCAAAAGAATCCTTCGAGGAACATCCAAGGTATGTGTACTGATAATGACCCATCAATAACTCTTTTCTTGAAAGATCATATAGTTTGTGCATAAACAATGCTTGCACAAAATTCCTTATTATCTTGGGAAGAGAGTGCTTAAACCTTTGTAGTTTTCCTCGGTTCCACTATGTGATCTTTAGTAAGTTCATCTTGTCTTAGTCAAAACTGAACAAAAGATTTGCCACAATGATGGATAATGTTTTGCATTTGAAGGATGAATGTTGCGACAACATGGTAGCAAAGTATGCGAGTTTTCGTATTTTTGTAGTCGATTGAAGAATCTCATGAGGGAAGAAGGCCAGTGGATAATTACATTATTAATCATCAATGGCTTATAATCACTTTGTGAAATCTTAGCATGGGAAAGACATTCATGAAAACTTAAAAGAGGCAAGTAAAGATGGAGAGCAAGACAATTCCACAATAATAAATATGATCAAGTCTAGCCGATGCTAGCAAGTGCGAGTTTGCGTGAAATGTAAACTCACATGTGGAGGGATATTTAGTTATCCACGAGAGTAAGTAGACTAGCGTGTACTAAAGCATATACTGTCTAAAAGTCAAGAGTGATTTCCTCAAGTTGCTTTTTATGCTGCAATTTATGTTCTTGCAAACAACAAATGTTCACATTAGTTCTTATCATAGTAGTCATGTCCAATATATCACGATGCATCCTTTACGGTTGTCGTATGATACGGGATCGTACTAGTAAATTTTGGGGTACACGTACGATACGTACAATACATGTACAATGTGCATGTATATCTAGATTCTAGAGACTAGAATGTACATGTACATTGTACATATAGTATGTAGATATACATTGTTACTGACACTATGTACTATGTAGTAATAAGTAATAAGTATTCAAGGTTAAAGAAAATTCAAATTTCAATCAATGAGAAGCACACGGGCTCCATACTAAGGATGGAAACTGCTCCTCTAACTTTCTTTCCATAGATGCACAATTTGAAGCATTATTGGTGACCACTTGAATGACATTTTGAGAGCCAACCTATGGGAAAGAAAAAAAAAAAATCATGTTAACAACAAGTTAATAAAAAATCAAGTCACATGACACATACATATGACATGTCACACACACACATATGACATGTGTCATGGCTCATCTCATGTGTGTCACACACACATATGACATGAGTCATGTCACTACACATGTGCACACTGCATTATAAATCCTATTGTACACATACATGTTTAAATGTTACACACATACTATACATATATGATATCATACACAAACTCAAAATGCACATACACACGTCTCAAGAGTCACACACAAATGTGACATATGTCACATATTACACACACACAAAAACTATGAATCATTTTTTTGAATTTTTATGAATAAAATAAAAATATCAAATTGCCTCAAGTATGATATGATGAATATGTGAATAAATGAAGCTACTGGTCATCTTCTTTCCTTTTACTCCTGCATCCATTGCTCGTAAGAAATAAGTACCAAGAGCACAAGATACAAGAATGTTAATAATCCCTCTTTTTTTTACGATCACTCCATCCATTTGAGAGAATAGAGCATCCATATTTTACCCAACCGGCACGCACGGATTCTAAGGATTTATCAATATGCTCTTTCTCCTCATCTCATTTCTTTGTCCCCATATCATTGTATGAAACGCAACCCTCACACGGGCCTACATTAGTTATTGCTTTCATCATACATTTCCATCGATCCAAACAAAGCACATTAAATGAAAGATTGCATTCAATGACGGTTCATGCAATCTCAATTTCAGCAAGCATTTGTCTTTCTCTAAGAAAAGTTTTAGTGCCGGATACACCACCCGATGCTTGTGCAAGAGTAGGTTATCGTGAGCTTATACTAGTGCCCATTCCCTTAGCTTTCTTGGACACGTCCACTGCATCATGCTCACATGACCTCATTGTGGGTGCCACCGAAGTTGAACCAATAGAAATAGATGGACAATTACCTCTTTTTGAGTCGACACAATCCGGTGAAACCACTTCATTTTCAGCAAAAGATCCCGTTCTTCTCTTTAATGGAAGGTACTTGCTGCGACATTCTTCAAAGATATTATCAAGGATTTTGGTGCATGGAGCACACTCTCCTCCCAATTTGCAAAGGTGGATTAGAAGATGTGTGACACTAGATGCTTGAATCCTTCCACAATATTTGCAATTCCAATGACATACATTTGATTTGTCTTTCACTCTCTCATATGCAACACAATGCTTAGAGAAAGCTTCATGAAAAGGAGGAGCCATTGATGAAGAGGAGCAACGAAAGGGGGCGCTGAAATTGCTTATGGATGTTAGTGGGCCACGGAAAACAAGAGGGCAAAGCTCTCTTGTCTTGTGAGTGTCCACAACTTAGAGAGACGGTTTGTGGGATTTGAACTCAGGACCTACCGACTAAGACTTTGATTGGCTAACCACTTGCCCCAAAAGTCATGGTTGAGGATTACTTCCTAATCCTTCCTTTTAGGGTGTGGTTCAACCATCTCTTGCCTATCATTTCTTGAGTCTAACACTCTCTTCCCCTTCTAGAGATCATTGTCCTCAATGATCAATCTTTGACTTGATCTTCCCTTGAATTGATATCCTCACCCTTGCAACGTCTCTTTAACCTTGTTGTTCTCAACCTTGGCCTGTTGAACCCTTGCTCTCAACTTAAGTCTCTTGAACCTTTCCTTTCCGTTTCTTGGCCACTTGACTATGGACTTGCCTTGTTCGCAACCTTGATCTCTTGAGCCCCTTGTTCTCAACCTTGGCCTGTTGAACCCTTGCTCTCAACTTTAGTCTCTTGAACCTTTCCTTTCCGCTTCTTGGCCACTTGCCTATGGACTTGCCTTGTTTGCAACCTTGATCTATTGAGCCCCTTGTTCTCAACCTCAGTATCTTGAAATTGGTTTTCACCTATGCTAGGCATTTTGGATCCTCAATCTAGTGATTCTATTGCAAAGTTCATTCCGAGAGCTTTTCAACGGTATCTTACACGTCAAAATCAGACCTATGGATTGGGAGATACACTCAAATCTTTGTTGGACTCACCTTTGAAAGTGACGTACGTGCCTTCCATCCACCTTGCTCAAGCCACCTTGCCTGTCCTTGCATTGAAGTCTCCCATGAGGAAGACTTCCCCTAATGCAGAGTACTCTGTAATCTCTTCTGACAAGCAAGTGTATGGTGAGTCCTCCTCTCGATCTATGATAGCGAAACGCGAGCTAGAAGGAGCAAAGTAGCATAATGCTATGAAGATGATCCGCTCCTGCGAGAGCTGGAGTCGAATCCAAAGATATCTGGCCTGTGAATCACGTGCGACTATCTGTATCCTGCTCTGAAGTCCATCTCTAAAGAGTATGGCTACTCCTCCTGATCCTCGGGTGGTGTGCTGACGTGTACACTCTCTGTATGTGGACTCCCACTGAAAACCGTGGACACGAGGTAGGCCCCGGTCCGGGCTCTCATGTGTCTCTGTGAGCATAATGATGTCTTTGCCTTTGCGCACCTCTTCCAATCTCTCTGGGTGTGTCCATAGATCTCCATTGCAGTTCCAAACTGCAAGGTGTATCTCCTCGAGTGTCTCACAGGCCGCGAATCCCTATGGGATGGCCTTGCCATCAATGATGACACGACCATCTCTGTATGAAGCCTTCTTTCCTTCTTTGCGAGCTTGATGTACTCTCGGCATGCATGCACGACGGTGTGCTACCTGCATGGGTGTGAGATCATCGTCAAGGTAGATGGGGGGGCCATCAAGTGCTCTCAAAATCACCCTCTTGCGTAGGAAAGTACATGTACATGTGTTTTTATAGTCCATGGAAGCAATGAATGCGAATACCCCTAGTAGATAATCATTCTTCTCTCCCTTCATACAAACAAATAGACTACTTATTGAAGTGGGAATGGATATTGAAAGGCTCTAGTGTAGAATGTGGGTAAGCTTAAACTATCTGAATCAATTGCTATAGCTAGCTCATGGAAACACACATAGTCACAGACAAACACATCTTTCAGGATTTGGATTAAATTGTTTTGAAGAAGAAGAATTAGCCAAACAAACAAACACTAACAAAGATGAGAGCTCTCAGAAGCGCACAAGTTAGGCAGTCTACATCAATTCGATTCAATGGACCAGCGGTTCACTCATGAAACAGGGGTTCAGATTGGGAGAGCACATGAAACCTTACTTGAATCATAACCTTTCCCTTGCAAGACCAAGCCATATACTCTGATAGTCTTGACATACTATGCTCCACGATGAGCTCTATGAGAGCAATAGTATCTTGCCCAAACATGATGAATTTCTCGTAGATTGTGCCAAACTATCAAACTGCCAGCCTATTAATCTATTCAGAACATCTCAACCTGAATCTAGCCGCATAAAAAATATGTTTTATTTCTTTCCGGCAAAAAATTATGTTTTAAGTTCATCAAAAAAAGAACCCTGCTTTATTTCAAAATTTTGGGCCTTTTTTTTTTTCGTTTTTCCAATTTTGTAATTTCTAAAATATATTTGCTGCATGCATGCCCTTTTATCACTATTTGGCTTTGCAATACACAATTTGATTTTGTATACGTAGTTCTTTGAAACAACTTTTGACCCTAAAGATAATGCAACATCATTTGCACACAAGGCCTTTATGTCTTTTGCATTGCTTATTCACACTGATTTTGTGCTTATATGACTTTCCCTTTCGAAACTGAAAGCTTTACCTTGTCAATCAACAAAGCATAGTGTATAGGGGTGGAAAAGTGTCGTACAAATCTACTTATTGTAGTATCTTTTTACCCATGAACTACATTATTAGCTAAGAAGCATGAAGAATCACAAGATTAACATGGTTGGGCTGTTTTTTTCATTAATTACAACCTTGTGTTCAACATTAGAATCAAAAGTTAGGTGGTCATCTTCTAGCTCAATCACCAATGACCCAATTCTCGCACAACAAGGAACAAAGCTCAATGATAACCTCTCAATCGTCATCGCCTTTACCTCTCTTGTTACTATGAGAACAAGCCCTCAACGTGTTCATCATTGACCGTGTTGTTGTAGTAAATTATCTATGTTTATGATACACTCTTTCTCCACTGACAAATCCTGAGGTGTAGTTTTTGGCCCATTAAGCACATGGTCAAAAGAATCCTTCGAGGAACATCCAAGGTATGTGTACTGATAATGACCCATCAATAACTCTTTTCTTGAAAGATCATATAGTTTGTGCATAAACAATGCTTGCACAAAATTCCTTATTATCTTGGGAAGAGAGTGCTTAAACCTTTGTAGTTTTCCTCGGTTCCACTATGTGATCTTTAGTAAGTTCATCTTGTCTTAGTCAAAACTGAACAAAAGATTTGCCACAATGATGGATAATGTTTTGCATTTGAAGGATGAATGTTGCGACAACATGGTAGCAAAGTATGCGAGTTTTCGTATTTTTGTAGTCGATTGAAGAATCTCATGAGGGAAGAAGGCCAGTGGATAATTACATTATTAATCATCAATGGCTTATAATCACTTTGTGAAATCTTAGCATGGGAAAGACATTCATGAAAACTTAAAAGAGGCAAGTAAAGATGGAGAGCAAGACAATTCCACAATAATAAATATGATCAAGTCTAGCCGATGCTAGCAAGTGCGAGTTTGCGTGAAATGTAAACTCACATGTGGAGGGATATTTAGTTATCCACGAGAGTAAGTAGACTAGCGTGTACTAAAGCATATACTGTCTAAAAGTCAAGAGTGATTTCCTCAAGTTGCTTTTTATGCTGCAATTTATGTTCTTGCAAACAACAAATGTTCACATTAGTTCTTATCATAGTAGTCATGTCCAATATATCACGATGCATCCTTTACGGTTGTCGTATGATACGGGATCGTACTAGTAAATTTTGGGGTACACGTACGATACGTACAATACATGTACAATGTGCATGTATATCTAGATTCTAGAGACTAGAATGTACATGTACATTGTACATATAGTATGTAGATATACATTGTTACTGACACTATGTACTATGTAGTAATAAGTAATAAGTATTCAAGGTTAAAGAAAATTCAAATTTCAATCAATGAGAAGCACACGGGCTCCATACTAAGGATGGAAACTGCTCCTCTAACTTTCTTTCCATAGATGCACAATTTGAAGCATTATTGGTGACCACTTGAATGACATTTTGAGAGCCAACCTATGGGAAAGAAAAAAAAAAAATCATGTTAACAACAAGTTAATAAAAATCAAGTCACATGACACATACATATGACATGTCACACACACACATATGACATGTGTCATGGCTCATCTCATGTGTGTCACACACACATATGACATGAGTCATGTCACTACACATGTGCACACTGCATTATAAATCCTATTGTACACATACATGTTTAAATGTTACACACATACTATACATATATGATATCATACACAAACTCAAAATGCACATACACACGTCTCAAGAGTCACACACAAATGTGACATATGTCACATATTACACACACACAAAAACTATGAATCATTTTTCTGAATTTTTATGAATAAAATAAAAATATCAAATTGCCTCAAGTATGATATGATGAATATGTGAATAAATGAAGCTACTGGTCATCTTCTTTCCTTTTACTCCTGCATCCATTGCTCGTAAGAAATAAGTACCAAGAGCACAAGATACAAGAATGTTAATAATCCCTCTTTTTTTTACGATCACTCCATCCATTTGAGAGAATAGAGCATCCATATTTTACCCAACCGGCACGCACGGATTCTAAGGATTTATCAATATGCTCTTTCTCCTCATCTCATTTCTTTGTCCCCATATCATTGTATGAAACGCAACCCTCACACGGGCCTACATTAGTTATTGCTTTCATCATACATTTCCATCGATCCAAACAAAGCACATTAAATGAAAGATTGCATTCAATGACGGTTCATGCAATCTCAATTTCAGCAAGCATTTGTCTTTCTCTAAGAAAAGTTTTAGTGCCGGATACACCACCCGATGCTTGTGCAAGAGTAGGTTATCGTGAGCTTATACTAGTGCCCATTCCCTTAGCTTTCTTGGACACGTCCACTTCATCATGCTCACATGACCTCATTGTGGGTGCCACCGAAGTTGAACCAATAGAAATAGATGGACAATTACCTCTTTTTGAGTCGACACAATCCGGTGAAACCACTTCATTTTCAGCAAAAGATCCCGTTCTTCTCTTTAATGGAAGGTACTTGCTGCGACATTCTTCAAAGATATTATCAAGGATTTTGGTGCATGGAGCACACTCTCCTCCCAATTTGCAAAGGTGGATTAGAAGATGTGTGACACTAGATGCTTGAATCCTTCCACAATATTTGCAATTCCAATGACATACATTTGATTTGTCTTTCACTCTCTCATATGCAACACAATGCTTAGAGAAAGCTTCATGAAAAGGAGGAGCCATTGATGAAGAGGAGCAACGAAAGGGGGCGCTGAAATTGCTTATGGATGTTAGTGGGCCACGGAAAACAAGAGGGCAAAGCTCTCTTGTCTTGTGAGTGTCCACAACTTAGAGAGACGGTTTGTGGGATTTGAACTCAGGACCTACCGACTAAGACTTTGATTGGCTAACCACTTGCCCCAAAAGTCATGGTTGAGGATTACTTCCTAATCCTTCCTTTTAGGGTGTGGTTCAACCATCTCTTGCCTATCATTTCTTGAGTCTAACACTCTCTTCCCCTTCTAGAGATCATTGTCCTCAATGATCAATCTTTGACTTGATCTTCCCTTGAATTGATATCCTCACCCTTGCAACGTCTCTTTAACCTTGTTGTTCTCAACCTTGGCCTGTTGAACCCTTGCTCTCAACTTAAGTCTCTTGAACCTTTCCTTTCCGTTTCTTGGCCACTTGACTATGGACTTGCCTTGTTCGCAACCTTGATCTCTTGAGCCCCTTGTTCTCAACCTTGGCCTGTTGAACCCTTGCTCTCAACTTTAGTCTCTTGAACCTTTCCTTTCCGCTTCTTGGCCACTTGCCTATGGACTTGCCTTGTTTGCAACCTTGATCTATTGAGCCCCTTGTTCTCAACCTCAGTATCTTGAAATTGGTTTTCACCTATGCTAGGCATTTTGGATCCTCAATCTAGTGATTCTATTGCAAAGTTCATTCCGAGAGCTTTTCAACGGTATCTTACACGTCAAAATCAGACCTATGGATTGGGAGATACACTCAAATCTTTGTTGGACTCACCTTTGAAAGTGACGTACGTGCCTTCCATCCACCTTGCTCAAGCCACCTTGCCTGTCCTTGCATTGAAGTCTCCCATGAGGAAGACTTCCCCTAATGCAGAGTACTCTGTAATCTCTTCTGACAAGCAAGTGTATGGTGAGTCCTCCTCTCGATCTATGATAGCGAAACGCGAGCTAGAAGGAGCAAAGTAGCATAATGCTATGAAGATGATCCGCTCCTGCGAGAGCTGGAGTCGAATCCAAAGATATCTGGCCTGTGAATCACGTGCGACTATCTGTATCCTGCTCTGAAGTCCATCTCTAAAGAGTATGGCTACTCCTCCTGATCCTCGGGTGGTGTGCTGACGTGTACACTCTCTGTATGTGGACTCCCACTGAAAACCGTGGACACGAGGTAGGCCCCGGTCCGGGCTCTCATGTGTCTCTGTGAGCATAATGATGTCTTTGCCTTTGCGCACCTCTTCCAATCTCTCTGGGTGTGTCCATAGATCTCCATTGCAGTTCCAAACTGCAAGGTGTATCTCCTCGAGTGTCTCACAGGCCGCGAATCCCTATGGGATGGCCTTGCCATCAATGATGACACGACCATCTCTGTATGAAGCCTTCTTTCCTTCTTTGCGAGCTTGATGTACTCTCGGCATGCATGCACGACGGTGTGCTACCTGCATGGGTGTGAGATCATCGTCAAGGTAGATGGGGGGGCCATCAAGTGCTCTCAAAATCACCCTCTTGCGTAGGAAAGTACATGTACATGTGTTTTTATAGTCCATGGAAGCAATGAATGCGAATACCCCTAGTAGATAATCATTCTTCTCTCCCTTCATACAAACAAATAGACTACTTATTGAAGTGGGAATGGATATTGAAAGGCTCTAGTGTAGAATGTGGGTAAGCTTAAACTATCTGAATCAATTGCTATAGCTAGCTCATGGAAACACACATAGTCACAGACAAACACATCTTTCAGGATTTGGATTAAATTGTTTTGAAGAAAAAGAATTAGCCAAACAAACAAACACTAACAAAGATGAGAGCTCTCAGAAGCGCACAAGTTAGGCAGTCTACATCAATTCGATTCAATGGACCAGCGGTTCACTCATGAAACAGGGGTTCAGATTGGGAGAGCACATGAAACCTTACTTGAATCATAACCTTTCCCTTGCAAGACCAAGCCATATACTCTGATAGTCTTGACATACTATGCTCCACGATGAGCTCTATGAGAGCAATAGTATCTTGCCCAAACATGATGAATTTCTCGTAGATTGTGCCAAACTATCAAACTGCCAGCCTATTAATCTATTCAGAACATCTCAACCTGAATCTAGCCGCATAAAAAATATGTTTTATTTCTTTCCGGCAAAAAATTATGTTTTAAGTTCATCAAAAAAAGAACCCTGCTTTATTTCAAAATTTTGGGCCTTTTTTTTTTTCGTTTTTCCAATTTTGTAATTTCTAAAATATATTTGCTGCATGCATGCCCTTTTATCACTATTTGGCTTTGCAATACACAATTTGATTTTGTATACGTAGTTCTTTGAAACAACTTTTGACCCTAAAGATAATGCAACATCATTTGCACACAAGGCCTTTATGTCTTTTGCATTGCTTATTCACACTGATTTTGTGCTTATATGACTTTCCCTTTCGAAACTGAAAGCTTTACCTTGTCAATCAACAAAGCATAGTGTATAGGGGTGGAAAAGTGTCGTACAAATCTACTTATTGTAGTATCTTTTTACCCATGAACTACATTATTAGCTAAGAAGCATGAAGAATCACAAGATTAACATGGTTGGGCTGTTTTTTTCATTAATTACAACCTTGTGTTCAACATTAGAATCAAAAGTTAGGTGGTCATCTTCTAGCTCAATCACCAATGACCCAATTCTCGCACAACAAGGAACAAAGCTCAATGATAACCTCTCAATCGTCATCGCCTTTACCTCTCTTGTTACTATGAGAACAAGCCCTCAACGTGTTCATCATTGACCGTGTTGTTGTAGTAAATTATCTATGTTTATGATACACTCTTTCTCCACTGACAAATCCTGAGGTGTAGTTTTTGGCCCATTAAGCACATGGTCAAAAGAATCCTTCGAGGAACATCCAAGGTATGTGTACTGATAATGACCCATCAATAACTCTTTTCTTGAAAGATCATATAGTTTGTGCATAAACAATGCTTGCACAAAATTCCTTATTATCTTGGGAAGAGAGTGCTTAAACCTTTGTAGTTTTCCTCGGTTCCACTATGTGATCTTTAGTAAGTTCATCTTGTCTTAGTCAAAACTGAACAAAAGATTTGCCACAATGATGGATAATGTTTTGCATTTGAAGGATGAATGTTGCGACAACATGGTAGCAAAGTATGCGAGTTTTCGTATTTTTGTAGTCGATTGAAGAATCTCATGAGGGAAGAAGGCCAGTGGATAATTACATTATTAATCATCAATGGCTTATAATCACTTTGTGAAATCTTAGCATGGGAAAGACATTCATGAAAACTTAAAAGAGGCAAGTAAAGATGGAGAGCAAGACAATTCCACAATAATAAATATGATCAAGTCTAGCCGATGCTAGCAAGTGCGAGTTTGCGTGAAATGTAAACTCACATGTGGAGGGATATTTAGTTATCCACGAGAGTAAGTAGACTAGCGTGTACTAAAGCATATACTGTCTAAAAGTCAAGAGTGATTTCCTCAAGTTGCTTTTTATGCTGCAATTTATGTTCTTGCAAACAACAAATGTTCACATTAGTTCTTATCATAGTAGTCATGTCCAATATATCACGATGCATCCTTTACGGTTGTCGTATGATACGGGATCGTACTAGTAAATTTTGGGGTACACGTACGATACGTACAATACATGTACAATGTGCATGTATATCTAGATTCTAGAGACTAGAATGTACATGTACATTGTACATATAGTATGTAGATATACATTGTTACTGACACTATGTACTATGTAGTAATAAGTAATAAGTATTCAAGGTTAAAGAAAATTCAAATTTCAATCAATGAGAAGCACACGGGCTCCATACTAAGGATGGAAACTGCTCCTCTAACTTTCTTTCCATAGATGCACAATTTGAAGCATTATTGGTGACCACTTGAATGACATTTTGAGAGCCAACCTATGGGAAAGAAAAAAAAAAAATCATGTTAACAACAAGTTAATAAAAAATCAAGTCACATGACACATACATATGACATGTCACACACACACATATGACATGTGTCATGGCTCATCTCATGTGTGTCACACACACATATGACATGAGTCATGTCACTACACATGTGCACACTGCATTATAAATCCTATTGTACACATACATGTTTAAATGTTACACACATACTATACATATATGATATCATACACAAACTCAAAATGCACATACACACGTCTCAAGAGTCACACACAAATGTGACATATGTCACATATTACACACACACAAAAACTATGAATCATTTTTCTGAATTTTTATGAATAAAATAAAAATATCAAATTGCCTCAAGTATGATATGATGAATATGTGAATAAATGAAGCTACTGGTCATCTTCTTTCCTTTTACTCCTGCATCCATTGCTCGTAAGAAATAAGTACCAAGAGCACAAGATACAAGAATGTTAATAATCCCTCTTTTTTTTACGATCACTCCATCCATTTGAGAGAATAGAGCATCCATATTTTACCCAACCGGCACGCACGGATTCTAAGGATTTATCAATATGCTCTTTCTCCTCATCTCATTTCTTTGTCCCCATATCATTGTATGAAACGCAACCCTCACACGGGCCTACATTAGTTATTGCTTTCATCATACATTTCCATCGATCCAAACAAAGCACATTAAATGAAAGATTGCATTCAATGACGGTTCATGCAATCTCAATTTCAGCAAGCATTTGTCTTTCTCTAAGAAAAGTTTTAGTGCCGGATACACCACCCGATGCTTGTGCAAGAGTAGGTTATCGTGAGCTTATACTAGTGCCCATTCCCTTAGCTTTCTTGGACACGTCCACTTCATCATGCTCACATGACCTCATTGTGGGTGCCACCGAAGTTGAACCAATAGAAATAGATGGACAATTACCTCTTTTTGAGTCGACACAATCCGGTGAAACCACTTCATTTTCAGCAAAAGATCCCGTTCTTCTCTTTAATGGAAGGTACTTGCTGCGACATTCTTCAAAGATATTATCAAGGATTTTGGTGCATGGAGCACACTCTCCTCCCAATTTGCAAAGGTGGATTAGAAGATGTGTGACACTAGATGCTTGAATCCTTCCACAATATTTGCAATTCCAATGACATACATTTGATTTGTCTTTCACTCTCTCATATGCAACACAATGCTTAGAGAAAGCTTCATGAAAAGGAGGAGCCATTGATGAAGAGGAGCAACGAAAGGGGGCGCTGAAATTGCTTATGGATGTTAGTGGGCCACGGAAAACAAGAGGGCAAAGCTCTCTTGTCTTGTGAGTGTCCACAACTTAGAGAGACGGTTTGTGGGATTTGAACTCAGGACCTACCGACTAAGACTTTGATTGGCTAACCACTTGCCCCAAAAGTCATGGTTGAGGATTACTTCCTAATCCTTCCTTTTAGGGTGTGGTTCAACCATCTCTTGCCTATCATTTCTTGAGTCTAACACTCTCTTCCCCTTCTAGAGATCATTGTCCTCAATGATCAATCTTTGACTTGATCTTCCCTTGAATTGATATCCTCACCCTTGCAACGTCTCTTTAACCTTGTTGTTCTCAACCTTGGCCTGTTGAACCCTTGCTCTCAACTTAAGTCTCTTGAACCTTTCCTTTCCGTTTCTTGGCCACTTGACTATGGACTTGCCTTGTTCGCAACCTTGATCTCTTGAGCCCCTTGTTCTCAACCTTGGCCTGTTGAACCCTTGCTCTCAACTTTAGTCTCTTGAACCTTTCCTTTCCGCTTCTTGGCCACTTGCCTATGGACTTGCCTTGTTTGCAACCTTGATCTATTGAGCCCCTTGTTCTCAACCTCAGTATCTTGAAATTGGTTTTCACCTATGCTAGGCATTTTGGATCCTCAATCTAGTGATTCTATTGCAAAGTTCATTCCGAGAGCTTTTCAACGGTATCTTACACGTCAAAATCAGACCTATGGATTGGGAGATACACTCAAATCTTTGTTGGACTCACCTTTGAAAGTGACGTACGTGCCTTCCATCCACCTTGCTCAAGCCTACTTCCTAGGCTCTAATACCAATTGTGGGATTTGAACTCATGACCTACCGACTAAGAGTTTGATGGGCTAACCACTTGCCCCAAAAGCCATGGTTGAGGATTACTTCCTAATCCTCCCTCTTAGGGTGTGGTTCAACCATCTCCTGCCTGTCATTTCTTGAGTCTACATGGTTGGCTAATAGAGCGTGGAGAGGTGGGAGCTGAAGCTGAACATGCACCGAAATCGCAAGAGGATGCTAACAATGTAAATGCAAAAGTGATTTTAAGTTCACAAAAAAAACCCCAAATTTTTTCGGGCATGATCGGGAGTTTTGTGACCGTACAGATCGTATGGGATTGGACGGGACAAGACAGGTCGTACCATATTGCTTGTACGATGTATGAGTGTAACTGTGCTTCTTATAATCCAATGCCATATCATTTTCCATTTATGGAGAGTATCTGAACCACACAGATTCCATGTGACAAGCTTCATGGACCTGAGTTGGAAGAGATTTTCTTCCTCCATATTTATGTAAGGGTGCCCTTGGTTCCGATACCCTCTACATTAAAAGGTGATTCTAGCATCGAAACATATTCTGAAGCAGTTATATTCACGCAAGAGGAGGCCAATTTTACTTGTTCCCAACTTTTTTTCAACCTTGAGTAAAGCCATTGTCATGAAGTGGAAAGTGCAAATCACTTGGATGTCTATGGGAAGATGAAGCATTGGACTATGATAAAGGTGAAAAGCCAACAAGCAAGGCTGAATTATAGGATGGAGATTGGGATAGTCGTTGTTCCATTGTCTTTTTGCCATTATCCACTGTATGCCCGCTTATGCGGAGGTGCTTTGCATTTCTTATCAATGGAATAGGTGGGAAGCATCTTTATTTCTTTTCCAGTAAGTGATGGGCAAGAATGTGAGAAATGTCCCCGTTTTCCACAATGGAACCAGCCCCATAAAAGTTTCTCCGTTTTAAAATGCACTAATGTTGCACCCACATCATCAAACGTATTAGTCAGAGAAGTCAGGAATGGTTTATTGACTAGTTCTCTCCCCACATCTCCTACATATAGGATAAATCAACAAAGTCAAGTCATATAGGATAAGCATGGAGGAGTTTCCCCTAGATGTAACATACTGGTTTCCATGGAAACACGTACCTTAATCCTCTAACAAGTGACACTGCCAGTGATTCACCGATAAATCATGGTCCAGGGCGATTTCAAAAATAATCTCGTACAATCCTGTGCCATGTCAATTGTAGACTGTGGCTTCCTCAAAACGTAAAGTATTGCTTCCCCATAATGGAAACCAATGGCCTTTTGAAGTGATCTTCTCAGGGGCATGTGATACTTTGACATCACTTGTCACTTGGGTTCTATTGAGTTTCTGTATTAAAATTTAAAATTTTCCTCGTGGAGTAAACCATAGACTCTTGATCATTAGACATATTAGTTTTTGACATTGAAAGCATAGTATGGACATCATACTTGCGTCAGTTTGAGCTTCACAATTATGAGCTTTACGCAATCTTTGAAAAACGAGGAACCTTAATATGCAGAACCTTTTCCATATTAGTTGTAGAACAAAAAACTACATTAATATGCATAACCTTTTCCATATTAGTTGTAGAACAAAAACTTAGATCGACAGCGATAAGAGTAGTCCCAGGAATGTAGGTGTTCAAATATGAGTTCTAATGTGAACAACCAACAAATATGAGTTCTGATGTGGAGATTATAGGTGTTACTAGGAAAAAAAAAATACGAAGTCTTAAAGTAATGATATGAGTAACAAGGTTGACTACGAGGGAAAAACCATGACATGAAGAAAGCAGAAAGTTCAGGCGGGAAAATAGATTAAAATAACATGAGGATTGAAGGCCTGTGCCAAAACGATGATTGTCCTAAAAATGAAACACGTGCAGATGAAAAAGAGAGGTTGACAATTAGAAAGTAGAGCAATTAGATGGCGACTTCAAAAGGAGAAGCAATATGCACACGTGTGTCAGATGATGGCAAGGAGGTAGATACGCAAGTGAGGTGCTGCACAGCAGGTCACCCTTACGCATGTCCCTACTCCTATTTAGGTAAGGCCAAGTTTGCTACATATACATTGTTTTTTGGGAAACATGTTCTATTATTGCTCATGTTTTCTGTATTCTGCTACGCACATATGTACATCATTCTTTGGGAAAACATGTTATTGCTTATGTACAAGATCTAATGTACAAGATACTTGTCCTCCTTGGAGACAATATAATAGGTTTGCAAGATGAAGCCTTTAAAAATTGACTCTATGATGTGATGTGCATATCATTTTTATTCAAATTTATTTTATCAAAGTATTAAGGTCGCGTCAGAAACTGTCACAGTCATTTTATCGGGCAGGTCAGGAGTCAGAAGGTCAGATTCATGTCAGAAACAATTAGGAGTTAAGCTATTCTCTGCAGCTGCTGGGGGCTGAAAGATTCAAGCGCATGGCCTCTAACTGCATGTGCAAAAGCTCGGGGGCAGCAGCGGCCATTAGCCCTCGAGTAATTCTTGTCCTTTGGTGTTGGAGAGTTTTCCAAGTCACAGAAGTCTTGCACGCAAGTGCTCACCCACTTTATTTGAGGACAGGTTAATATGTAGAGCATCATATACACTTTGTTATTGAATATAGGCTGAAAGATTAAAGTAGGACTGAAAATGGAGAAGTTTCTTCTTATCTTGGGAAGTGTATGCTTAAGAAGAAACTTCCATTTGGAGCTCGTCTGTTGCAAGGAAATGTCACGATGCTGACCAATTGAAAGGGAAAGTAGACCAGTTTGCGCTTATGAAAGAGAAAGTAGAGAGAGAAAACACGTGCAGAGCTCCTGCCTGTAAGGTGACAGGTAAAACTTTTGAACCTATTTGCCATAGTGTCTGACTACTAAGTCTTTAGTTTATTAAAGTATCACTTTTGGACGCTTGCCAATGATTGAGACCACTTGAATTGGACCAAATGACACATAGGACTGAATACTTTACAGAAAGGTCTTTATCTTTATTGTCAATGGCTCAGAACTAATGAGAACTTGAGAAATTATCAATTGGAAACATGTGGAGACAATGAGAGTGTACATCTGTCTAGATGAGCCTATGGAGAGCTCTTGGGGCCTTTGTGCTCCAACAAAGAGCAGAGCTATGCTGGAAGCTGAGTCCTGACTAAATTGCAATACAGCAGGGAGAGACGCTAGGAAAACAGGTCTTCAAAGAACAGAAGCTATAGAAGCTGCCAGGCAGCTGGAGCATCCATGTTCGGCAGGTTAAGCCCCTAGGCTGAGATGGAGAGGATGGTAGAATCAACACACTGGTAGCAGAGAGCAAGTTGAGCATATGTTAGGGATTTCAACCCTCTTATCTCTCTCTCCCTTTTTCTCTCCTTCCACTGTGTTTCCAACTGCCTTTTGGTTGTCAGTGTCAGACCCCATATCCTCACTCCAAGATGGATGGAACTTACACGCATCTTTCCATCTGACCTAGTATAACCATAGAGTTCAGCGAGGATGACTTCAAATAACTAGGTTACTCTACCCATTCTCGTATTTCTAGAGATTCTAGAAGGGGACAAGGCTTGAAAGACTTGCTCTTATGTTATCTTGGTTTTTCAGGAGCTCAAGAGATTCCCAACACTTCAAGCAGAACTGACAGCTGCTGCAACTGAGGCACTTGAGAAGTTTCGTGAGGAAAGTCGCAAGACAGCATTGAGAATGGTGGACATGGAGGCAAGCTATTTGACTGTAGATTTTTTCAGGAAACTTCCTCAAGAGCTAGACAAAGGTGGGAATCCATCCTCTACAACCATTGACCGATACACAGAGGGACATTTAAAAAGAATAGGTAAGACAAGGAGGCTTTCCGAGTGAATCTCAACATTAGCATGATGGGCTTGTGATAGATTCTGTTACTAAATCTCAGCATTTGTTTGAAGGCTCAAATGTTTCAGCATATATCAATATGGTTTCTGAAACATTAAGAATATCTATTCCAAAAGCTGTAGTCCATTGCCAAGTAAGGGAGGCTAAACGTTCACTGTTGGATCACTTCTATACCCAAGTTGGGAAAAGAGAGGTATAATTCCTATTTTCATTGTACAGATCAAGTTCTGCTTTTGTGGAAATCTAATTGTTTAGCTCTTTTTTGTTTTTATGTTTCTTTGTTTTTTTGTTTTTTGGTTTTTATGTTTCTTTGTTTTTTTGTTTTTTTGTTTTTTTGTTTTTTTGTTTTTTTGTTTTTTTGTTTTTTTTTTTTTTTTGTTTTTTAATTGTGGAAACAGGGTGCACAACTTGCTACTCTATTGGATGAGGATCCTGCTCTGATGGAGCGAAGAGCTGCATGCTCAAAGAGACTCGAGCTGTACAAGCAAGCAAGGGATGAAATAGATGCTGTTGCATGGGCCAGATAGATGGGACAGAACTTTTGAATTTGTTTTGACAGGCCAAAGTTGCATGTATGGTTTTAATTTTTAGCAGCTGCATTGGTCTATCATCTATTACCTCTGTGGTTTCCTCCTATAATTTCCCATCTCGCACCTTTTGGTTTTGTCAAATCTGAGCATCTTCTGTATAGAATGGGTGTCATTCTGCTTCTTACCGTCAAGGCCACTGTGTGCATGGAGTGCATTTTGTGGACTATGGGGGCTTGCCTGTGTACGTTCAAACCAGTGACATAATGAGCCTCCTGTCATGTGTACGATAGTGCATTGGACTGACCATTTAGCCAACTTAAGCTCCAATCATGTGGCTTCTTTTATGTCAACTTGCCAAATGTAAGGCAAAGTGCTAAATACTCCCGATTACAGTACAGATACACATTACAATCGTTTTCATCCTTTTGTACAATCGGGAGTATTTTAAGGATTTCTGTTCTACTTACAATTGGAAAGTTATCAATACCACTTCAGATGTTAAAGTTGGTGGCTTTTATACAAATTGATTCTAATCTTTTATCCTCTTACAAACATATGCAAACAACCGATGTTCCCAAGTTACCATAGGTAACTTGATGCCCACTCTCTTCCTAGACATTGTGGATTACAACATTTGTATTCAATGGTGAAGCCAGTAACAAATACATATATGTAACCACAGATCTACCAATTAGGTTTCCTCCTAATCTGAACCTTATGTCTATAGGAATCTTGTCGACAAAATCGTCTCAATAAAACAGCATGCATACTTCATGAGGGCAATTGATGGTGAATGTGATTGTTGAAGCCTGCTTAATTTTCCTTTTCCTTTGATTGCTCAGTCTTAGCTCTCACTTGAAAACTAAGGGAGTGTTTGCATCTTGAGCGGTGAAATCTGCTCTATTCCATATCTTTTAGTGCACAATTTGATATAATTTAGCCTTTTTTGCATATGAAATGGATGTGAAAATTGATTTCTTGCATGGAGATCTTACATATGAGATCTATATGGAACAACCAGAGGGTTATGTAGTTTCTCACAAAGAAAGTCTAGTTTGTAAGTTGAAGAAGAGCTTATATGGACTTAAACAATCCCCTAGACAATGTTACCAAAAGTTTGATTCTTTTATGAAGTCTCAAGGCTATTTTCGAAGCAATGAGGATCATTATCTCTACACAAAGAGATGCTCATATGGCAACTTGATATGATTGATACTTTATGTCGATGATATGTTGTTTGCTAGGAAGTCCTCTTATGACTTGTCAATTCTCAAAAAGAAGCTAAGTCAGACATTATTTATATGAAGGATTTGGGGGATGCCAAACATATTCTTGGCATGCACATTACTCATGATAGGAGTAAAATATGCATATACTTGTCTCAAAGTGAGTACATATCCAAATTACTTCAGAGATTCAATATGCAAGGTGGAAAGACATTGAGTACACCTTTACCCACATATGTGAAATTGAGCAAGGATGATTGCCCCAATCAAATGAGGAAAAGGAGTTCATGATCAAAATTCTTTATCAGTCTATCGTTGGGAGTCTCATGTATACTATGGTAGCTACAGGACCAGACCTTGCTATTGTAGTGGGAGTTGTGAGCAGATATATGTCTAATCCTAGCAAGAAGCATTGGGGAGAAATCACGATGACTTTGAGATATCTGAGCGGTACTAAGGATAAGTGTTTATGCTTGGGTAGAGGGAAAGCATCCATTATTGGTTACACAAATTTTTATTATGCTCGTTATGTAGACAATCAGAATTGATCCATGATCTTACACAGTTACTTGATCCATGATCTTACTCAGTTACTTGTAAATTGTGTGACATAACCATCAAATGGGAGGTATAGTTTGTATACTTACACTCAGGTATTCTTTATCATTCTTTATTTTTCTCCCATAGACACTTTGTCCATATTGGCCTTTAGTGGGAGATTGTTACTTTAATAAAACATATAGTGGCATGGTCAGCCACAGGAATCGAAAAAAGAAAAGAAAATAATTATGGTAGGCTAGTAGGTGATCAAGACCATGAGCTGATGCTAGTCTTGTCGCAAGCCTCACCTATATGTTGCTATGAACCTATGTGGGTTGATAGGCTTGTCGAGTCACTTTGGTCGGGTGGTCAAAACCATGAGCTCACAGCAGTTTTGCACAGGGCTAGTTTTGTCCATGTCTTTGGTAGAGCTAAGGGCAACACATGAAATGGGATAAGAAGAATTAATACATTGTGCTCAATGCATTAATGAAGAAGCAAGTGATCTTGGGAGGAACTCAAAGTGATGAGATAGGGTTGCAAGCATAATGTAGAAAAAGCAAGAAGGAATGAATGTGCAAACGCATTTGGAAATGAAGGTTTTAGAGAAACATTGGTAGATGGGTGGAATAAACCTCTCCGGGTGGTCAGGACCACAAGTCGCATCCAGCTTTGACATAGGCACTTAAAATGAACGAATAAATAAATAAATAATAATCAAAAGAAAAAGCACAAAAAAAAACTTCTTCTCTTGAGGAGGGAGAGAAGAGAGGAGAGGGCATGATGATCGGATGGGAATATGTGTACATGTCATTGGGATGTGGGTTAATGTGTCAAAGCTCAAGCTCGATTGAATTTTGGCTTGCTACATGTCTATAGAAGACTTCAATTCGATAGATCTAATCATGCTAGTCATCTTGTTTGTGCACTTGGACTCTTAGTTTGTGCAATGACTTCCAAAGTCTTGAATCACATTGATGAGCATAAGTTTTGTTGAGATGAACAAAATTTAGACTTTGAGAGGTTCTTGCAGATGTGTGTGCATGGTCAAACATCTCCGGAGAGAAGTGAATTGACTACAAAAGGTTGAAAAGTTGGATTTGATTGATGGAAAAAAGAGAGAGTGGAGTAGAGAAAATGGAAAGTGAGAGAAGAAAATATAGGTGGAAATAACTTATTTCGTGTACATAGATGTTTGAATGCAGGTCATGATCTCAATTATTGTTATTTTAACTAATAAGATTAAAAAAAAACAAACAAACAAACCAAAACAAACAGAAAAAAAAAATAGAAGAAGAAATCAAAGGTAAAATAATAATAAAACGCAAAGAAAAAGGGAGGAAAAATATATGTGCAAAAAAAAGAGAAGAGAAATTTATATAAAATTAAAAAAATGACAAAAAAAATCTTAATTTTAAAACAAAAAAGAAAAAAGGAGGAACAAATTTTAGTGAATAACACAAAAATTAATTAATTAAAATAATAAATAAAGGAAAAAAGGAAAAAAGGAAAAAAGGAAAAAAGGAAGGAAAAAACCCAAAAAAAAGCAAAAAAGAAAAAAAGGGAAAAAGGAAAAATATAAAAATGAGAAAGGGAAAATAATAGCAATTAAAAAATAAAATAAAAATAATGGAAAAAAAGGGGAAGTGTTTGTGTGCTTGAGTGGGGGTGTGGGGGTCAGAGTGTTAGACACTAGGGAAGTGCATGAGTGAAAAAAAAAATCAATTCCCCTCCTCTCTCTCTCTCTCTCTCTCTCTCTCTCTCTCTCTCTCTCTCTCTCTCTCTCTCTCTCTCTCTCTCTCTCTCTCTCTCTCTCTCTCTCTCTCTCTCTCTCTCCCCCTCCTCTCCCCCCATTCACTAACTCACTCTCTCTCTCTCAGGGGATCGAAGGTGGTTGGGGTGGCTTGCTTGTTTTGGGTGATTGTACATGTGCATAGGGATGGGAGGCAAAGGTTGCATGCAGGAGGTTTGAGAGGGAGGAAGGACGCAAGTAATGCCTTGTCACATGATGTGAATCCTTAGTCAGAGAAAATACAAATGCTAAGGTGATTGGTGAATATGCAAAGCCATTATCATCATTCGCCTGCATCACAACTTCATGGGCGATCTAAGTGCCAATAGCATCTGCATAAGCTGGCTTGTCATCTAGACTCTCATCCATCTAGATTGTTTTGGGTGATTGTTTTGGGGTGGCTTGCTTGGATTGGGTTATTGTACAGGTGCATAGGGACGGGAGGCAAATGTTGCATGCAGGAGGTTTGAGAGGGAGGAAGGACGCAAGTAATGCCTTGTCACAGGATGTGAATCCTTAGTCAGAGAAAATACAAATGCTAAGGTGATTGGTGAATATGCAAAGCCATTGTCATCATTCACCTTCATCACAACTTCATGGGCGATCTAAGTGCCAATAGCATCTGCATAAGCTTGCCTGTCATCTAGACTCTCATCCATCTAGATGATGTGTTGCAGTGCGAGATCCCACTTGAGTTGGGTTTTCTCAAGGGAAAAGGCACATCCAATTTTGTATTGTAGATTTTTTAATCAATGGAAGCTTCAAACATCTTGGACTCTCAATGTACATTTAGCTGAGCAGAATAGTACCTTGATTTATTAGTTTCCCATATATCCAAGCCATCAAACAAGGTAACACAGGATGTCAAAAGCCACAGATTCATTGCACCATTACCTCTACTGATGAACTCTGCCATTTTTGTCTCTGTCTTGCTTTTTCTTTTTTTTTGCATATCCATCGTATATACATTTAATACAAGATGCTTGTCATCCAAAATATCCATTTCAAGAGATACAAAGGAGCTGCTAAGACTATGGCCATTATGAGGATTGGAAGTACTCTCATTTTCTGAGAGAAGATAAGATAATGCATGATCAAACACGATTGTTAATCTAAGAATGCTATTGGAAAAATTTGTAAGGATTTTCCTTCTTCTCTATTCCTTATTGTCTTATCATGTCAAAGGAAGGTGGGGTCTTAAAATAAATGTTGAGTGTTGTCCACTTATTTACGGCCAAGGAAATATTGTTGATATGCTCAAATTTGTTCCAGCTACTAGGTGTGCTCGATTGAAAGAAGGATCTCCATTTGCACTTGGTGATTGTCTAGTTGCTACAAAGTTGAAAATATCAAGGGAGGTTTTCTTTTTTACTTTTTTGAAATGCTTTAGCATGGGAAATGGGCGTTGGATGCACCTTTGTACTACTATGTGTCCAATATTACTAGCTGTTTAGAATATGAGAGTGCATATCCCTTTTGTATCTTGGAGTCACTCTATTTCTATTCCATTTCTATTTTATATTATATCCTTTGTATTTGGGTACATTGCCATTTGCTTCTACCATTGTATTCATTCTCCTTTGAGGGGAATTATCCCACATGAGATGTACTTTGGAGAGCCCCTCCCAAATCTTTATAAGGAGGGACTCTCCCCCCATTTTTACTTGGTTAGAAGCTTGAGGAACCTACTCCATGCTCTTGGCAAGCTCATTTCTAATCCATGTGAGCTCATCCATTTCTTGGTCTACTCATTTTGAGTCGCTCACACTCTTTTCTTTTGTGAGTGCACTCTTCTTTTCATTTTGCTTCTATGCGTGTACTCTCTACATGGTATCAGAACTAGGTGGAGGTCTTGGCGGTACCTTTGGTGGTGATTTTGGTGGTGGTGTTGCTTGAGTGTTGGTGGTGTGGCTTTCTCCTCATTGAGAGGAGCCTCATTATCCATCATTTTTACACTCTTTGGGTCTCATTTTGCCCTTTGCCTACCCTCCCACCCCCTATTTTCACCCTTTACCACTCTCTTTACCCCGATTTTCCCTCCCTTCCACCCTCTTTTTTTGCAAACTTTGTTGGTCTACCTCGATTTTGTTCATGTTGTGGAGCTGATAATCATTCTCATGTCATTGGAGTGTTTATAAACATTGTGCCGATGGTTCCCAATCATTTTGAATTTCTTATTGGACGTCAATAGAATCTTCTATTTCAAAG
Source organism: Ceratopteris richardii (assembly GCA_020310875.1). NCBI lineage: Eukaryota > Viridiplantae > Streptophyta > Polypodiopsida > Polypodiales > Pteridaceae > Ceratopteris > Ceratopteris richardii. The sequence goes on along the minus strand of CM035408.1, from coordinate 156,907,864 downwards.
AGCGTTGAATCTTCTATTTCAAAGAGCGTTGAATCTTCTATTTCAAAGAGCAGCCTTTGTGACTGCATCTTCACTTGACAATGCTTCCTTAGCTCTATTGCATTTATATATGCACTATAGCTCCATCGATCACTTCTTTGTTCAAGGAAGGCTATGAGTATTATTTAGACCTTCACTCACATCCATTCGTGAGTAAAAATACTTTTAGAAGGTCTGATAGACAAAACAATCGTCGCTCCCATCAATAACATAGCATAGCTCCCTAATATGAGAAGTGCTGCTTCACTGTTGCTATGTCCTGAATCTAAGGAGTGTTGCTTCACTGTTTTGGCTATGGCTTCAAATTGTACTTCATTGTTTTGCTTTCTTTTATTTGTTTCCCTCAGAGTTGTTGAGGCTTGTGACTTTGCTAGCCTCCTTTCATAAGTCGACCAAATAACAACAACGAGCAAAGCCAACAAAGTATTTTGATCTAGGCTTGACCAACATTTGGCAGAGATAATACTCTTTGAGTAGATATGACATTGTGACTCCAGTTGTTCGCCTCAAACAAATGTTCTACACCTTAGGTAGTTGTGTGATTCTTCTGCAATATGAGAGAGTGTTGGCATTAATGTGTGCACTCGAAGAAAGCACACATGGGGGAGCAATCAACAATCTTCATGTATAGCAGATACCCGGGCCAAGCTTCTCTCACAAAATTGTGCATATGATTGGAATCTATACACGAAACTAGCTTCTCTCAATAGCATACAGAAACCAAAAGACACCTCTACCATTCCTCTCTTCTATGCAACACAAAGAGAGAGGAATAGAGAGAAAGAGAGAGAAAAAGCTAGTCAAGATACACTGTGCAACCACTAACACAAGGGGTTGCTTAGTGAATCGGGTATCTGATTGACTCTTTGCAGAATTTAAGAGTGTTCTCTCTTCAATGAGTCGAAAAGAATCTCTTCGAGCATGTGAAAGAAAAGAATCTCTTCAAGTAGAGGGTGGGAATCTCTGAAATCAGCTATTGGTATGTGGGCTCGATTCTAGTCAAACCATCCACGTCTCTTGCTTGGAACAATGCACGCAAATCTCTTGCAAAGAGAAAGCGAGAGAGAGAGAGAGAGAGAGAGAGAGAGAAAGAGAGCACAAAAGGGAGAGCCAGAGATCGCATCCAGTCAATGTGTTGTGTGTGCACTATTTTTGCAAGCTATTTTTGTGCCCACGAGCTATACCCTCTATTACACAGAGCACGTCCATAAGAAGGAGAACCTAGTGTCGGACTCATCGGAATAGAAGCTTCTACTTGCATAGAGCACCGATTTCTAATGTCTGGCTAATAGGAATCCACGCAAAATGATCTAGTTAATTTTTGCAATTGAGATCAGATACGATGTCATAACTCAGTCAAGTATACAATGCACTTGGCGCATGATATAACATAAAAGCTTCTATCATATATTTTGTCACTTCATTTGGTCGTGCATTCATCAAATTTCAATTTTAAATTTACTTGCATTATTCTATACTTAAGTCCCATTGCAACTATTCAAAAATCATCACTTGTTTTTTGAGAAGTGAGACCAAAAGAATCCAAGTGGTGAGTGATATTTTCTTTGCTCTTATCTTCTACAAAGGTGTAAACTCTAACCTTTGCATGACCATCACTTTTTTTGGGCACATTTCGTTGACACAAGGTATCAACTCTTTCATGAAGGGATCTTTGCTTATTTCTCTTAATAATATTTGGCATAGTTACTTTGTTCACTTTTGCATTGTATGCACACAAAATCAAGACATTATTTCGTATATTTTGAAGGGTATACTAACCCTTAAGTTAACCACACATTGTAAATCCATCAAGAAAATGGTTACTTTGCAATTTTGCAAAGGGTTTTAACCCTTTAGGACACCACTTTGGCACTAAGTGCCCCATCTTTGTACATCAAGAGTAGAAGAAAAAGATAGTGTATGTGTGCCTTTTGAGGCTACTCTAAGCCCCCCATTGTGCCTTTCTCTATGTGCAACGGGCTATTCTAAGCCCTCCTCTTCACATCGCATCATCTCAATTTTTGTGCCAAGCATAGGGCTACTATAAGCCCCCCGCTCTCCAAGGCGTCTACTTCATTTTTGGTGTAAGTGTAGGGCTACTTTAAGCCCCCACACCTCTACCCCAACTCAATTTTATGAACCAATTTTTTTGTAAGTATCAAAACTTCCTTTCAACGGTGATAACATCAATGGTTTCAAATGCAACGTCCTAAAGTCAATTGTATTTACCTTCCTTTATGCCCATACTCATGCCGAAATATGAAAGACTCAATGGCACGAATTACAATCTCCGAAACGCACCATTAGGGCATATCTCTATACAAACCTATTGTACGAGGTAGTGGAAGAAACAAAATGAGATCCCAATAAGGAAAGCAATCTAAGAGCGTGGAATATATGGAATGTCAAAGATAAAAGTGCATTAGGCCAACTTCTCCTCACATGTGATGAATTAACAAAGGGTCACATCACTGCATGTAAGACTTCAAAAGAAGCTTGGGATACTCTAGCAAACCTATATGAAGATAAAACACCTTCTAAGATTTATGCTTTAGAAGCCGAATTTCACAATCTCACTATACAGCCACAAGACACCATCAGAAAAGTTATACCTCAATTCCAAGATTACCAAAGAAAGTTGGCACTTTATGGATGCAAGATCTAAAGTGAAGACATGGTCGTTAGGTTACTCAACAAGCTTCCTTGGTCCTATGAGACCTTTGTGATCACTCTATATAATAGAGTTCAAGAACTTACCTGGGAAGAAGTTAGAAGACTTTTGCTTCTTTATGATTCTCGGCAAAAGACCCAAGCTACCCAAGAAACAGCTATGAAGGCCAAAGCTACCTTCCACAAGACTTAAAAACAAAAAGATGATCAAAAATCAAAGGACAAAGGCAAGAAGAAGTTCACTTGCAATTTTTGTGGCAAGCCTAGACACATCAAAAGATATTGCTTCAAGAAGAAGAACAAGGATAAGTCTAAATCTACTCGAAAGACCAAACATCACTCTCACTGCACAAGTCAAGATCTCTTTCTCACAACTAAACACAAGGCACTTGTCGCATCCACTCCAAGTAAAGAATGAATTTTTTATAGTGGGGCTTCATCACACATGTGCCATGACAAAGATGATTTTCATGAATTTCAAGAGCACGAATGTAAAGTTTATCTAGGAGATAACAAGTGCATTGAAATTGAAGGAAGAGGCAAAGTTCATGTCACAAACTCTGAAGGTGAGGCCAAGTCACTGAAAGATGTTCAACCTCTGTAAGAACCTTCTCTCAGTGAAGGCCATTACAAAGTGCAACATAACGGTGCAATTCCATCACAACAAAGTTCAAGTCATTGACCATGGATTCAAGAAGTGATAGCTCAAGGCTTTGAAGACATAGGTCTCTACAAGCTTTCAATTTTTCTTGCCAAATATTCAATTCTTATCTTGTGGCATTGCAAATTTGGACATACCTCTTTCTTAGCTAAGATATCTTCCAATCATCCAGTCAAAGGTCTACCCAGGATCGCACAAGTGGAATTGAACTGCGAAGCATGTGTTAAGCAGATTTGTACCCTTTTGCCTCTAGAAGCATCCATTTTTGCATCTAAATCCTTAGCATTAGTCCATGTTGATATTTGTGGACCTATGCATACACCTTCTCTTATTGGGTAATTTACTTCTTGGTGATAGTAGATGACCTCACTAGATATACCTGGGTTTATTCACTCAAGCATAAAGAGGATGCCCTTTCCAAGTTTAAGGAGTGGACACAAATAGTTCAAGAGGACTTTCCAAGTTCTTTGAAGATCATCCGATCTCATGGAGACAGTAGCTTTGTCAATCACAACTTTTGCAAGTACTTGAAGCAATACGAAATTAAGTATCAAACATAGCAAGATACTCAACAAGGTATTGCCTTACAGAAGATTCGAGGTGCGATATAGATGGCCAAGGTTATGCTTAGTTAAAAGCAACTTCTACTAAAGTTTTGGGGTGAAGCAATGTAGATAGTAGTACATATTCAGAAGAGAGGGATCTCAGATATCTTGAAGAACCAAACACCATTTGAAGCTTACTTTTAAAAGAAGCCAAGTGTGCACTATTCTGCATCTTTGGTAGTGATCCAGTATAGACAGCAGTTTATATTTAGAATAGAGGGTTCTCAGATGGACAAGGTTATGCTTAGTCAAAAGCAACTTCCACTAAAGTTTTGGGGTGATGCAGTACATATAGAAGTACATATTTAGTGCACTTCCACTAAAGTTTTGGGGTGAGGCAGTACAGACAGCAGTACATATTCAAAACAAAGGGTTCTTAGATGTCTTAAAGAACCAAACACCATTTGAGGCTTTACTTTCAGAAGAAGCCAAGTGTGCATTATTTATGTGTCTTTGGTAGTGATATCGATGTGCAAGGTAGAAGGAATACAAACTCTACAACCCAAAGAGTCACTTAGTTATAGTAACCAAAGACTGCACCTTTGATGAATACTTCTAAGTATTCATCCCTTTTGGATTCATATCACGATCTGGATCCTTCTATTTCTGCTTCAGAGGGGAATCATTCCAGTTTCAAACAGTCACACTATGTGGAGCATGCTCTCTTTGTACATGACTTTCCAGATCATGGTCAGTTTTGGAGCATGATGAATCAGAGACAAAATCTCAGCTTATACCTCATATGCCTACACTTCCTATCGTACCATCAAAGGTCTACATTTCCCCTCTGTTTCACTTGGGCATTACTCCAAGATCAATGACTCTTGATTTTCCATTCTTATCTTCAAGAGTCCACTTACCTCATCTACAATAGCATTCTAAGCATGTACTCTTCAATTTTTGGAGTCCAACATCTTTTCATTTACCACAGGATACTCTTGCATATACTTGGATTCATCCCTTAGTTGGATCATTTTTTGGGACACCTTCTCGACTCAGAGGGGGCTTCCATGGTCCTACTGACACACATCAGGACTTTGTACACTCCATGGAGGACTACAACATATAGATGTACTACCATATGACTATGATTTTATGCTTCATGCTTAATATTTCATTCTTGGAGGAACTACTTTTGGCGATACAGATCTCATGGTGGATATTGTCAAAGCTTTGGAGGTTCCCATGTCCCACATGGAGTCATCCTACCTATCTCATATGGAGGTGATCTCGTCCAGGGAGATCTTATTCTGTTCTTGTACCTCGTTGGTGGCATACCTATGGAGCATTCGCTTCATCCATTTGGTGGACATCTTATGGACTACCTGGCAATCCCGTATGGTCGATACCACTTGGTGGCTATGGAATTTCACATGTGGACTTCCTATATGGTGCTCGTGTTGTTGCTGCTACATTCTTGATGGACCTTTCTCTCATACCCTTGCAGCCTCCATAATCTACAAAATCAAGCTACAGAGGGGGTGTTGATAATATGAGAGTGCATCTCCATTTTGTATCTTGGAATTGCTCTATTTCTATTCCATTTCCATTTTATATTATATCCTTTGTATTTGGGTACCTTGCCATTTGCTTCTACCATTGTATTCATTCTCCTTTGTGAGGAATTATCCCACATGAGATGTACTTTGGAGAGCCTCTCCCAAATCTATATAAGGAGGGCCTCTCCCCCCCCCCCCCCCCTTTTTACTTGGTTAGAAGCTTGAGAATCCTACTCCATGCTCTTTCCAAGCTCATTCTTAATGCATGTGAGTTTACCCATTTTTTGGTCTACTCACTTTGAGTCTCTCACACTCTTTCTTTTGTGAGTAAACTCTTCTTTTCATTTTGCTTCCGCGTGTGTACTCTCTACACTAGGCCCTATTGGTGCTCCACTTTTTCTGTAGGGTGGGATGAGGTTTTTGAACTCAAGAATCTTTGCTAGGCACAAGAATTGTTGGAGGTTCAAGGCCATCTTTCACTCTTTCTAGGATGGCATACAAGTACTTATAAAGGAGGAAATGATGGTACACCAGGCAAGTAAGGCATCCATGTAATTTTCTTAAGAAGCAGCTATTCTATTTTAGTTTTTGATTGTCTTGTACAAGGATTGTGTCCAAACTAGTGAATTTTATGGCATTGAAGGAAATATGTGCACCAAAAATATCTACATGTGTTTTCACTATTAATGCTACAAAGTATGATCTTTGAAAATCTTTGGAGGTATGCCCATGTGGCCAAACGTTTTTTATGATTTCTTTTGTTTGTATTCCAATAAAAATGCAAAAGGGAGCCTCTTCCATTACTATGTAATGACTTCACCATCTTTCTTTGCTATGCCATAGTTTTAGGCTCCTAATTCTCTAACAAATTCTCTATAAAGTATTAATCTAGAATTGATAAAGGTATTACTCCACACACCTATGGCCATTCTATTTGATATATTGCAAGTGCATCTCCCAAGTTCAATGCTTCCACTATGCATCGAGATTTCTCACAAAGATGTGTACTCAGTGAAAGCTTGGCACCTACAAAGGATCTTGTTGATTAGGGCCTATGAAGGGATGGCTTAATAATTTTCTCATTTGTAGGTTTTGCAATTTCTATGAGATTTTGGGTTAAGCTCCCACATGATGCACCTTAGTTGCCACAATAGGGTAGGAAGTCCTTTCCTCTCCAAAACTTGCCTTCAAAAGTGATGGACACCCTAATGGTCTACCACATTACCTTGTTGGTCATTCGCTGCAAGCTGTGAAGGGTGGCAAAGGTTTTGTCTATGCGACATTAGAAATGGCATAAATAGAGTGGTTATGGTTGTCTTTTGAGGATGCTCCTCCTGAAGTGGAAAGATTATGCACCATGTGTTGAATTACTTTCTTTTTTAGTAGTCATGGTCAAGACACAAACTTCTTCTTTGAAAGCTTTAATCACTTATCTTTTGTAGAGGAAATCAAAAGATATAGTAACACTATGTGCTACCCATGAAGTGATGCTTTCATAGCCTTTGCATTTCTTGAAGTTTTTTTTTTCTCAGTACCTCCTCATGTTCCCTTCATGACTTGTGAGACTTCTCTATAAGCATTAAATTGAAGCTTTGTGAGTGGATCAACTATTATGCAAGAAGCAGCTTCACCTCTGACAAGTGTTATGCATAAGAAGCTACAGGAATACATCTATAGAAGGGGAAAAAATGTGAATTCATCTATACAGGAATACATCTATAGAAGACATTCTTGAATGATTGTGAGAATAGGTTAGTGATTGCAAATGTAAGAAAACCGAGAGAGAGTGAATGAGGTAGAGAAAAGAAGTGAGTGTCTGTGAAATTGTTTGCTTGTGTGTGTTTGAGTGTATGAAAGATGTGGTTGTCCAAGGTGTTGGGGTCGAGAGAGAAGTTGAGAGTTAGTGAGGGTTGAGTTGGTGAGTTGTGGAATCAATAAAATTCGAGTGAGAGTGAAGTAAGCATAGTGTGGGAGTGAAGGAGTGAAAGAGACAAGGAAGGAATAATGAGAGAAAGAGATATGTAGTGTGAGAGGAGACAGCGAGAGACAAAAACAAAGAGAGTGGAGATATAATAAGTGAAGGAAATTGATATAGCATAACAATTCTAGTGTTTATAGAACCATAAATAGGACAGAACAAGTTATCAATAAAACACATCTTGTGAACTAATTTTTTTCCAAAATTTGCATTCAAGTAAAGGACAAGATAAATTTTCAGTGAATACCATATCTTGACTTACAATAATTTTCCAAGTACCTTCAGTATCAAACACATCTTGTGAACTGATTTTTTGCTGAAATTTGCATTCAAGTAAAGGACAAGCTGAATTTTCATCAGATACCACATCTCAACTTACAATAACTTTTTCCATCAATGGCTAGTATTATTGATAACCTTTACTCTTATCTACTATATCCAACGAATATACATTTCCTTTTCATCAAGTTTGTGATGTTGTTGTGATGACACAAGAGCATATGCAAAACAACTAAATATGTACATATGACTAACCATTGGCTTGCACCCATTGCAAACCCCATAAGGTGTAATTACTCTCAATGATTTGGTAGGACAATGATTCAATAGATAGATTGCACACATGACTCCTTGCATCCAAAATGTATCTGGAAGATGCTTTCCTTTAACCATACATCATGTCCTCTCAAAACGTGTTTTAATCTTGTGCTCCACAACACCATTTTGTGGAGGTGCACATGGCACCATTGTTGGACTTAGACGTCTATTGAAGCACGTGAATAGCACAAGGAAGAAGAAGAAGCTTGGAGCACAACACACAATACTGAATGTATTACCACTAGAATGTACAAAGATTAGTAGCCCGGCAATAGAAGTATATACAAGTCAGGGGAAAACACCTCCTAAAGAGGGAAAGAAGTGCCTTGGCAGTCCTAGAGTGTTCACACACATCACTACCTAAAAATATCAACAAATCTCCCCTGGGAGTGATGCGTTGAACAAGAAGCTGGCACTCATGTATAAGGAAGTTCCAAGCTATGTGGAATCAATCCACAAAAGGAAGTAAGCCCAAAACTTTGCGAAAAGCTTCAAACTCCTCCCTAGGCAGAGCCTTCGTAAAAAGGTCTACAATGTTCTCCTAGGTGGGCACATATACCACGCTGATCTCCCCAGCAGAGAACCTCTCCCTGACATAATGATAATGCACCTCAATGTGCTTAGTGCGAGCATGGAACACAGGGTTCCTCGCAACTGCCAATGTGCTCTGACTGTCAGTGAAGATGGTGGTGGTAGAAGATTGACCAACACCCAAATCAGCCATAAGGCGTCTGAGCCACACACACTCAACAGCCACTCTGGAAGTTGCCCTATACTCAGCCTCAGAAATGGAAGTGGCCACAGTAGGTTGCTTCTTGCTCAACCAAGATATACATGAGCTACCAAGCATGAACCAAAAGCCACTAGTGGACACACGAGTGTCATAGCATCCAACCCAATCACTATCAAAAAAAGCATGCAAATCTGGCGGTATTGATCCCCCCTTGGGATAAAACAATCCGAGTAGTCGGGTACCACTCAAGTAACGAAAGATGGACTTAACCACCTGTCATTGCTTGACACCTGGGCAATGCATAAACCTGCTCATCTATGAGACAACAAACTGAATATTTGGCCGAGTAATGCATAAGCAAATCAAGCATCCAACAGCCTGCTGATAGAGAACAACATCAAATGCATCTCTAGCATCATGAAGACTCAATCATAAACCTGTCTCCATAGGAGTGGCAATAGGCTTACAGTCTTCAAGGTCAAAACACTGCAATAATGTACAATATATTTCATTTGACACAATGCCATTCCACCATCAACTTGCATAAATTGAATGCCCAAATAGTGATGCATATGCCCCAAATCAGACTGTTGGAGTTAGACGTATGTGGAAGCACGCGAACAGCACAAGGAAGAAGAAGAAGCTTGGAGCACAAGACGCAATACTGAATGTATTACTAGAGAATGTACAAAATAAGTAGCCCATGAGGGCAATAGGTGTATATACAAGCCAAGGGAACAAAACCTCCTAAAGAGGGAAAAAAGTGTCCGAGCGGTCCTAGAGTGTTCACACACATCACTACCTAAATATATCAACAAATCCCCCATGGGAGTGATGCGGTGAACAAGTAGCTAGCACTCATGTATAAGGAAGTGCCAAGCTATGTGGAAATCACTCCACAAAAGGAAGTAAGCCCAAAGCTTTGCGGAAAGCTTCAAACTTCTCCCTAGGCAGAGCCTTTGTGAAAAGGTCTGCAATGTTCTCCTGCGTGGGCACATATGCCAAGCTGATCTCCCCAGCAGAGAACCTCTCCCTGACATAATGATAATGCACCTCAATGTGCTTAGTGCGAGCATGGAACACAAGGTTCGTCGCAACTGCCAATGTGCTCTGACTGTTAGTGAAGATGGTGGTGGCAGAAGACTAAGCAACACCCAAATCAGCCATAAGGCGTCTGAGCCACACACACTCAACAATCACTATGAAAGCTGCCCTACACTCAGCCTCACAACTAGAAGTGGCCACAATAGGCTACTTCTTGCTCAACCAAGATATACATGAGCTACCAAGCATGAAGCGAAAGCCACTAGTGGACACATGAGTGTCATAGCAACCAACCCAATCAGAGTCAAAAAAAGCATGCAAATTTGGTGATAGTGATCCCCCCTTGGGATAAAACAAACCAAGTAGCCGGGTACCACTCAGGTAGTGAAAGATGCACTTAACCGCCAACCAATGCTTGACTCCTAGGCAATGCATAAACTTGCTCATCTGTGAGACAACAAACTAACTGAATATCTGGCCGAGTAATGCATAAATAAATCAAGCATCCAACAGCCTGCTGATAGAGAACAGCATCAAATCCATCTCCAGCATCATGAAGACTTAGTGATAAACATGTTTCCATAGGAGTGGCAATAGGTTTACAGTCTTCAAGGCCAAAACACTGCAATAATGTGTCAATAATATTTCATTTGGCACAAATCCATTCCACCATCAACATGCATAAATTGAATGCCCAAATAGTGATGCAAATGCCCCAAATCAGACATCTCAAATGAGGCATGCAAATCAACCTTAAAACCAGCAATATGCCTCTCATGAGAACCAGTGAGCAACATGTCATGAACATAAACCACAATGATCAGAAGTACATCATTAGCATGCTTAACATATAAGGTGCTTTTAGTTGGACTGTTCTCAAAACCATGTGCAATCAGATAGGCATGTATTTTCTCATACCAAGCATGTGGTGCTTGCTTTAAACTATATAATGCCTTCTTTAACCTGCACACTTGGTTTTCATGCCCTTTCTCCACAAAGCCATGGGGCTGAAAAATATACACTTCTTCATGCAAGTCACCATTTAGAAATGCAGTTTTAATGTCCAACTGATGTATGTTCCAATCATGATGAGCTGCAAGTGCACAGATGCTCCGAACAGTAGTCATACGGCATGTAGGTGCAAAGGTTTCGTCAAAATCAATGCCTCTTTCCTGTGCATAACCCTTTGCACCAAGCCTAGCCTTATACTTGTCAACTATACCATCAGGTTTATGCTTCAACTTGTATACCCACTTACTGCCAATGGCCTTCTTGCCAGGAGGCAAGTCACATAAAGACCAAGTACCATTCTTCATTATAGCATCATATTCAGATTGCATAGCAGCCATCCAATTTTCTGAATTTTGTGCTTCATCAAATGAAACCAGCTCAGTCTCATCACAGAGACTAGATGCAACCATAGCAATCTTATGCAAAAGAGGCACTATGAGAGCATGATCGAGTGCGATATGACAGAGGTGCATCTAATTTGCTATCACGCAAAGTCTGCACCAGCCATTTTAGCATAGTTTTTGCCTCCTCAATATCAGCTCTCTCATCAACAAGTGCATCATGTAAATCTGCATCAGAAATGGGATGATCTGCATCATCACATCAAACCTGCAAAGGCTGAGACGTTGCCTCATTAGGACCAGCACTAGACTATCCACGTGTAAAAAGAGGCAGCAAAGTATCATACATATCTTTGGAGCTAGAAGATGTCTCTTTAGTACATGAAAGCAATGGCTGAATAGCATCTTCCACAAAAAACATCACGGCTAACTAAAATGCGTTTAGTATGTGGATGATATAGATGATAGCCTTTACTTTCAGAACTGTACCCAACAAAAATACATTTTACTGCTTTATCATCCAATTTTCTACAATGTTGTTCGGGCACTAATGCATATGCCAAACAACCAAAAACACGCAGATGAGCAACAGATGGCTTGCGGTCATGCCAATCCTCATATGGAGTGATAGACTGCACCGCTTTAGTGGGACACCTGTTAAGTACATATGTTGCACACATGACAACCTCAAGCCAGAAACTATGTGGTAAAGCCTAACTCTTGACCATACACCTCGCCATCTCCATGAGTGACCTATTCTTTCATTCAGCAACTCCATTCTGTTGAGGTGTATACGGCACTATACATGTTTTATCCCACATTCAGCCATAAATGCATTAAAATTAGAAGACATATATTCCCCCCCTCGATCAGAATGGACGGTGCCCATTTTACATGCTGAGAGATTTTCAGCCAAAACCAAAAACTGTTTGAAGCACATGAACACTTCCAACTTTGCCTTCAATGGATATACCCATGCATGCCTAGAAAAATCATCGATGAAAGTCACGAAGTAAAGATAATTTCCAAAAGAAGGTGTCTGCATAGGACCACAGACATCACTATGGACAAGCTCTAATTTTTGAGTAGCCCGAACTGAACCATCTTTTGGAAAGGACAAATGCTGCATTTTGCCCAAAATACAGCCTTCACAAACATGTTTTCTAGGTGCCTCAAGTTTGGGCAGAGGATACCATTTCAGATTTCTATAGGTGTAGCAAACTAGAAAAATTCAGATGACCAAAGCGTGCATGCCAAAGCTTTGCATCTGGCATAGCCTGAGAATCATGTACTGCACATGCCGAATCATTTACAGATCTTTCATAGTCTATGAGCTTATACAACCCACAACATAAAATGCCAGAAGCAATAATCACGTCGCCATTTGATAGATCATGAACTGTACACCTGCCATCAACAAATTTCACAACCAAGCCAATCTTGGCTAATGCAGAAAGTGATAACAGATTTTTCTTGATCCCTAATACAAACAAAGCATCTGACAAAGTGAAAGAACTACCATGAGCAGTAGTCAGAATGATCTTACCAACTCCCATAATAGGATAAGAGGAGTTGTTTGCGCATGTTACAGTATTCCCTATAGGGGCAGGCTCGAGTGAAGAGAAGAAACTGTGCTGCGAGGTAATATGTTTGGTCGCCCCACTATCAAAGTACCAAACATCTGAGTCTATTGCAAACATGCAATGCTCATGGGAAGATGGGTCAAAACTGCAAACAGTAGTAAACACCCATTCTTCTTCCTACACAAGATTAGCAGACTCTGTTTTTGGAGTAGAGGCCTCTGTAACAACCATTCCTACCTCTTTTTTCTTTGCCTCTTTTGCAGCCAGTTTAGGACATGATATGATCATTCCCTTTACAGTACTTGCAAAACAATTTCTACTTTTTTTATTTCTTTTCATCTTTGTCTTCCCTCTTTGATTGTGCAGAATTTGCAGATTTGTGCTTATTAAATGAAGAGCTCCATTTTCCTTTGCCCTTTTGACTAGCAAGGAAAGCTTGATCTGCAACTCGCATAATGGACCTGTTCCGCCTGGACTGATCTTCCTGCAACAGAACAGAGACTAACTCCTCAAATGACAAGGCATTTGGATTGCATTTCATTATCAACCGAAGAGTAGAAGCAAAACTCTGATATGGATCAAGAAGACCATTCAGAATGGTGTGCACAAGTGAGCTATCTGGTATAACCTCATCAGCAGAAATCAAATGTTCCTTCAAGTCTTTGATCTTTGTTAGGAAATTGTCCATAGAATCACCTTCATTCGTGTGCTCACTCTCCAACTATTTTCGGAGGTAAGCAACACAAGCCTCATTCCTAGCTTGGTACAATGTGGTAAGTGTATCCCAAGCATCCTTAGTTGTTTTGTAAGAGCGAATGTGAGGAATAATGGCACATTTGGCAGACAAAGTTATCAATGCATGTGCCTGAGCATCTCTGCCATCCCAACAAATCTGCTCTGCAGCACGAACAGGAATATGCAGAATATCATCATCTTCGACACCTTCTGCATCAGCTTCAATACCTGCAATTGTAATAGTTGCACATGTGATAGGATGTTTTTTGACACCCTGCAGAATGTTCCACAATCCTTTTGCAACCAATACATGTCGCATCATATAAGCCCACAACGGGTAGTTAGTACCATTCAACTTATCCTCAATAGCCAACATACGAAATACATCACTACTTTCCGCCATGGCTGGTGACTAAAATACCTTGATGCAGAAAATCGACTGTGTCTCAAAAAGTTGAACAGAACTGCCCAGATGAATTTTGTTAGACCTGTAGTAGACTTCGAGACGCTTATACTGGCGAACCAAAATTGGTATATACCTTTGGCACAAAAATATGAGATGGCCTGCATAAGCACTGCAATAGTGCGTTCGGAGGCCCAAACGAGCTCAAATCTTGATTTTGGCTGAGTATGCTCACCAAAATTCGTACGATTCTGAGATTGCAACCGGAGAGGTGTTGATGATGCCCTAGATGAAGCAGCGACCTGGTCTGATATCGATTGTTGGAGTTAGATGTCTGCGGAAGCACGCGAACAGCATAAGGAAGAAGAAGAAGCTTGGAGCACAACACACAATACTAAATGTATTGCTAGAGAATGTACAAAAATAAGTAGCCCATTAGGGCAATAGGCATATATACAAGCCGGGGGAAAAAACCTCCTAAAGAGGGAAAAAAGTGGCCCGGTGGTCCTAGAGTGTTCACACACATCACTACCTAAATATATCAACACAAACATCTCAAATGAGGCATGCAAATCAACCTTAATATCAGCAATATGCATGTCATGAGGACTAGTGAGCAGCATGTCATCAACATACACCACAATGATCAGAAGCACATCATCAGCATGCTTAACATATAAGGTGCTTTTAGTTGGATTGTTCTCAAAACCATGTGCAATGAGATAGGCATGTATCTTTTCATACCAAGCACGTGGTGCTTGCTTTAAACCATATACTACCTTCTGTAACCTGCACACCTGGTTTTCATGCCCTTTTTGCACAAAGCCATGGGGCTGAAAAACATACACTTCTTCGTGCAAGTCACCATTGAGAAATGTTGTTCTAATGTCCAACTGATGTACATTCCAACCATGATGAGCTGCAAGTGCACAGATGCTATGAACAGTAGTCATTCAACAAGTAGGAGCAAAGGTTTCATCAAAATCAATGCCTCTTTCCTACGTGTAACCCTTTGCAACAAGCCTATCCTTATACCTATCAACTGTTCCATCAGGTTTGTGCTTTAGCTTGTATACCCACTTAGTGTCAATAGCCTTCTTGCCAGGAGGCAAGTCACATAAAGGCAAGGTACCATTTTTTATGGTAGCATCATATTCAGATTGCTTTGTAGCCATCCAATGTTCAGAACTTTGTGCTTCATCAAACGAAACAAGTTCAGTCTCATCACATAGACTAGAGGCATCCATAGCATAGAAACCTGATGCAAAAGAGGCACTATGAGAGTCTAACCGAGTATGATATGACACAGGTGCATCTAATTTGCTATCATGCAAAGTCTACACCAGCCATTTTGGCATAGTTTTTGCCTGCTCAATATCAGCTCTCTCATCAACAAGTGCATCATGTAAATCTACATCAGAAATGGAATGATCTACATCATCATGTGAAACTTGCAAAGGCTAAGAAGTTGCCTCATTAGGACCAGCACTAGACTATCCACCTATAAAAAGAGGAAGCAAAGTATCATACATGTCTTTGGAGCTAGCAGATGTCTTCTTAGTACATGAAAGCAATGGCTGAATAGCATCTTCCACAAAAACAACATCACGGCTAACGAGAATGCATTTAGTATGTGGATGATATAGAAGATAGCCTTTGCTTTCAGAATTGTACCCAACAAAAAATACATTTTACTACTTTATCATCCAATTTTCTGCGATGTTGTTTCGGCACTAATGCATATGCCAAACAACCAAAAACACACAGATGAGCAACAGATGGCTTGCAACCATGCCAAGCCTCATATGGAGTGATAGACTGCAATGCTTTAGTGGAACGCCTATTAAGTACATATGTTGCACACATGATAGCCTCAAGCCAAAAAATATGTGGTAAAGCCTGACTCTTGACCATACACCTCGCCATCTCCATGAGTGACATGTTCTTGCATTCAACAAATCCATTTTGTTGAGGTGTATATGGCATTGTACACCGATGTTTTATCCCATGTTTAGCCAGAAATGCATTAAAGTCAGAAGACATATATTCCCTCCCTTGATTAGAACAGAGGGTGCCCATTTTACATGCTGATAGATTTTCAGCCAAAACCAGAAACTGTTTGAAGCACATAAACACTTAAGACTTTTCCTTCAATGGATATCCCATGCATGCCTGGAAAAATCATCAATGAAAGTCACGAAGTAAAGGTAGTTCCCAAAAGAAGGTGACTGCATAGGACCGCAGACATCACTATGTACAAGCTGCAATTTCTGAGTAGCCCGAACTAAACCATCTTTTGGAAAGGAGGAACGCTGCATTGCCCGAAATACAACCTTCATGTTTTATGGGTGCCTCAAGTTCGGGCAAAGAGGACACCATTTTAGATTTCTCCGAGCATAGCAAACTAGCAAAATTCAGAGACCAAGAGTGCATGCCAAAGCTTTGCATCTAACATAGCCTGAGAATCATGTACTGCACATGCCGAATCATTTACAAATATTTCATAGTCTATGAGCTTACACAGCCCACGACATAAAATGCCAGAAGCAATAATGCCATCGCCATTTGACAGATCATGAATTGTACATCTGTCATCAACAAATTTCACAACCAAACCAATCTTGGCTAATGAAGAAACTGATAACAAATTTTTCTTGATCCCTGGCACAAACAAAGCATCTGACAAAGTGAAAGAACTACCATCAACAGTAGTCAAAATGATCTTACCAACTCCCATAATAGGATAAGAGGAGTTGGTGGCACATGTAACAGTATTCCCTATAAGGCCAGGCTCAAGTGAAGAGAAGAAATTGTGCTGCGAGGTAATATGTTTGGTCGCCCCACTATCAAAGTACCAAACATCTGAGTCTATTGAAGACATGCACTGCTCATGAGAAGATGGGTCAAAATTGCAAACGGTAGTAAACGCCCATTCTTCATCCTGCACAAGATTAGCAGACTCTGTTTTTGGTGTAGAGGCCTCTGCAACAGCCATTCAGGCCTCTTTCTTCTTTGCCTCTTTAGCAGCCAGTTTTGGAGAGCTCTTAATGACATGATCATTTGCTTTATTATATTTGCAAAACAAATTCTGGTTTTTTTATTTCTTCTCATCTTTGTCTTCCTTCTTCGAATGTGCAACATTTGAAAATTTCTGCTTACTAGTAGAAGAGCTCCATTTTCCTTTGCCCTTGTCACTAGCCAAGAAAGCTTGATCTGCAACACGCATAATACACATGTTCTGCCTAGACTAGTCTTCATGCAACAAAACATAAACTAACTCTTCAAATGTTAAGGCATTTGGATTGCCTTTCATCATCAAATGAAGATTCCTTCAAATCCTTGATCTTTGTCAGAAAATTATCCATAGAATCACCTTCATTCATGTGCTCACTCTCCAGCTTTTTTCGGAGGTAAGCAACACGAGCCTCATTCCTAGTCTGCTACAATGTGGTAAGTGTATCCCAAGCATCCTTAGCTGTTCTGGAAGAGCGAATGTAAGGAATAATGGCAAGTTTGACAAAAATGCATGTGCCTGAGCATCTCTGCCATCCCAACAAATTTTCTCTATAGTAGGTGCAACAAAAACAGTAGCACGAACAGGAATCTGCAAAATATCACCATCTTCGATACCTTCTACTTCAGCTTCAATACCTACAGTTGTAACAGTTGCAGGTGTGATAGGACGTTTTTCAACAACTTGAACAATGTTCCATAGTCCTTTTACAACCAATACATGTCGCATCATATAAGCCCATAATGGGTAGTTGGTACCATCCAACTTATCCTCAATAGCCAACATACAGAATACATCACTGCTTTCAGCCATGGCCGGTGACTAAAATACCTTCATGCAAAAATTTGACTGTATCTCAAAAGTTGAACAGAACTACCCAAATGAATTATACTAAACCTGTAGCAGACTTTGAGATGCTTATATTGGCGAACCAAAATTAGTATATACCTTTGGCACAAAAAGACAAAATAGCCTGCACAAGCACTATGATAGTGCATTCGGAGGGTGAAACAAGCTCAGATCGCAATTTTGGCACCATAGCAAAGCTGTTTTGATCTCTGAAACACCTTGAGTATGCTCACCAAATTTCATGTGATTCTGAGACTGCAACCGAAGAGGTGTTGTTAAACGGCCGCCGGACAAGGACAATTGTACTTAGACAGAGGGCTTTAATGAAGAAAGAACCCTTCGGGAAACGCGCGGTAAAGAAAGATTCGCGCAAACCTTGTAACAGATTTCTATTTAAAGCAATGAAAGGAAAGCGGTAGAGAGCCCGGTTTTTGGGAATTGCAAGTGTAGTATTGTATGTGTATGTGTTCTGTTCCGTCTGTTCCAATGTCCCTGTTGCGTATCTGTTTGTGTGCGTAGGCGCGTTATAATGCAGTGTTACGAATCGATACTGTGTTGTAGAGATTCCGTCCGGTAATGATTGAAGTGTTCCTGAACGTTGCTCAAGCTAGAACACGTTGTTTGATAGTTCTTCTGTGGAGCTAGGAAGTGTAACGAACCAACACAGTTCGATTGTGTGTTACGAGTCTCTATAATTGACTGAGTCGGTATCATAATCTGTGTTAAGATTAGTACCGGTAATGTTCTGAATACGAGTAGAGTAATAAGAAGGTTTGCGACAAGTTACTGTCAGTAGGCATTTCGGCTTGAAGTCGGCACACGATAATCTGTAGAGTGACAAGAAGAACTGCGTGGTGTATGCGTGTGAAGTTACCCAGAGTGAGTCTTGTGTATTGACTGTTGATCCGAACTACTGCTCGACTACTATAGCAGGAATAGTCTGGAGTGTTGGATTCCAATACATTGATAGGCCTTGGTTGATCAGAATAACTACTGAGCCAAGACGCGCGAACAGACTGACGGTCGAATGAGGAGTTGGGAAAATAGTACAGGGCCTCTGTTTAACAGACCCCTACCACTCCCAAGGACCCACGTGGCTAAGAGAACGATTGCGGTTAGAAGATTTGGAACCGGTTGAACTTGAAGCATTTGAATAGGAAGTAAAGTAACGACTAAACCATAATCAGTTTAACAGTTGGCGCCGTCTGTGGGAAAGTGGCAACTGTTTACCAGTCTCTGCGGTAAAGTAGCATTTGATTACGAGTTACTTGTGAGAAAGTGGCATTAGAGTGCTAGCGGTTTGTAAGAAGCAAACATCTAGTAACATTTGATTTACTGATAGTAGCAACAGACCCAGATTGTTGCAAACTGCTCAGATAGTATCACTGGGCAATGATACATGCCGGTCACTCGATCGGGCGAAGCATATCCTAAGAACCGTAAGGCTGAAGCACGAAAATCACAAAAGATAGCCTCGGGAGAAGTAGGCATAACTAGATCTGACCCAGTGATCAAGAAAAGTGGGAACGTTACGACTGATTCCAGTCATATTCCGACGGAACGATCAACACCTTTGGTACATTCTGGTGCTACTTCGACCCAGCCTATCGAAGATATAGGGAGTCCAGAATGCATCAAAACACTGTTGGAACCTAGTTTAACAATATCAGATAAAGATTTAGAGTTATCTACGATCAGACATACGTTAGGAAAATTCGGCAAAAGCAGTAAAACATGGCATTCTGGCACAATTTCGGTTCATTCCGGTGAGATTCCGGTGATAGAATCACCGATCGCTGGCAAAGGTTTAGCCTTTTTTGCGGAATCATCAGCTCAACCTTCGTGTTTGGAAGAAAGATTTCGGATATTAGACATCCAGAAGGAAGGAAAGCTGTTCGAAACAGAGATCCGAAGCATCCTAAGTCGAAACAGCACACCGGAAAGCGCACCATCCAGCGATACAAGTCCAGTTAGTTCGACCAATCAATCCCGAGATACAGAAGGAAGCCCTGAAACATTCACAATGAGCGGGCAACAACAACAACAACAGCTAGGTCAGCCAAGGCCGCCTCCAACAGGAGTAACCTACACGAAATTCGGTGGATTCCCAGGAGATGACCCAGACGCTCATGTACGAACTTTTGAGATAAGTTATGCAGTTCTTAACCATCCACCAGATCAGGCGTATAAGGCCATTGTTTTTCAATCTACACTGGTCAATGAAGCAGCGAGATGGCTCACGGAATATGATATTAATCATTTTGGTACTTACAATGCAGTACGAGATGCCTTTCTACAACGATTCAGACTAAAGAAGAATCCTGCTGAGATCTTTGATTATTTACAGAACAACCGACAGAAGGCAAATCAGACTGTCCAGGAATACGCTACTCTCTTCAGAACACATTTACGGCAGATACCACAGGCACATGCTAATCTACCTGATGATGTCATCTCTCAATGGTTTATCAATGGACTAACCCCACAACTGAAGCAGATTATGATCATAAGAGGTGTCGGAGCAATGACACTGGATGCAGTCATTGCAATGGCTCTACAGTTGGAATCCAAGGTTGGTGGATTTTCAGAAGACTTGGAATGGTTAAGGACAAACAAAAATATGACTGAAGATATAACCAGGCAAGTATACTGCACCACGTGCAAAAATTCAGGGCATACAAGTGCCAATTGTGCACTAAATCAAGCGTTTTGCGCTATCTGCAACTCTACCGGACACACCACCGGAAACTGTGTTTACAACGCCAGAATACAAGGGGCAGCAACAGTCAATGCAGTCATCCAAGAACAGGTACAGCCGACGAATTACTATGTGCCTCCGCAACTAAGAAACAATCAACCCCCAGGATATCGGAACTACCGAGGACAAAGGAACAACAATTATAATGCCAACCGATGGCAGAACGGACTACCATCGGAAAATCCCAATTTACCACCTCCACGCTGTCATTTCTGTGGCGAATTCGGCCACATTAGGAGGTTTTGCAAAGATGCAGTGGAATATGATCAAAAAAAGAAGGAGCGCCAAAATCCAATGACCAACATGGTAAAAATCACACCGTTAGAGACACAGACTGCTACAGTCCAGACCCGTTCCGGTAAACAATTTCAGCTGGCAGCAGAAATCTTTGAACCCGGGATACAAGAACAACATAGGATGTATAACAAGGCTAGTCACTGGACCACAACAGAACCATCAGTGTTCCCAGAACCTATTCCAATGACTCAGGCTTCTTCGTCACAGAACGGAACGGAACAAAAGAAGGCACCAGCAGAGTCATCATCATCAGTAGAGACAGCAGTAGACACTTCTGCGTCAGTAGAGACCACAAGTCCACAAGAGCAAGACAGCCAAGATCAACAGGCCTGGAAAATTTTGTCCAAAGCATCCATCACTCTGCCTCTAGGCCAACTTTTGGCGTTAGTACCTGGAATCCGGCAACAGTTTCAACAACATTTCAGCCCGGCACCCTCTTGCATTCCGGCAACCGCCGCAGTTCAATCGGAATCTCATTCTACGGTTGATCATGCAGTGCCCTTGATTACAGTATGGTATAAGAATCAGAAGATCACGCAGGTATTAATTGACGGAGGCTCCGGCGTAAACATTGCAGCCGTAGCATTATGTAAAAAGCTAGGCTGGACCGAAATCGAACCAGTTCAATTCTTTGTCAGAATGGCTGATCAATCTAGAGTCCATCCCGTAGGACTTGTACGGAATGTACCCATTACTCTACAAGGTACGACTTTCAAAATGACTTTTGTTATACTAGATCTGCTCGAATCCACTTTGGATTACAACCTTCTTTTCGGCCGACCTTGCCTGAAGCATGCAAAGGTAATACAGGACTGGTCTGCGCAAGAGCTCACATTCAAGGATGCCAATCGTAAATATGTGGTAAAACTAGATGCTATACAACCCTGCGAACCTCACGCCAGACCCTATCTTGCTGAACCAGTTCATATGTTAGATGGACTATCAGATGATGAAGAAGAGCAATTTCTGAAGAGTAACGCCGATTTAATGTCTCTAGGAACTGTTGATCTACAGTCCGTCATCGATAACTGGAACACTTCAATTTGTGCAGTAGTAGCTATCACTGAAAAGTCTGACCAAGCAGATATTGAATTACAACCACTATTCAAGCCAACAGAGGATACAGAGAACCCGCAACAATTTTATGTCCCTGAAGACCAGCTGATCACGTACAATCTAGGAGACAAGGACCATCCTCGACCTGTAAAAATAAGGCAAAACTTACCGGAAATCTTTCAGGCTAATTTGATTTAGCTTCTTCGCGAATTCTCAGACGTCTTTGCATGGGATTACAAAGACATGAAAGGATTAGATCCGCGCATTTATCAACACAGAGTTATGTTGAAACCTGAAGTTAAACCAAACAAACAACCCAGCTACCTGATGAATCCCAATTATGCATCACAGGTAAAAGCCGAACTTGACAGATTATTAAAAGTGGGGTTCATCGTACCAGTAGAGCATGCTGAATGGATCTCACCAATTGTGATTGTACCAAAGAAAAACAAGCAATTACGAATCTGTGTGGATTACCGGAAATTAAACGCAGCAACAGTACCAGACCCGTTCCCGATCCCTTTTTTGGATACCATGCTTGATAGAGTCGCAGGTCATGAAATATATTCATTCTTAGATGGATATAGTGGTTACAATCAGGTTAGAATGGCTGAAGAAGATATACCAAAAACTGCTTTCATTACCAATTGGGGTGTCTTCGCCTGCACCGTAATGTGGTTCGGATTAAGAAATGCACCAAGCACATTTCAAAGATATATGCAGGAGATATTTTCTCCTTATCTCACTTCATTCATGCAAGTATATCTTGACGACTTCTCAATCTTTGGGAAGATGATAGCACATTTAAGTCATTTACGATGTTGTTTTCATAAGTGTAGAAAATATAGACTCTGTCTTAACCCAAACAAATCCGTGTTTGCGATTTCGTGTGGCAAACTACTTGGGCATATTGTATCTGCTCAAGGTATCCGAGTAGACCCAGATAAGATTTCGGCAATTTTAGAAGCCCCGGTACCCGCAACTCCAAAAGAAGTAATGCGTTTTATGGGTCAAATACGGTGGCATGGCAGACACTTACGGTGGCTTGCTCACCTAGCAGTACCACTAAACAAGCTAATCACAAAAACTCCCCGACAGTTTGAATGGACTGAAGAATGCCAAACTACATTTGATTGGCTCAAGTATCTCCTGACGCAAGCCCCAATTTTACAACCACCGGACTGGGACAATCCGTTCCATGTTTTTGTCGATGCTTCAGATATTGCAATTGGCAGTATTCTGATGCAGCAAACAAATAAGTGGTTTTGCCCTGTTTATTACGCCAGTAGAAGGCTTGCACCGGCAGAAAAGAACTATTCCACTACTGAAAGAGAATGTCTAGGATTGATTTACTCAATCAAAAAGTTCAGACATTATCTACTAGGCCGGAAGTTTACCTTTCATGTGGACCATGCTGCCCTTGTTTATCTAGTAAGACAGCAGCATTTAGGTGGACGATTAGCACGATGGGTGCTACTTTTACAAGAATTCGACTATGACGTCATTCACCGACCTGGAAATGCACATGCCCTAGCAGATTTCTTATCTCGCCTGGATTCCGGTGAAGCTCCGGTAGGCATAGATGACACGACTCCTGCGATTTATAATGCTGAACCACTATCCGATGAGACGGCCAACCTACAAGCACCATCTACATACTATGATCAGATTCTAACTTTTCTCACCGAAGGACGCTTTCCAGCCGAGACTGCCAAGGCAGTTCGAAAAAAAATTGCAGTCTTTAGTCGCCGATTCCGGATAGTTGCTCGAGAACTATATTATGCAGATCATACCGGAATCCTACTTCGCTGTATTCCACCACATGAGGTTAATTCAGTTATCACTTTGGCTCACTCAATTCCTTCCGATGGCCATTTTGCAGTAGACTTAACTCACCGGAAAATTCTGCAAGGAGGTCTCTGGTGGCCAACGATGTACAGAGATGTCGCACAGTTTGTTAAACAATGTGATACTTGTCAAAGAACTGGTCAGCCATTACAACGGCATCTTTTTCCTCTGCAACCCGTCTTACCATTAGAACCTTTCCAGAAATGGGCTCTAGATTTTATCGGGCCAATTACACCTCCAGCCGTATCCAGTAACAATCGATACATACTGACTTGCACAGACTACGCAACTAGGTGGGCAGAAGCCTGGGCTTTACGGTCCGCTACAGCGGTTACGGTAGCAAAATGTCTACTCACGGATGTCTTCCCACGATTTGGCTTACCCCTGGAAATTGTCTCAGATCAAGGCACTCATTTTATAAACAATCTAATGAAGGCCCTTACACAATCATTCCAGGTCACACATAAATTTAGCTCTCCTTATTATCCACGTGCCAATGGATTGGCCGAAAGTACAAACAAATCACTGTTGAATATCCTCCGAAAATTGATCATGGAAGCACCGGAAAGATGGGATCAACTACTACCTGCAGTATTATGGGCATACCAGACTACATATAAGGTAACAACAGGCTTCACACCTTTCAAACTAGCTTATGGCTTAGAAGCAATAGCACCCATGGAAATAGTCATCCCAAGTCTGCGTGTAGCAATCACTCAGAAGATGCTACCGGAATATTCGCTAACAGCACGAATGGACGCACTCAGAGAACTTGATGAGCACCGATGGCTCAGTTTTTTAACTATGCGCGAAGTACAACTAAGGCAAGCCAAGACACACGATCGATATTTGAAGACTCCAATCTTTTCGGTAGGCCAGCTTGTACTCTTCTATAACGCAAAATCGGATAGAGCAGCAAGAAAATTCAAACTACGATGGTTCGGCCCTTTCAAGATCTCAGAACAAATCGGTCCGGCAACTTTTCGGTTGACTATGTTGACCGGAAATCCACTTTCAAAGGTAATCAATGGGTCGAAGCTGCGGCCGTATTATCCCACTACTAGTACGCATTAAATTATTCGGCGGCGAACCGCGTTTTGTATAAATTTTTGCGTTTTTCTTTTTCTCCCTTTTTAGTCGTGTTTTGTACAAATCTTTATGTTACCAGCCGCCCCTTCCTACCGGTCACTCAAGTACGCATGCCAGCATGCAAATAGTATCATTCCCGCACCGCACAATGATACCCACCCCCCCCCTTCCCACCCCCACCGTGTTCTCCTTATTTAACCCCCTCGGTTGCGCCAAAAACGTTATTGTGTTCTCGAGATTATACGTATTATCCCTGTCCCCTGTGTTGACTGTAAGTGTGCTCGTGAACACCATGGAAGCGTTAGCCAACTACGCTGCTTTCCGTGATGGTATCCCTACAGACGTAGGCGAATATCTGCGTTGTAGAGGGTTGGCCAACTTCGCTGAATTGCCTTGGCACTCAGTGGAAGCCCATCCCTTCTCCGCGCAGATCATCCACGCCATCGCCCAATTCCCCATCACCGAACGACAGTGGGTCTTCCCTTCCCTCCCATATAGAACCGTCATCACCTTCCAAGCCTTCTCTGCACCCTACCGCCTCACCCCGCAAGGCCGCGAAAATGGCCCTAGCATCCCTGTCGCTCGCATGACCGAACTCTTCCCCCGCTCCTCATCAAACGAATATGCCATTCTCTGCCGCCCGAAACCCGAACGATCCGCTCTACAATTCCTTGTAGCAATCCTCAACCTGCAAAAACGAACATACGGCATCTCTCGCCCCTTCTATTCCGCCTTGGAGTTAGCCGCCCGCGAACCCGTGAACTTTGCCTCTTACTTCTTCCAACGAATTCATAAGGAATGCGTAGCTATAGTAAAGCAACTCCAAAAGGGCACCTCTCCGCGCTCTCCCCTTCCCCACATCATCTCATTCCTCTTCCCAACCATTCTCGCCGCACAACCCCCACCCACAGGCCCAGCACTTAGGCACGAAGAATCAGCACAACCGCTCGATGAAACTGAAGAAGAAGACGAAGAGATCAATCAACTCTTCCGCACTAAGCGAATCCGGATCAGCTCTTCAGAAAGCGAAGTCCAAGGATCCGCCGGAAAGAAACAAGACACCGAAGAGGACAAACAAGAAGAAACATACCACGACACCGCCACTTCAATACACAACGACACCTCGACGGAGCAACAAAACCAGCAAAACCAAGAAGAGACAGAGATAGTTTCCATCGAAAAGGAATCCGAGCATCAACAGGACGAACCAGAATCCGCCACAAAAGCACTGGATAAACTCATCGCAGCCATCAATCATACAGAAACCGAACAACAGACAGTTGCCAAGGTAACCACGACTGACACTGTTCTTCCCACACCACCTGTCAACCCCGACCTCCCACCGGAACCACCCCGCCAACCCAGTTCTGAACCTACACCATCCTCCTCTTCCTCCCCTAACTACTCTCCGCCAAACTCCCAGAACCTACTCACCGATACGTCCTCTCAGCCTCGTCAACCACCACCACCACACAACGTATTTTCGGAACTAGCCTCCATGGGGCAGTTCCTCATGCATTTATCACACCAGCTGCCAGCACAGTTTAAGGAAGCCATGGACAATCTGAAGGCAGAATACCAATATAAGGTCGACGTCCTGGAAGCCGACATCACCCCCCTCCAGGAAGAAATCGAAGCCATAAAGACTGAGAATCATCAGCTACAGACACAGTTAGCAGAACTCCAAGCAAAATTTTCGGCAGAACAGACTCTAGTACAGTAAAGAGATGTAGCCCTCGAGCAAGTTGCAGCCAAAGAACGACTACTACACGCCGCACATGAAGAAATCCGAGCCCTGAAGACCACCCTCCACGAACACGAAGATATCAACGCCTCTCTCGAAGAGTTGGTCGCAGAAACAAAGATTCAATTGCAGGAGACCATCAAGAAGAATCAGGACCAACAGAAAGAAGCCGAACAAGTCCAAGAACAGTTACGACGAGCCCAAGAATGCGCAGATGAGGTTAACAGTATCCTAAAACGCCAATTGATACGGGAAGGCCAATACCTAAAGGATATCGACAAGACGCGCAGAGAACGAGATGCGTATTGGAAAACTCTCGATTTCCAAACCCAGCAGTTTGAACGCCTAGACAACCAAGTGTGCAACCAGAAGGAGTGTATTACAGAGATGCAGACCAAACTGACCGAAATGCAGACAGCCCGAGATGCGGCATTAGCTAACGAATTTTACTTACAAGAGGCTTTCCTTCAAATCCAAACCGAAATTTTGTTAAATCAAGCCATAGCCCTTAGTGCAGTAAGAACCGACGCCCAATTACTAGAACCCACCACCTTAGTACAGATGTTAGAAACCCTCAAAAAGAAAATTACCCGAACATTTAGGCTCGCCCGAAGTATGTACTTAGAAGGTCTAGTATCCGAACCATAGGAACCTGCGGGTTCGAGTCCACCGTGCGTGCCAAGTGTTAAACGGCTGCCGGACAAGGACAATTGTACTTAGACAGAGGGCTTTAATGAAGAAAGAACCCTTCGGGAAACGCGCGGTAAAGAAAGATTCGCGCAAACCTTGTAACAGATTTATATTTAAAGCAATGAAAGGAAAGCGGTAGAGAGCCCGGTTTTTGGGAATTGCAAGTGTAGTATTGTATGTGTATATGTTCTGTTCCGTCTGTTCCAATGTCCCTGCTGCGTATCTGTTTGTGTGCGTAGGCGCGTTATAATGCAGTGTTACGAATCGATACTGTGTTGTAGAGATTCCGTCCGGTAATGATTGAAGTGTTCCTGAACGTTGCTCAAGCTAGAACGCGTTGTTTGATAGTTCTTCTGTGGAGCTAGGAAGTGTAACGAACCAACACGGTTCGATTGTGTGTTACGAGTCTCTATAATTGACTGAGTCGGTATCATAATCTGTGTTAAGATTAGTACCGGTAATGTTCTGAATACGAGTAGAGTAATAAGAAGGTTTGTGACAAGTTACTGTCAGTAGGCATTTCGGCTTGAAGTCGGCACACGATAATCTGTAGAGTGACAAGAAGAACTGCGTGGTGTATGCGTGTGAAGTTACCCAGAGTGCGTCTTGTGTATTGACTGTTGATCCGAACTACTGCTTGACTACTATAGAAGGAATAGTCTGGAGTGTTGGATTCCAATACATTGATAGGCCTTGGTTGATCAGAACAACTACTGAGCCAAGACGCGCGAACAGACTGACGGTCGAATGAGGAGTTGGGAAAATAGTACAGGGCCTCTGTTTAACAGACCCCTACCACTCCCAAGGACCCACGTGGCTAAGAGAACGATTGCGGTTAGAAGATTTGGAACCGGTTGAACTTGAAGCATTTGAATAGGAAGTAAAGTAACAACTAAACCATAATCAGTTTAACAGTGTCAATGATGCCCTAGATGAAGCGGCAACCTGCTCTGATACCAATTGTTGGAGTTAGACGTCTGTTGAAGCACCTGAAGAGCACAAGGAAGAAGAAGAAGCTTGGACCACAACACATAATACTGAATGTATTACCACTAGAATGTACAAAGATTAGTAGCCCATTAGGGCAATAGAAGTATATATAAGCCGGGGAAAAAAACCTCCTAAAGAGGGAAAAAAGTGCCTTGGCGGTCCTAGAGTATTCACACACGTCACTACCTAAATACATCAACAATCGTACAATGGTTTGAAATACCTCTTTCACAAAGAAAAGCATTAAATTCATGTAACATATATTCACCGCCATGATTTATGCAAAGAGTTAAAAGCTTTTGCTACAAAAATTTTCAGCAATAGCCAAAATTATTTAAAGTAAGAGAATGCCTCATTCTTTTCTTTCATAGGATACACTCAAGTATGGTGTGTTGCACAATCAATGAAGATAAAAAAGTATACATGCTTGAAATAAGATGGAGTCTTCATCGGACTAGATACATCGCTATGAACAAGTTGCAATTTTTGTGTAGCATGTGTAGCACCATCTTTGGGGAAAGAAGCATGATGGTTTTTTCCAAGTATACAAACTTCACATGCATGCTTTTCAATGGACTCAAGTGTTTCCAAACTAAGAAAGGTATTCTTCTTTTGTAAGGAAATCAAACTATTGTTCCAATAACCAAAATGAACATGCAATCACTCCGTTTCAAACATACAAGAATTATCAGTAAGGAAAGAATTTCGGGAAACTCTCTTACATGTATCCAAGTGATATAAACCATTGCATTTACATATATAATGTGTGCTCCCTTGGGTGCATGATGAGGTCCTAATTCCAAGGAAAAGATGCTTAGACACGACTATATCTTGCTCAAATTCCCCGTACTCTATCACCTTTTCCTATTCTAGGTACTAATGCATATGCGAGACAACCAAAGACACAAAAATGAGCAATAGATGGCTTGTGTTCATGCCAAGCCTCATACGGAGTGATAAACTGCAATGCTTTGATGGAAACATGTTAAATACATATGTTGCACACATAAAAGCCTCAAGCAAGAAGCGGCATGCCTTAAAAAATCATCAATAAAAGTCACGAAGTAAAGGTATTTTCCAAAAGAGGATACCTGCATAGGACCACATACATCATTGTGAACAAGCTACAATTTTTTAGTAGCTCAAACCAAAGCATCTTTTAGGAAGGAGGAATGTTATATTTTGCCCAAAATACAGCCTTCAAAAACATGTTTACAAGAGGTCTCAAGTTTGGGTAGAGAGGACACTATTTCAGATTTCTACAAGCATAACAAACTAACATAATTCAGATGACCAAAGCATGCATGCCAAAGCTTTGCATCTGAGAATCTTGAACTATACATGCTGAATGATTCATAGATTTTGCATAATCTATGAGCTTATACAGTCCATTACAAAAGCAATAATAACATTGGCATTTGATAGATCATGAACTGTACAATTGTCATCAACGAATTTCACAACGAAGTCAATCTCGGCTAATGGTGAAACTGATAATAATTTTTCTTGATCTGTGGCATAAATCGAGCATGTGAAAGAACTACTATCAGTAGTAGTCAAAATGATCTTACCAACTCCCATTAAAGGATAAGAGGATTTGTTAGCACATGTGATGGTATTCCATGTAGGGGCAAGCTCAAGTGAATTGAAGAAGTTGCGCTATGAGGTAATATGTTTTTTTGCCCAATTGTCAAAGTATTAAACATCTAAGTCTATTGTAGACATATACTATTCATGAGAAGATGGTTCACAACCACAAATGGTAGTAAACATCCATTCTTCATTTTGCAAAAGATTAGCAAGATCTGTTTTAGGTGTAAAGGCCTCTACAACAACCATTCTAACCATTTTTTTCTTTTCCTCTTTTGCATCCAATTTTGGACAACTCTTTATGACATGATCATTTCCTTTATAGTATTTGTAGAACAATATCTACTTTTTTAAATTCTCTTCTTTGTCTTCCTTTTTTTATTATGTAGAATTTGGAGATTTCTGCTTACTAGTAGATGAGATCCATTTACCTTTGCCTTGTTGACTAGCTTAGAAAGTTTAATCTACAACACACATAATGGACATGTTTTTTTTGGACTGGTCTTCCTACAACAAAACAACTCCTCAAATGTTAAGGCATTTGGATTGCCTTTCATCATCAATTGAAGAATAGAAGGAAAACTTTGATATGAGTTTGGAAGACCATTAAGAACGGTCTACACAATAGTAAACTAAAAGACCATATAAGCAAGGACCATAGTATTGATCGATCTTGAATCAACTATGTGATGAACATTAGAAGCAATATAAGAAAAGGGGGAAAAAAGGGAAGAAGAAGAAATCAAAGGAAAAATAAGGACATAATGAAGTGAAAATTGTAAGAAGTAATGTCTTCCAATCAATTGGACCTGAATGATAACGAGGGTCATCTCTGAGATGATAAAGCCAATCAAAATGAAAAATATCTTGGAGCATCTAAAGATAGATGAGGGAATTGACCTTGACAACAAAAAAATGATCAATGAACATGAAGTTAAAGTCTTGAAAGCATTGACAAGTGTACAATCTCAATTGGATAGGTTGTAAGAAGAGCAAGATAGTGGAAAAACCAAGGTGTAGAGATTAGAAAAAATCAAACTGAAATCGAAGAAACCTTAAAGAAATGAGAGGAGCAATGAAATTTATTAAAAACAAAAACAATGAGTTGAAAAGAAAAAACAAAAACCTGAGGATGAAAATTGGAAGACTTGAGAGTGGAAAGATTTTTAGAGAGGGTAAACAAATAGGAAAAGAGGTTATTGAGATCAGTTTTGATTTGGTGTAAGCAGCTTGTTATTGGTTTATAATCAAAAGTGAGTCTCAACAAGACGAGGACAACTTGATGAGAAGGGTTGAGCAAGGAGAGTGAGAAATCAAGAGAGTAAAGAAAGTAATTTGTAGATATAGTGGTCCAGTAGGTAGAATCAATGAAAACTTATTTGCAGATATAGTGATCAAGCGGGTAGAATCAATGAAAAATCTCAATCAAAATTAGAGAAGATTAAATGTGCCTAGGAAGATATGATAAGAAAATTGAACTAGGAAAAGAGAATGAGAGGTTGAGAGAAGATGAAAGAAAAAGAGATGTAGAGGATGATAAGAAATTAGGTAGAATTGAAGAGAAGTTGAAGTTGATAATAGACATGTTAAGGGCATAAGGAGGAATTATAGAAGAGATGAATGTTTTGAAGGGGACAGTTGAAACCCTAGCAGTTCATTTGGAGAAGAATTTTCAAGTGGTGAATAAGAGAGTTGGAGGAGTAGAATCAAAGAGGGATGAGTTGAAAAACAAGCTAGAGAATTTAGAAAGAAGAAGATCAAAAGAGATTGTTCTAGTGAAGAAGGTTGATAAAAATGAGAAAGAAAACAAAAAATAGAATTGAAGAGGAAGAAAGGGAACATTGAAGATGCAAGAGAGAATTGAGAAGCTATATCGTTTATTTGAAAAATAGAGAACGGTTTCCAAGGAAATGAAAAGAGTATTCATGAAAGGGAACTAGAGAATGGTAAATTGCAAAAATGGATCCGTTACTTAGATTATGTAAATGTTAGTGTCCATGTGAAAGGCCAAATGGCCATCAGACACTTTTCTATATGTTCTTGAATAAAATATAGTGGCTTGGTAAGCCATAGGCTATAGGTTTGACCACATTTGTATCACCTAAGAAATTTGTGTTTGTGGCCTGTGTACAATGTGTTTTCTACGTATTCGGCATCTAGGACTTAGTTTTCTACTTCGAGGGTATCATCATGGAGCTCTCAAGAAGGAGAGTCCACTATGGTACATTGCCATTGAAATACTTCACTAGTATTAGAGCATTCAGATGCAAAATCTTTGTTCTTTTTATATGAGTGAATCGAGCACCCACCCGCCCACCCAAGGCTTACGATTAAGGCACAAACCAAGGCATAGACCTTGGCATACCTTGTCATCCAAGTCACCAAAGTCACCATTGGTGTCATTGGTTGTGCACGAGGGAGGACCTCAAGGATCAAGGAAGATTGAGGTCCTTGGTGCTTCCCGGGAGGTCATCCATCCCGGTATTGTTCCCCCCAGAGCTCGCTTAACTGGCAATCTCTTGCGACTAAGCTACACTCTTATGGTGTTTGAAGAAGGGGAAAGATTAAGGTTAACATTACCTTGAACATGTTTTGGGCCCTCAAAGCTTCGTTCTTTCATTTCAAAGCTTGATGCATTTTTGGGGTGATTTTTGGAGCCATTTTAGAGTACTTTCGTGCATAGTTCTTTCTACACAGGTTAAAGAACATCAAGAAGAGTGATCTTTATATTTCAACAATGAATATTCACCTTTGGGGTTGTTTCTTCAGCCATACTAGTAAATCTACAGGTTTCTTGAAAGGTTTTAGTTGTGGTGGGAGTAGCCACTACAAGTCTATGCGGGTTTTTTTTAGCCTAAAGAACAGAGTTGATAGACACTTGCAAGTGTTATTGGCTAGTATTTGGTCTATGAATTCAACATTTTTAGTGTCATTTTACTACATATATTGAGCACATGCACACTATGTATGCTTTGTGGATATCGCTTATGTACGTCCATATGGTCATTGATATAGCGATAATGTTTTTTGCATAAAGGCTTTTATGTTTGATAAAGAGCATCGTCTTGAGGTTTTCTTAACTGGGAGACACCCAGATGTCAGGGTCTTTTTGGTGATGTAGGTGTAAGACTTACCCAGCCTCGCCATAGGAAATGTATGCTAGTTGTTCATAGGTGCTAGATAAGCCTACTTGGCTTCTTTTGGGTAACTGATTATATAAAGTGGAGTCAATGATTCACTATGTAGGTTAACATGTCAGTACTTGAAATTTTATGAGATTGACACTAGTCATATGATCATTTTGCAGGGGACACTTTGAAAAGAAAATCCATATTTTTTTGTATTTTCAACTATACAGTGGTTGATTTACTCCTCGATACACTTATTCATGTGAGCACATTTATTCTCATATAATCCTTTAGTTTGGTCATTCTTGTTCATTAATTCATTTTTCTAGGAAGACTCTATTGAATTTCTTTCCAGAATGTCTCACTTGGCCATCCCTTTTTAGCTTTAGTGGTGTTTGGACTCTTCTACCTCCATTATCATTCTATTTAGTTTGCTATCATCATGGCATCAGAGGTGTCATGCATGACTAGTGAATTAGGGTCTAGTGCTAGTGTTCCGAGGAGGAGCTATAACTTGCTAGGCAAAGACCGTTTTGAGATTCAAAAATTTGATGGTAAACTTTGCTCTATGGAATAATTAGATTAAAGATGTGTCAATTCAGAGGAGGCAATGGAAGCCACTAAATGGAATCTCAAAGAAGTCTATTGACATGGATGAAGATGATTGGGATGAGTTGGATGAAAGGATTACCACTTACTAACTCTACTTGGGAATCTGAAACTGTGGTTCACAAGTAAGTTCCCTCATTGATCATTGAAGACAATGATCTTTAGAAGGGGGAGAGAGTGTCAGACATTGATCCATAGGGATCAGTCCATGTGTGTGAGGGACAAGGGCCAGCTAGTGATGGTCCCAAAGAGGATCTTTGGAAGAAGATATGCAATACATATGAAAACGAAATGGCATCAAATAAAGTGTATCTGATGAGAAAGTTATATGACCTTTGCATGAAGGACACAAATAGTGTTGATGCTCATCCAAATGAGTTTGATGCTATATTCTCCTAGCTATAAGCTTAGAAAATGGACATGGATAATGAAATGAAAGCAATCTTGTTGTTATGCACCTTGGCATCATCATGGGATACATTTTGCACAGTTATTAGCAATAGTGCACTTGGTGATAAAATGGTGTATGATGACATATGTGGAGCACTCTTCAGTGAGGAGATTCATAGAAAATCTATGGTTGGAACTCAGAGTGGAGATGTGTATAATGTTCATGATTCTTACCAAGGAAAGAATCAACAACGTGGCAAGGGAAAGAACAAGGAAAAGAATGGTCAACGGAATAAGAGTAGAAGTAAATCAAGGAAGAGGGATATTGAATGCCATTACTATCCTAAGAAAGGACACATGAAGAAAGATTGCTATGCATTAAAGAATGCTAAAAGTAAAGGGTAGAATGTTGATGGGCATGTTAAACAATTACCCACACCATCTACTTCAATCGTGAAGATTGAAGAAATCAATGCTCTTTCTAATGATGTTGATGTATTGACACTTGACAGTACTGTGCCTATTGAGGCTCTTATGGTTGATTCTGTTTCCCACACATGGCTACTAGATTTTGGTGCTTCTTTCCATGTGACATCACATAGACACTAGTTCTCTACTTATGCAGCAAAGTCTCTTGGTACTATGAGACTTGGTGACTCTCACAAGTCTGAAGTTGTTGGGATTGGAGATGTGGTTGTGCAGTTCATTGATGGTTCAAGATTTACTATGCATAAAGTACCCCATGTACCTCATTTATCACGTAGTTTGATGTGAGTTGATCAACTTGATGACCTTGGTTACAAGGTGGTTATGCTCAATCCTTTCCCATATCAAAGGGCAATATGGTTATTGCAAAAGGAAGCAAAATTGGCCCACTTTATCTTTTATTTGTATCACATAAAGAACACTTGTTAGCTGTTACTGAATAGCATATGGCTTGTATTTGGCATGGCCATTTGGGCCACATATCTCATAATGGGATGGAAAATCTTTCTCATTTTGGCTACTTACCTCTGTTATCTTTCTCTGATTTTTCATTTTGTGAACATTGTCAATATGGAAAGCAAACTAAGAATGTCCATAAAATGCACATTGACTATGCAATTCACATGATTAACCTTTCACCTAGTATTGTCAAAGGTATGAAAGTGGCATAAGAGTTATGGACAGGGAAGCCACCATATTATGATCATCTTCGAGTTTTTGGGTGTAAAGCATATGTTCATATACCCAAGAATTTTAGAAAAAAGTTGGAGCATAAGTGAAAGAAATGCATTTTTCTTGGATATGGTCAAGAAGGATAATTTGGATATCACTTATGGGATCTTAAAACACGATCAATGATCAGAAGTAGTGATGTCATTTCTAATGATTCTGGTTTTTGCTTCATGCTTGGTAGATCATGTATATCTTGGTTGAGCAAGAAGAAGCCTACTGTGGCCACTTCCAGTTGTGAAGCTGAGTATAGTGAAGCCTTCATAACAACTATTGAGTGTGTGTGGCTCAAATGCCTTATGGTTGATTTGGTGTTGGTACTTCGGGTTTCGATTTCAAAGACACTAGTGTATTGTTGGATGAAAGTTCTGGTGAAAAGTTTACCTCAGAAGCCAACTACGAGGAATGGCAGTTGGGTGTAGGCATGTGTGATTGACTTAACGATATCAGATTACTGGAGAAATTGCAAGGTGGCGAGAGGACTCAGCAGCAACTAGGATTAACTTGTTCAAATCATTCGGTAGTAATACTTCCTCATGAGTGGTTCATAATAGCAACAGTAACAACAACAACAACAACATAAGATCATACCCCCAGGACGGGTACCGATCGGAGTTACATATACGAAATTCGGAGGATTTTTCGGTGATGATCCTGATGCCCATGTGCGTACTTTTGAAATCAATTATGTTGTACTCAACTATCCAGCGGATCCGGCATATAAGGCTATAGTGTTCCAATCTACTCTAGTCAATGAGGCTGCCCGGTGGTTAATCGAATATGACATTAATCATTTCGATCAATATGACGATGTTAAGGATGCCTTCTTACAACGTTTTCGATTGAAGAAAAATCCAGCTGAGATCTTTGATTATTTGCAAAACAATAGACAGAAACCATATTAGAATGTGAAGGAGTATGCCACTCTATTCCGTACTCATCTACGGCAACTGTCACCGGTGCATGCTAACTTACCGGATGACGTGATTACTCAGTGGTTTATTAATGGATTAAATCCTCAGCTCAAACAAGTAATGATTATACGATGTGTGGATGGTATGACCTTGGATGCGGTAATAGCCATGGCATTGTAGTTGGAACATAAAGTTGGTGGTTTCACTAAAGATCTCGATTGGTTAAAGGCGTCCAAGAGCACGAGCGAGGATCCATTGAAACAGGTGTATTAAACAAAATGTAAGAACCCGGGACACACCACTTCTGCATGTGCACTAAACCAAATGTACTGTGCTATTTATAATACGACGAGTCATTCTACCGAAACGTGTCCATATAATGCCAAAGTACAGACTAGACCGATCGTAAATGCTATAATACAGGAGCAGGGACAACATGCTACCCACTATGTACCACCGCATTTGAGAAATACTCCTTACTAAAGTTACAAAACCTATAGGCGATTGCGAGCAAATAATTTCAGACATACCTTGTGGAACTCAGGCCAATCGAGTGAAGGGTATCTCTTCCACCACCAAGATGTCAATTCTGTGGCAAAATTGGACATATCCATAGATATTGCAAAGAGGCATCTGAGTATGATAAACGACGAAAAGAATGACAACATCCAATGGCAAATATGGTATATATTTCAGCAATAGATACACAAGCGGTAGCAATTCAAACACGGTCTAGCAAGAAGTTACAACCGGCTGTTGAGATCTTTGAGCCTTGCGTTTGAGAACAATTTTTACCAAAGCTAGTACGTGGGCCAGTCAAGAACCAACTATCTTCCTCGATCCGGTACCTGTGGTCCAGCAGACAGTACCGAATCTCCCACTAGAAGAACTGAGTCCAGTGAAAGTGTCACCGGAGAGTCCACCAAATTCGGTATCGGGTACATCAAATCTTGACTCTGTGTGGAATATTTTATCGCAAGCATCTATTACAATGTCATTGGGGAAACTGTTAGCCTTGGTTACGGGTGTACGATAACAATTCCAGTAACAAATTAGTCCAAGATCTTTGTGTACACTTGCTATGGCAACTATTAGTCCAAAAATTGATTCTACGGTGGACCATGTTGTTCCTTTAATTACGGTATGGTATAAAAACCAAAAAATTACTCAAGTGTTAATTGACAGAGGCTCCGATGTGAATATTGCTACAGCCGCACTTTGTAAAAGGTTAGGATGGACTTGGAGTGAACCTGTTCAATTTTTTGTGAGAATGGTGGATCAATCTAGGGTTTATCCAGTAGGCTTGGTGCGTGATACACCCATTGCTCTTCAGGGAGCAGTGTTCAAAATGACTTTTGTTGTTCTGGAATTACTTGACTCAAGTCTGGATTACAACTTACTATTCGGGAGATGTTGGTTGAAACAAGCAAAAGTGTTGCAGGACTGGTCTGCACATGAACTTATTTTTAAAAGCAATCATAAAAAATATGTGGTACCCTTGGACGAGATGAAGCCTTGCGACCTTCATGCTCGACCTTATGTGGCCAAACCTGTGCATATGTTGGATGGACTTTCAAATGATGAAGAAGAAGCTTTTCTCAATGCTAACCAAGATTTGCTAGCCTTGGGTACAGTCGACTCACAAGCGGTTGTAGATAATTGGAATCCAACCGTTTATACGATCGTTCCACTTACCGAAGAAGTGGACCCAATTCCGGGTCAAGTTTTGAATGCCACAAATTTACACCAATTATTCCAGTCACTAGAGGATATATCCATGCCCCGACAATTAAACCCTAAACCAGAAGATCAGTTAATCACTTGCAATTTGGGAGATGAGGTTACACCGCTACTGGTCAAGCTTAAGGCTCGGTTACCGAAAACTTTTCAAAATGATCTACTCCAGTTGCAGACAGAGTTTCAAGATGTATTCGCGTGGGACTATCGAGATGTGAAAGGATTTGACCCTCACATCTATCAACATCGTGTGATGCTGAAATCGGATGCGCATCCAATTAAACAACCCAGCTATAGCATGAATCCCAATTATGTTGCTCATGTGAAAGAGAAATCGGATCGTTTGTTGAAATTCGGCTTCATTGTCCCCATTGAGCATGCAGAATGGATTTCGCCTATTGTCATTGTCCCAAAGAAAAACAAGCAGTTGCGTATCTGTGTGGATTATCGAAAATTAAATGCAACGATAGTGCCTGATCCCTTTCCACTTCCCTTTTTGGATACGATGCTCGATGATGTTATTGGATGAGAAATGTATTCCTTTTTGGATGGTTATAGTGGCTATAATCAGGTGCGCATGGCCAAAATGGATATACCGAAGACTGTGTTTATTATAATTTGGGGCGTATATGCGTGTACGGTGATGTGGTTCGATCTCCCCAATGCTCCTAGTACCTTTCAACGATGCATGTAGGAAATCTTCTCTCCCTACTTAACCACATTTATGCGGGTGTATCTAGATGATTTTTCATTATCTGGTGATGCATCGGCTCACCTCTATCACTTACGGTGCTACTTTTCTAAGTGTAGGGAGTTTCGTTTATGCTTAAATCCCAACAAGTCGGTCTTTTCAGTTTCCTATGGCAAATTGCTTGGACATATTATTTCACATCCTGCGTGGGCACATATGCCAAGCTCATCTCCCTAGCAGAGAACCTCTCCTTGACATAATGATAATGCACCTCAATGTGCTTCGTGCGAGCATGGAACACAGGGTTCCTCGCAAATACCAATGCGCTCTGACTGTCAGTGAAGATGGTGGTGGCAGAGGACTGACCAACTCTTAAATCAGCCATAAGGCATATGAGCCACACACACTCAACAGTAGCTGTGAAAGCTTCCCTATACTCAGCCTCACAACTAGAAGTGGCCAGAGTAGGTTGCTTCTTGCTCAACCAAGATATACATGAGCTACCAAGCATGTGTCATAGCAACCAGCCCAGTCTGAGTCAGAAAAAGCATGCAAATCTGGCGGTAGTGATCCCCCTTGGGATAAAACAACCCAAGTAGTTGAGTACCACTCAAGTAGCGAAAGATGCACTTAACCGCCTGCCAATGCTTGACACCTGGGCAATGCATAAACCTGCTCATCTGTGAGACAGAAAACTGAATATCTGGTCGAGTAATGCATAAGTAAATCAGGCATCCAACAGCCTGCTAATAGAGAACAACATCAAATGCATCTCCAGCATCATGAAGACTCAATCGTAAACCTGTCTCCATAGGAGTGGCAATAAGCTTACAGTCTTGAAGGCCAAAACGCTGCAATAATGTGTCAATATATTTCGTTTGACACAAAGCATATCCACCATGAACTTGCATAAACTGAATGCCCAAAAACTGATGCAAATGCCCCAAATCAGACATCTCAAATGAGGCATGCAAATCAAGGACAAGTGAGCAGCATGTCATCAACATAGACAACAATGATCAGAAACACATCATTAGCACGCTTAACATATAAGGTGCTCTCAGTTTGACTGTTCACAAAACCATGTGCAATCAGATAGGCATATATCTTCTTATACCAAGCACGTGGTGCTTGCTTTAAACCATATAATGCCTTGTTTAACATGCACACCTGGTTTTCATGCCCTTTCTGCACAAAACCACGGGGCTGAAAAACATACACTTCTTCATGCAAGTCACCATTCAAAAATGAAGTTTTAATGTCCAACCGATGTACATTCCAACCATGATGGGCTGCAAGTGCACAGATGCTCCGAACAGTAGTCATACGACATGTGGGTGCAAAGGTCTCATCAAAATCAATGCCTCTTTCCTGTGCATAACCCTTTGCAACAAGCCTAGCCTTATACCTGTCAATTGTACCATCACGTTTACACTTAACCTTGTATACCCACTTAGTACCAATGGCTTTCTTGCGAGGAGGCAAGTCACATAAAGACCAAGTACCATTCTTCATTATAGCATCATATTCAGATTGCATAGTAGCCATCCTATTTTCTAAATTTTGTGCTTCATCAAAAGAAACAGGCTCATTCTCATCACAGAGACTAGATGCAGCCATAGCATAGCAATCTGATGCAAAGGAGGCACTATGAGAGCCTGAACGAGTACGATATGACAAAGGTGCATCTAATTTGCTGTCACGCAAAGTCTGCACTAGCCATTTTGGCATAGTTTTTCCCTCCTCAACATCAGCTCTCTCATTGTTGACCTAAGCACCAACTTAGGGACTTGTGGAGAAAGAGACTATACCTCAATCCCCCTCAAGTGCATATAGTGGGGATTTACGCTTTAATTATCAATCCGATGAGTATACAAACCTAACCGAGTGTATGAGGACATGCATTCAAATGATGATCAATGCAAATGAACTACTCAAAGAGTGCAAACAAGGTAAAGACTGATCCAAACAAGCTTCAACTGTCAGTTATGGTGTCACGATACTTGAAACAATAGCCAACAGTAAATTGAGCTTTTCTCTCAGCTCCGAACTCCAAATATAGCAAATAGCATATGCATTTCAAAGCTCTCGAGAAGACGCATCCAATGGCAGTGGTTTCACTCAATTTTGACACTCCTACTTCAAGTTATAAGCAAAATACTGAGTCACGGGAAAACCTTCCTACACTTCAACACTTCCTACACTTCGCACACACCTTAACAACAGCAAACAAACACTTTCATGGATAGAAAACACTTCCTAACACTCTTTCCAAGCAATACACATGCACACAGGCTCACAAAGAAGAAGATACAAAGAGGAGAAGACACAAATTCGAATTTCTGTGCTCTTGATTCTCACAATGGCAAAAAGTCTTTACAAAGAGTCACAAATTGACTTATATACTTGTGCCCTAAAAATGGTCCTTTCACACAAGAGACCGACACTTTATTAACTAAAGACTAATTTCCTACTAATTTACATGGGTAAGCTTCTAATCTTCTGTGGGGATGCATCTAGAGGACTCCTCTGGTGCATTTACATCGGAAAATATATTACAAGAATGGTTATAATACAAAAATTGGGTGTCCAAATCGGAAAAACTTTGGGGCCCGTCTTTTTCTCTGCCTTGTGCTCTCTTTAGCTCTGCAACACTCTCCCCCTCTTCCTCTCTGTCGTCCCTTGACAGGCTTTACTTCTTGTCTTCATTTTGTTGTCCGCATGCATCTTTCGGCCAGTTCTGCCTACTGGTTAGACTGGCATTACGTTTTAATGGCCCTAGTCTTGATTTTGTCTTTTACATCCTCTCGGCCTGATGCATTTGTGCTGCCTGTTCTTTTCTTTTCATCGCTCGCAACCCTTGCTCAGTTCTGCCTGTTTGTTAAACAGGTGTTCGCTTTCGATGGCCTCTTCTTAATTCTTGTTTTACATTCTCTGGGCCTGATGCATTTGTTTTGCTTTATAAGTCGGGTTGCCACGCACGCCACCAGTGGAAGGTATGAGGATGTGATCCTTCAGTCTTCGATTTGGACCTTCCAAAGATCAAGAGGTTGAAGCACCCTCTTGTGGTTTCGGAACCGCTGGATATCCTCTTGCACTTCTTCATGGATACTTGTTGGCCCTGGTTCCTCCTTCCACCTACGTGCTTTTTCCTTGATATGTGCCCCTGCGGGGCTCTGTGCAGAGATGGGTGTTGCGTGCCCCTGCGGGGCTTTTTGCCGAGATATGTCTTCATAAAATATCTTTTTATTGAAGCTTTTTCTTTGTCTTATTCTTTTCTTCTTTTTGCTTGATTCTCCCTCAACACTGCCCCCCTCCTGGACTCTGTCGTCCCCGACAGGCTTGGACAATCGATGGGCGTATGTTCTATATACTTTTTGCTCTTTGTCATTAAGCAGATTGGCTTCACGTATCATTAGCTGTTTCCACTGTTCTGCCTTTACACCATCATGGGGTGGCTGTCTATGGTCCACGAAGAAGCTCAATTCGTATGCCACTAATCTGGCATTCAGGTTGGAGGACATCTTTAAAAAGACTTCTGAATCAATTTCAAAAAATCCTGTAAAGAATGCTTCTTCGAATGTTTGCATATATGTACTGGGCAAGAACATCAACCTGTAATAATAGGCCATTATGGTTGGTCGGCTAGGCATAACAGACAGATAAAAAATGAGGATCTCTGTGCCTTGATTAATACCAATGAAATTCAAAAAATGTGTAGGCCGCATGCTTGAAGACCTTCAATACTGTAAGTATCATACTGAGTATTTTATTTGTCATTTTGACAGTTAAGTCGGGTACTGTCGCATAATTCTGTAGCCAAAATTCGATGGTCTTGACCATATACTCTTCTATAGGTAGATAATTATGTGGTGGACTTGGAAGCAGAGGGTAATTTAGCCACTGTTTATTTATAGCACCGTTCTTCTGCAGTTCCAAAAATTCCCTGGTTTCTCTTCGGCGTGGTATAGGACAAAATGAAGGGTTTACCTGTAGGAAATATGGCGCTGCTTGCCAATGCACCCATAGTGTAGGATGTTTCTCCAAAAACTTCCTTCTCCAAACCGGTTGTGCAGCATCGAACTCTTCCTGAGTGTAATTGAACGCGTCATGTTTGAAGTTTAGCTGTTCATCTAGACTTTTCTTTGTGATCTTCTTTATATATTGTCTTGTTTTCTCTTTCAATAATCCGTACGGAATGTTGAAAGGCTTCATGATCTGTTCCAAGTCTTTACCCTTGATCTTTGCTTCTTTCATTACTTTGATTACTTCATTTTCAAAATTTTCTGTCAATCGGGACACCACTAGTGCCCGCTCCTTCTGACTTATTTCTGCAGTGTATGGCATTCGATGATCATCATGTATATCCGCCATCTGCTCATGTATTGGAGAATGATAAATCGGGGGAGATAGAGGACATACCTCTACCTCGTCAGTAGGAGTTTCCTTAGCTGGCTCTACTGGTGTCCCGATCGTTGCGCTTTGTTTGACTTGGATTTCTAATTGCGCTATTCGTTCAGTTTTCTCTTTACTTTCCTGCATGGCTGCTCTGAGTGCTTCTTTGGCCGCAAGCAATTCATTTCCAATTTCTGCTACGTGATCCATATTTTCACTCTAGCTTGCTGCAAGTTTCCCATGTGCTGTATTCAACTGCTTTTTTAGTTCATTTGTTTCTTGAATGTACTTACGTTCCCATTCTTCTCTCAATTCTTGCTCTTGTCTTAGCAAATCTGCGTATTGTGCCACCTGATCTCTTAATTCTTTCTCTTTAGTTTCGGATATCTCCTGTTGTTCAATAGGTTGATCATATAATAATGACTTCATCAGTTCTTTATTTGTGTTTCGTAAAGTATCATTCTCCTCCATGTACACTTTTAGTTGTGTTTGAAGCAGATTGCTTCTAGCTTTTATTCTCTCCTTGTCTGCCTCGCTAGCTTCATATACTTTTTGTAGGTTTGCGAGCTGTGCCTGGAGTTGGTGATGCTGGTTCATCAGTGTGTCACATTGCATTTTTACCTCCAATAATTCTGTGCTTTTGGCTGTTATCTCTTTTTGTGCCTGGATTAGTTGTGATGACAATTGTTCACTCATGATTTGGAATTGACTCTTTTCCCTCATGGCCTTATCATAGTCTGCATCTATATCCATCATCTGTTGTTGTGTGTCCATGGCCGTTTGGATCATTTGTTTTACAACCGGCTTTAACTGAGTAACATCCACATTTAACCAGGTCTTAGGAATATTTGGTTCTGCTCCTGTTGTCACATCTTTTCCTTGTGCTATGTGTAATGTATTGTCATGGGGCTGCCTAATGTGGAGTTGTATGCTTGGCTCAGCCTCCATGTGATTGATTTTGCCTTGCGGTGTGTCATCGGGCACCTTGAATACAATTGGCTCTTTGTTTTGTAATATGTCTGAGTCCGCGTTTACTGGAGTTTGTATCTCCTCTTTGATAGGGGGCCTAGGGGCTTCATTATTCACGGGGACTTCTTTCACACTTATCTTCGTTTGGTCATTTAGTTGAATCATGTGCACCTTATCCCCATGTTGTTCGATAGTCTTCGCTTGCGACTGTTGGTTGTCAGGTGTGACTTCAACTTGATT
The DNA here is from genome assembly GCA_020310875.1 of Ceratopteris richardii. Taxonomy (NCBI): domain Eukaryota; kingdom Viridiplantae; phylum Streptophyta; class Polypodiopsida; order Polypodiales; family Pteridaceae; genus Ceratopteris; species Ceratopteris richardii. Next base: position 156,863,753 of record CM035408.1, on the reverse strand, counting down.
AATTTCCGTCCAGTCTTCCTCGTGAGTTTCTGTTCTTATATCAGTGACCAATGTATCTTTCTCAGGACTAGATTCTTCATTGGAGCTTGAATCATTTAAGCCCAGTGCTTTGTATCTGGCAGCTTGTTCTGGGGTCTTTTCTTTACTCCGTTGTTGCTTTTCTTGACTTGCTTATTTGTAGTGATGACCTTGAACATTCAGATTCACTTGCCCTTGCATGTACTGATGTGTCTCTTCCAGAGTAGCGGAGAGATCTCTCTTGGTGATTGGCATTTGGACTATAGGAATCTTTGGTAAACTGTGTGTCCGCTTTGATTGGGGTGTAGCCTGGGCTTCCTCCTCTCTGAGGCGCTTTGTACCCCTCATGGGTTTCTGTGAAGTAGTTCCTGCTTCTTCAACAGCGACAGTTGCTTTCTTTTTCTTGGGAACCGTAGCGGATTTGGCATATTGCGCTAACCCCTCTGAGGTTGGCATCTCACGGAGACAATTTTTCATATCGAGGGCCTCGTAGATAAGTAAGGTTAACGCAGAATTGCCATTTAGAAACTTCTTCTGACCCCATTTCTTCTTGGCTTCAAATAATCTTTCTTGGACATAAGGAGTCATATTCACTTTGTTTCCAACTTGTTTCATTGCATGAGATAGTAGTTGTACAACAATCTTTTGCAGGGCTGTGTATCTATGCATACTCGGGAAACAAAAGTGCTGATGCACTAAGCGGACAGCATCTTCAATATCTGTTCTGTTAATATCCAAAAAGGATATCTTTTTTGGGTCATGACATTCCTCCTCGACGTTAGTGATTCCTTCTTGATTCCATCCAAAATCTTTGTTGATTAACTCATGAGTGAATTGAATTGTTCTCCAAGTACCCACTCTGTCCAGTACTCTTGCTTCAGGAACTGATATCTTCGTCACTGCAGGCTGCAGTGTGTTCATCACTTGTGTACATCTTTGAAAATCTGGTAGATAGATAGGTACTCTCAGAAATGCGTCTATCCCTGCTTGTGTCCAGACATCCACCATGCGAGGTAATCCTTGTATAATAGTCTTGAAGTCTTGCGACATAATAGGGAAGTAGTGATCCCTATCCATGATCTTTATGGTTGCCATGAAAATAAGGTCCCACACTGGTTGGTCATCGAGAAACCAATGGCCTCTTGCTTTCGTTATCGATTCCAATGGAAGAAGTTGCACCTCTTCCTCTTGTGTAGCTTCAGAATTGGGAGATGCCATCTGGATTTTTCCATATTGTAGATATTTTTATATCTTCATTTGAAAAGAAAAAACAGAAAAGTTAGGTCATAGCCGAAGCGGTTATTATTTTTTGAGTGATTTTCTTAATGTATGTACAAGTGCTCTCCTATTCCCCAAGAGGAAAATGTGCTCGACTATCCTTGCTGAAGTGGCTCCTTTTGGGTATTCTTGGGTCTTTAAGAATTTTACCAGAGGCATGCTCCATCTCGGTGCTACTATGGAGTAGCATAGAGTGGAGTTCTCTTCTGGATTTTGTTCTTGACAGGTTTGGCAGGCTGATACATAGTTATGTGCATCCCTCTGCATGGTTGGCCAATTTTTCCTTGTCGAACCATGAAGACACATTTTTCTGGGTTGAGGCATACTCGATATTATCGACATTTGGCAAAGATATTTTCTAGTTCAGGGATGTGCTCTGATCGTATAGCTGAATAAGTACATAGATCGTCCACGTATACCTCCATACTCTTTCTCAGGAACTCTTTGAATACATGGCACATCAATCTTTGGAAGGTGGTTGGGGCATTAGTTAAACCAAAAGGCATGACTCTAAAGGCGTATACTCCCCATTCAGTTGCAAAAGCGGTTTTATGTTGGTCCTCAAGAGCAATGGCTACCTGATTATACCCTGAAAAGCCGTCCAAAAAACTATAAACTTCCTTCCCTGCCACTCTTTTCAACAGATGATTCGTAATGGGTAATGGGTAACTATCCCTTATGATCGCGGCATTTACTTTCTTCAGATTGATGCACACTCTTAACTTTCCATTCTTTTTTGGTACAACCACCAAAGGTGATACCCATTCCGTGTGTTCGATCTCGTAAATGAATCCAACATCTAACAACTTATCTGTCTCTTCCTTTATCTTTGCTGAATACACATCATTGTATGTATACGGTCTTTGTTTAGAAGGTTTGGCTTCAGATGTCATGGGGATTCTATGGGCACATATAGATGGATCTACTCCTTTCAAGTCCTTATAGGTCCAGGCAAAGACATCTCGATATTCCCTTATGAGGCGTATTAACTCTTGTTCTTCCTCCATTGAGACATCCTGTCCTATGATAGTACATCGTTCTTCTCCTTCCTCTAAGGTTACTACTATCTTCTTGGTTTGTTCTTTATTGTCATATGCTATTCCTGGCTGTGCTTCTCTTTTAGGCATTTGAATAGCAATTTTTCTCTCTTCTACTTCATATTTTTTGAAGTGGCCTGGCACTTCAAACTGATCTTGTGGCTTGTTTTCTTCACCTTTTGGTTCTTTATCTAACTCCAGCTCTTCTTCCTGTGTAGGTTCCTGGTTGTTTTCGTTAGTTGTGACACCTATTTTTTTATTTTCATCCTCTGATTCCATTGGTTTTTGCTCCATCTCAATGCTCTCATAGTCCTCCTTCCATTCTTTCTCTATCACTTCTTCTTCAGCCTCCTGGACTACCACATATAGACTAACGTCATATCCTTCCTCATCAATACATTCATTCATAGTTATTACTTCTTCGTTCACACATACATCGAGGGTCGCTAAAATCTCCATCCAACCGTGAGGTTCAAACTCTTCATCCAAAAAGACTTGAGGCATGTAAGCTGGATCTTGTACAGACCTAGCTAATCCTTGCCTTTGCTGCCATCCCTTTCTCCTATCCTCTTCCTTTTTTGCAGTTTGGCATATCCATAGATGAGTGTCCTCGTTCATCCAAGATTGGTCACTAGAACCTATGCTGTGAATTGACTGATCGTCTTCCTCCTTATGAATTTGATTCCATTGTAAGGGGGGAACATCTTGATATGTATATGTGTGGAGATTTATTCTCGTGGTGGTTCCTTCATGTTGTAGGTATACAACATCTTTTCCCCAATCTTGCACAACCTTTAGCTGTCTCATGGAAGGTCTCCCAAGTATCATTTCATAATTGCTCGCCCTTTCAAATTGACATATTGCTAAGGTGTGTTCAAATTCAACTCCGCATGTGGTAAAAACTACTCGTTCCAATAATCCCAAGGGTCTTTCTGTGTGTCCGTCTGCCATTTGTATCTTCATGCGCATTGGTCTTAAAGCTGGTTTTCCCCATTTCTCCCAGATCTCTCTAGTAGCAATGCCTACACCAGCTCCGGAATCTAAGATGGCTTTGGTGGTATAACCCCTATAAGTAATTGGAAGGCAAGTGTTTCCTTCATCTCCCTCACTAAAATCTCCTACCTTATCCACTGGGATCTTTACTGTGTTTACTTCATCAGATATCTCTTTTTCTTCCGTCTTGATCTCCAATTGACTGGTCAATTTCTCCTTCAAATGTGGTTTAACCTTCAATAGTTCTTCTAATGTTAGGGTACAAGGGGTTTTTACCTTTCTAAGGTGTTGTATGATATCTGATGTTTGGACTGATGGGTTTGGTTCTTTTTTTCTTATCGAGGGAATGCAATACAATTCTGAATTATGTTCGTACTATCCTGTGTAATTTGGCAAAACCTTTACACTATCATTTTCTTCGTTACTCGGATCAATTGGTAATATTTCATTTGAATTCAACTCAGGTATTGAATCCTCTATTCCATCTTCTGCTTCTAGCTCTTCAAAGGGCGGTTCAATTCCTTCCACTTTCTTCCACCAGTCTTCTTAGACTCTTGCCCACAAGTCTTTAGGCCATTCCCCTTCTACTTCGGGAACAATGGATCCTTCCCTTTTATCCTCACAATAATTGTCATTTTGTGTCTTACTTGCTTCGGGTTTTTCGTGATCATTAGTGATGACGCACTCTTGGAATTCTCTTTCGGAAATTCGGGTATTGGGTAATGGCAACACAGGTTTTTCTAAGGTCTGTTGAGCAACTTCTATTAATTTTTTGCAGATCTCCAACCTCTCTTTCTCTAGGTCACCTCTAGGATATTCTCTTTCGTGTTGTTCTATGGTAGGTCCTGCTCTTATTCGTGCCTTGTATGCCTGAATCCACATGGCTAATTCTTCAGGCATGGGATCTGCTAAAACCGATCCTATCTCATCCTTTTTATGCCTTTCATTCTTATGTCCTTCTTCCAGGTTCATTTTTTCTTTTTGAGTTTGTTCATTCTTTTCAATTTCCTTCTTTTGTTGTAGTTTCGTTTCCTTTATTCTATCTCTTCGGATCTTCCATCTTTGTGTTCGTTTGCTTACAACACTTTTCTCAGGCTCTTCCGAATCTTCAACTATTTGAGGTGCATGCGTATTCGTCTCTAGGTCACTTTGATTGTGTTTTTCAAGTTTTTCTGGGGTCTCTCTAGCTTTTGCTCTTGTTATCGCCTTCAATGGCACAGTATATTCCTTATCACTCCCTGATGATTCTATTACTTCTATCACATTGATTTGCAAATTGGAGGTAACCTTGTTGGGATTCTTGGGGCAATCTCTAAAAAGATGTTTCTTACCACAGTCACTACAGTAGCCTTCCCAGACTCGTTGTGGTGGTGGTGGGTTTGGCAATGTACATTCTCTGATATAGTGATCACCTCCACATTTGTAGCATGGTCCTCCGGGCACAGGCAGTCTGTTCATGGGTCGGGGTGGTATGGTTGCTCTCGGAGTTGTGTACATCATTGGCACATAATCCTGCTCATATCCATAAGTTATCTTGTGGTTCCAAGTCATAAACATATGGGTCGTACGTTTGTCCATACTCTATCATGGATCTTTCATAAGAGGGATAGTCTCCTTGACTAGAGTCATAAGATGAGTCATATGATTCATTACCAATCAAAGGTGTAGCTGGTACTATTGCTCTCTCTAGGTTTTCTTCAGGACGAGCCACTTTCACTGAGACAACATTCTGAGGATGGGGCGGTTGTTGTCCTAGTACTGGTTGTGGTTGGGTGTATCCTTGATAAGCATATGGTCGTGGCACTGGTGCCTGCTGCTGATAAGTGGGGTACCTCAATGCTTCACCTCCTTGCTCTCTCTGAGGGTATCCATAAGGTCTCATATATGGCTGTGCTGGTCTCGATTGCCTATTGTAAGGGCAATTTTTTGTATTGTGATTTGTATATTTTTGTTCTACACTACAATATTGTAGAGGTCCTGGGACGGTGGGTCTATTATAAGCATAAGCAGGTGGTGGGACTACTCCCCTAGTGCACAAGTGAGAGGGATGATCACCTCCGCACTGCATACATCTTCTAAGCATGGGCACTCTTATAGGGTTATTGGGGTAGTTCCTCTGTCCTTGAACGTTCAATTTCTTTGCTACTAAGTCGGCTATTTCCTCTACATTGTTTTTAGGGTTTGATTTGCTGTTGGCCGAATCTTCACTTTTCAAGCTACCTTGAGGTATTTTCAAATCCTCCGCAAGATTGTCTTCTAAATCAATACATTCCTTCATGCATTCTTGCAAAGTTTGAACTCTCTTTACATACACCAGAGATCTTAATGATCTGTTCAATAATCCTTCCAAAAATAATGACACCATTTTATTTTGGGTAGGTCTCTCTTCCACTGGGCATCTGTCCACATACTGCTTGAATCTTCTTGCTGCCAATCTCACTGATTCTGTAGGGGCTTGCTTAAAGCTATGGATCAATGATGACGAGTTGTTTTTAATTCCAGACTTAGTCAATTCCTCAATCATTTCTTGATAGACTTGTTCCATGTTTTGAAAATTATTAGGATCTAATGGTTGGAACCATGCTAACGCTGTGTCTGTCAAAGTTAGACCAAAAGATTCATATTGGATCAAAAAATCTTCCACTTGTTCGGCTCTGATTACTTGCTTAAATTCAGCTATGTGATTGTAAGGTTCACTAGAGCCATCATAGTGGTTTCTCATGCATTTGGCCACTTGAATTGGCCTTAATCTTCTTCCTGCTTCAGGCGGTCTAGGCATCACGGGGAAAATTGGTCTTCCTACGGGTATGCCTGGTCCTCTTGTTACAGGTGGTCTGACTGGGGCAGGAATTCCATGTCTTGGGTCAACAGGTGGTTGAGGTCGGTAATTAGGGTTATTTGCGGGCATTGCAAATTGCACATGTGGTCTGACCGAGATTTGTGTTTGTTGTGTTTGCCCCAACTGTTGATATGAATCATTCTGAGACATTCCAAGTGGGTTTCGTGAAGTAGTGGCTTGGTCCCTAGGGGGAAACACTGGAATATTCTGATATTTCAACTTGGCTCTTTCTAATTCCGTTAAGGGCCAATATCTTCTCTGATTCTTATCCAAATATGTGATGATGGTGGGGAAATCAAAACTCATAGATGGTGACAGGATTAGGGGCAACTTCCCATATTAAGAATGTGCTCTAAGGAGAGGGTCCATTCCATTGATCAAGTATACATCCATTATGGAGTCATCTTGGGGAATCAGGTCTCCTCTCCAAACCCTAACAATCGTAGATCTCCCTCTAGGAGTAGTTACTTGCTCTTCATTCCCTTCTCCATTTAGGTTTGAAGCATTGTTTTCTTCCCCAAGTTCATTAATGTTTTCAGGGTGTTCCGTGACAACATACTGGATATCTCTTTTGTCCATGTAAAATCCTCCTGCATACTTGACTGCTGGCCTAGGCACTATGTAAGCCTCTGAAGCCTTCTTTAATCTGGCCACTGATCTGTTCAGACCATCCAAGTATATGGGTATCTCATGTTGGTTGGTGGTCACATATTCTAAAGAGGTCCGGTACTCTCCCTCAATAATTGACATCATGCCAATCATTGGTACAATGTTCTACATATCCTCTGAAGCCATGGGAATTTCTTCCTCTGACTCACTGGAGGTCTCCGAGTAATGTGAACGGCTACTTGGCTTGGCTACACTACCTACAGAAGAGATTACACTTCTTCGGCTTCCTAGGGTTCTTCCAGATCTCAGGTTCATCCACTTAACAGCTCTGATCAGCCCTTGCTAACCTCTATCTTCTAGATTTCTTTACTATGGGTCAAAATTCTAGAGGAATTTGGCTGGAAAAATGACTGAAAAAGAAACTTTCAGGTCATGATACTTGACTCCAAAATTTCACGATACACAACCTTTGGCCAAAAACGATACACGATACTTCAAGAAAACGATACACGATACTCCAAAAAGACAATACACGATATCTGACTCTCACGATACTCGATACCAGTGTGGAAACGATACTTGATACACGACACTTAATAAGTATCGCGATCTGCACCAAACGATACTCGATACCTCAGCAATCACGATACACGATATCTGATTTTGCGATACTCGATATCTGGACAAAAACGATACACAATACATGATCTCTGGTGAGTATCGCGATCGATGAAAAACGATACACGATACACGATCTCTAGTGAGTATTGCGATCGATGAAAAAGGATACACGATACACGATCTCTGGTGAGTATCGCGATCGATGAAAAACGATACACGATACACGATCTCTGGCAAGTATCGCGATCGATGAAAAACGATACACGATACACGATCTCTGGCAAGTATCGCGATCGATGAAAAACGATACACGATACACGATCTCTGGCAAGTATCGCGATCGATGAAAAATGATACACGATACACAATCCGAGGGAAATATCGCGATACTCAACCACAAGAGATCACGATACTTGTCAGGTATCGCGATACTCGACCGCGGGAGAACACGATACTTGACCCTTTTTTTTTCAAATTTTTGCTAGATTTTTTTGGTTTTGAATGCACACAGATGTTTTCCAGGTTCCTCTATCCTCTCCTCACTTTCAACATTACCCAAAACACACTCTCTACCCCCTTTAAGGCCAACACGATACCTAACACAGATCGTTTTCTTCTGAAAAGCTTGAGTTATGTAATGAAACTGAGAGAATGATACATGAGCTTACCTTAGGACTCTATCTCAGCTCCCTACCCCTCCCGACTAGCTCTGTGTAGCTCGGAACGCTCCAAACTTCGTCCACGATACTCGATTGCCGTTTCTCACGATACTTGCTTTGAGCACTAATGATTTACAAAATGGCAGTTGTTGGCTTTTATACTCTTGAATTTTCCTACTCACTGAAAATAAAACAACACTACCAGGATGAAAGCTACTCTAACTACCTATCCTACTCCCTTACTCCTCCTACTCTACTCATTCCACTCACTTCCCTAGACTAACAATTCACTACACACACTCCAAGAATGAGAAGTAGTAAGTGCGGCTAAAAATGACTTACCAAAGAAGAGAAAATCACCACTCCTCCTCTCGCTTCAATGCAAAAAGCTACTTACCATCACATGAATGCCTCGGTTTGATTCGACACTCCCCGGCAACAGCGCCAAAAAACGTGTTGACCTAAGCACCAACTTAGGGACTTGTGGAGAAAGAGACTATACGTCAATCCCCCTCAAGTGCATATAGTGGGGATTCACGCTTTAATTATCAATCCGATGAGTATACAAACCTAACCGAGTGTATGAGGACATGCATTCAAATGATGATCAATGCAAATGAACTACTCAAAGAGTGCAAACAAGGTAAACACTGATCCAAACAAGCTTCAACTGTCAGTTATGGTGTCACGATACTTGGAACAGCAGCCAATAGTAAATTGAGCTTTTCTCTCAGCTCCAAACTTCAAATATAGCAAATAGCATGTGCGTTTCAAAGCTCTCGAGAAGACGCATCCAATAGTGGTGGTTTCACTCAATTCTGACACTCCTACTTCAAGTTATGAGCAAAATATTGAGTCGTGGGAAAACCTTCCTACACTTCAGCACTTCCTACACTTCGTACACACGTTAACAACGGCAAACAAACACTTTCATGGATAGAAAATACTTTCTAACACTCTTTCCAAACAATACACATGCACACAGGCTCACAAAGAAGAAGATACAAAGAGGAGAAGACACAAATTCGAATTTCTGTGCTCTTGATTCTCACAATGGCAAAAAGTCTTTACAAAGAGTCACAAATTGACTTATATACTTGTGCCATAAAAATGGTCCTTTCACACAAGAGACCGGCACTTTATTAACTAAAGACTAATTTCCTACTAATTTACATGGGTAAGTTTCTAATCTTCTGTGGGGATGCATCTAGAGGACTCCTCTGATGCATTTACATCGGAAAATATATTACAAGAATGGTTATAATACAAAAATTGGGTGTCCAAATCGGAAAAATTTTGGGGCCCGTCTTTTTCTCTGCCTTGTGCTCTCTTTAGCTCTGCAACACTCATCAACAAGTGCATCATGTAAATCTGCATCAGAATTGGGATGATCTGCATCATTACATGAAACTTGCAAAGGTTGAGAAGTTGCCTCATTAAGACCAGCAGTAGACTGTCCACCTGTAAAAAGAGGCATCAAAGTATCATACATGTCTTTGGAGCTAACAAATGTCTCCTTAGTACATGAAAGCAATGGCTGAATAGCATCTTCCACAAAAACAACATCAAGGCTAACCAGAATGCGTTTAGTCTATGGATGATACAGACGATAGCCTTTACTTTCAGAACTATACCCAACAAAAATACATTTTATTGCCTTATCATCCAATTTTTTGCGATGTTGTTCAGGCACTAGTGCATATGCCAAACAACGAAAATGCCGCAGATGAGCAACAGATGGCTTGCGATCATGCCAAGCCTCATATGGAGTGATAGACTACAGCACTTTAGTGGGACACCTGTTAAGTACATATGTTGCACACATGACAGCCTCAAGCTAGAAACTATGTGGTAAAGCCTGACTCTTGACCATACACCTCGCCATCTCCATGAGTGACCTATTCTTTCGTTCAGCAACTCCATTCTGTTGAGGTGTATACGGCACTGTACACTGGTGTTTTATCCCACGTTCAGGCAGAAATGCATTAAAATCAGAAGACATATATTCCCCCCCTCGATCAGAACAGAGGGTGCCCATTTTACATCCTAACAAATTTTTCAGCCAAAACCAAAAACTGTTTGAAGCACAAAAATACTTCGGAATTTGCCTTCAATGGATATACCCATGCATGGCTGGAAAAATCATCAATGAAAGTCACGAAGTAAAGATAGTTTCCAAAAGAAGGTGTCTGCATAGGACCGCAAACATCACTTTGTAGAAGCTTCAATTTCTGCGTAGCCCGAGCTGAACCATCTTTTGGAAAGGAGGAACGCTGCATTTTGCCCAAAATACAACCTTCACATACATGTTTTCCAGGTGCCTCAAGCTTGGGCAAAGAAGACACCATATCAGATTTCTGCAGGCGTAGCAAACTAGGAAAATTCAGATGACCAAAGCGTGCATGCCAAAGCTTTGCATCTGACATAGCTTGAGAATCATGTACTGCACATGCCGAATCATTCACAGATCTTTCTTAGTCTATGAGCTTATATAGCCCACGACATAAAATGTCAGAAGCAATAATAACATCGCCATTTGACAGATCATGAATTGTACATCTATCATCAACAAATTTCACAACCAAGCCAATCTTGGCTAATGCAAAAACTGATAATAGATTCTTCTTGATCCCTGGCACAAATAAAGCATCTGACAAGGTGAAAGAACTACCATCAGCAGTAGTCAGAATGATCTTACCATCTCCCATAACAGGATAAGAGGAGTTGTTGGCGCATGTGACAGTATTCCCTGTAGGGGCAGGCTCGAGTGAAGAGAAGAAACTGCGCTGCGAGGTAATATGTTTGGTCGCCCCACTATCAAAGTACCAAACATCTGAGTCCACTGCAGACATGCACTGCTCATGAGAAGATGGGTCAAAACTGCAAACAGTAGTAAACGCCCATTCTTCTTCCTGCACAAGATTAGAAGACTCTATTTTTTGTGTAGAGGCTTCTGCAACAACCATTCCAGCCTCCTTTTTCTTTGCCTCTTTTGCAGCCAGTTTTGGACAGTTCTTTATGATATGATCATTCCCTTTATAGTACTTGCAAAACAATTTTTTCTTTTCTGATTTCTTCTCATCTTTATCCTGGTTCTTCGAATGTTTGCAGATTTCTACTTACTAGTAGAAGAGCTCCATTTTCCTTTGCTCTTAGCCAGGAAAGCTTGATCTGCAACACGCATAATGGACCTATTCTGCCTGGACTGATCTTCCTGCAACAGAACAGAGACTAACTCCTCAAATGACAAGGCATTTGGATTGCCTTTCATCATCAATCGAAGAGTAGAAGCAAAACTCTGATATGAATCAGGAAGACCATTCAGAACGGTCTGCACAAGTGAGCTATCCGGTATAACCTCATCAGCAGAAATCAACTGTTCCTTCAAGTCTTTGATCTTTGTTATAAAATTGTCCATAGAATCATCTTCATTCATGTGCTCACTCTCCAACTGTTTTCGGAGGTAAGCAACACGAGCCTCATTCCTAGCCTGGTACAATGTGGTAAGTGTATCCCAAGCATCCTTTGCTGTTCTACAAGAGCGAATGTGAGGAATAATAGCACGTTTGATAGACAAAGCTATCAATGCATGTGCTTGAGCATCTCTGCCATCCCAACGAATTTGCTATGCATTAGGTGCAACAGAAACAACAGCACGAAAAGGAATCTGCAGAATATCATCTTCGACACCATCTCCATCAGCTTCAGCACCTGTTTTTGCAGTACCTGTAGTCGCAGGTGTAATAGGACGTCTTTCAAGACCCTGCACAATGTTCCACAGTCCTTTTGCAACCAATACATGTCGCATCATATAAGCCCATAATGGGTAGTTGGTATCATCCAACTTATCCTCAACAACCAACATACGAAATACATCACTGCTTTCAGCCATGGCCGGTGACTAAAATACCTTGATGCAGAAAATTGATTGTATCTCAAAAAGTTGAACGGAATTGCCCAGATGAGTTCTACTAAACCTGTAGCAGACTTTGAGACGCTTATACTGGCGAATCGAAACAGGTATATACCTTTGGCACAAAAAGATGAAATAGCCTGCGCAAGCACTGCGATAGTGTGTTTGGAGGCCGAAACGAGCTCAAATTGCGATTTCGACACCATATAACGAAGTTGTTTTCATCTCTGAAACACCCTGAGTATGCTCACCAAATTTTGTGCGAATATGAGACTACAATCGGAGGAGTGTCGACGATGCCCTAGATGAAGCGGTGACCTGCTCTGATACCAATTGTTGGAGTTATACATCTGCGGAAGCACGCGAACAATACAAGGAAGAAGAAGAAGCTTGGAGCACAACACACAGGACTGAATGTATTACTAGAGAATATACAAAGATAAATAGCCCATTAGGGTAATAGGCGTATATACAAGCCGGGGGAAAAAAACCTCCTAAAGAGGGAAAAAACTGCCCCGACGGTCCTAGAGTGTTCACACACATCACTACCTAAATATATCAACAGTGAAGAAACTATGATGTGAGGTAATATGTTTGGTTGCCCCACTATAAAAGTACCATACATCTGAGTCTACTGCAGACATACACTATTTAGGAGAAGATGGGTCAAAACTGCAAACAATAGTAAGCACCCATTCTTCATTCTGCACTAGATTAGCAGACTCTGTTTTCGGTGTAGAGGCCTCTACAACAACCATTCCATCCTCTTTTTTCTTTGCCTCTTTTGCAACCAGTTTTGGATAATTCTTTATGACATGATCATTTGTTTTCTAGTACTTCCAAAACATTTTTTTCTTTTCTGTTTTCTTTTTATCTTTGTCATCCTTCTTTGATTGTGCAGAATTAGCAGATTTCTGTTTACTAATAGAAGAGCTCCATTTACCTTTGCCCTTTTGACAGTCAGGCAAGACTTCATTAGCAAAAATCAATTGTTCCTTCAAATCTTTGATCTTTATCAGAAAACTATCCATGGAATCTCCTTCATTCATGTGCTCACTCTCCAACTGTTTTCGGAGGTAAGCAACATGAGCCTCATTCCTTGCCTGGTATAAAAAGGAAAGTGTATTCCAAGCATCCTTTGTTGTTCTGTAAGAGCGAATGTGAGGAATAATGGCATGTTTGACAAACAAGGTTATCAATGCATGTGCCTGAGCATCTCTACCATCCCAACAAATTTGCTCTACAGTAGGTGAAGCACAAACTACAACACAAACATAAATCTTCAGAATATCACCATCTTCGACACCATCTGCATGAGCTTTAGTACCTGTATTTGTAGGTGTAATAGGATGTTTTTCAACACCCTGGAGAATATTCCACAATCCTTTTGTGACCAATACATGATGCATCATATAAGCCCATAATGGGTAATTCATACCATCCAACTTATCCTCAACAACCAACATACCGAATACATCACTGCTTTCAACCATGGCCACTGACTAAAATATCCTGATGCAAAAAATTGAGTGTATCTCAAAAAGTTGAACAAAACTACCCTATCAAGTTCTACTAAACTTGTAGCAAACTTTGAGACTCTTATATTGATCAGCCGAAAATTGTATATATCTTAAGCACAAAAAGATGAAATAGCTTGCACAAGTGCTGCAATAGTGTGTTCCTAATCACCGTGAGTATGCTCACCAAATTTTGTGTGATTCTCAGATTGTGACCAGAGGGGTGTTGATGACACCCTAGATGAAGCGACAACCTGCTCTGATACAAATTGTTGGAGTTTGAGGTCTGGGAAGCACACAAACAACATACGGAAGAAGAAGAATCTTGGAGCACAACATAGTATACTGAATGTATTACCACTAGAATGTACAAAGATAAATTGACCCATTAGGGAAATAGGCATATATACAAGCCCGGGGAAAAAAATCTCCTAAAGAGGGAAAAAAGTGCCCCAATGGTCCTAGTGTGTTCACACATATCACTGCCTAAATATATCAACAAAGTCATATGTGAATGAAAGGCAAACTAATTGGGAAGAGTACTTACCTATGTTAGAGTTTGCATATAATAGTGCCAAGCACTCTTCCACTGGGCATAGTCCATTTATGCTTATGTATGGGTTTCAGCCAAGAGCTCCTTATGCAGTAGGCTTGCAGAATGAAAAGGTTCAAGATGCAAAGGACTTCTTGGAAGAGATGAGTGATATGCTTAGGCTTGCTAAGGACAACATTAGGATAGCTCAGGATAAAGCTAGAGCCTATGCTGACCCTCAAAGGAGAGAGATCAACTTTGAGGTAGGAGAGCAAGTCTATCTTAGAGTTCCATCTAGGTCTGAAACCATGAAGACGGGACCTTGTCCAAAACTATCTCCTAGGTATTGTGGAGCTTTCCAAATACTTAAGAGGATAGGAAAGATGGCTTACCAGCTCCAACTTCCAGAGAATAGTCAAATCCATCCAGTTTTTCATGTTAGCCGGCTTAAGAAACGGCTGGGTGAATCTAACAACCTCATTCCAGACAGTGAGCTAGTAGAGCCTATTTCTGTTCAATCTATTCCACATGAGCCTAAGAGCATACTACGCACTCGAGAGAAACGGACGAGAAGTCACTTGTATAAAGAGTGTCTAGTAAAGTGGAAAGATAGTTCAGAAGATAGTGCCACATGGGAGCGGGTTAGCACCCTCCAGAGATGATTTCCCAATTTTAGACTACCTTCCCAAGAGTCTTCTTAAGGGGAAGGATATGGGGAAACAACACGGAGAAAGGACCATGTATTTTATTGCATGGGGATCTAGTGGGAGTACTATTCCTTTGATTATCTCTTTCTTAGACTTTCCAATACCATTTTTGAGGACAAAAATGGAGTTAAGGGGAAGGAAATGTTATATGGAGTCAATAAGGGAGGAGATCGGAACCATCTCTTAACCTCATTTTAGAATATCTAGGAAGAAGTAGGGATTTAAAAGAAAAAAAATTCTCTTTAGCTTTTGTGACCTTTGAGGTTAGTATACGTAACTATCTTGGGAATAAACCAAAGTTGTTTCAAGATAGTTCGTGCTAATGCTCTTTGAAAGAACCGAACAAACTAAAATGAACAAAGTGTTTGGGTAGAAGAATGGTCTACCAAGTAATTCCAACTTCTAAAATCATGAAGCCTTGAAGATCAAAGATTTTCAAGAAGGATTGACCTAGAAGAACAAGAAAATGCTCCAAGGATCAATCTAAGGAAAATCAAGGATGATCAAGACAATTATAGTAAGAAATGAAGTTTTCAAATTGGTTCTATGATCTATCACTCCCAGAAACGTTTCAAGAAAATCTTAGTGATTTGTATAAGTCCACCTAATTTGTCAAGGAATGAGGAGATATTATTCTCCCCTCAGTTTATTAAGCAAGCTTAGGTAGTGACTCAATAGACCCACTTTGCTAAGTTCATGCTCATTCTTAAGTCCCACCAAATACAAATCTGTAGTTAAAGGGGACTACAAAATAATAAGTTAAATACATATCATCTAAAGATTCCTCTCCTTTTTGTTGAAAGTGGAAGATGAATCTAGTTTTTGGCCCTTTTAAAATAAAGGTAGGACCTCTATTGAATACTCCTAAAAATTATACATTTTTAAGAAGGTACAAAGTGTACAAAAATGTAAAAATTTTATGGAGCTTGAAGTTTGTCAAAGTGCTAATGGGAAACTAATAATCTAAGACCACAAGAGAAGCCCACCCATTTCACTAGTCTATAGGTACACGATATGCATGTACATTCAATTGGACTAAGGGAAAGTGATATGGGCAGGGATTTTTGATTCCTTTCCTTTCAGACTAAGGAAGATAGTAGTCCTTATTTGACCACTAAAAATGAATTCAAAGAGAGAGAGATGACAATGCTCAAAGTATAGACCATGGTGTATGGGGGAATACTCCACATGTGATACTTCTACTCATTTTCAAGAACAAAAATGATTTAAGAGAGGAAAAATGTTGTATAATTCATGGGTTCAAAAGGTTAAAGATATGGATTCTAAAAGTTAGAATATGATGAATATTTGCCTTGGTTTAGCCCTTCAATTACCCTTGGAACATGCTTGAACCTTTGGGCTGAACCCTTGGGGAATTTATTCATGTGAGCTCCCAATTGAATTGTTGTGAAATTTACGCTTGATTTATCCTAAGGTGTGGGAACCTTAGTGTTGGGGGAAACTTTTCTAAGTGCCACCTTGGGGTGTATGTGAGAGAAGAATCCTTATTTGATTTAGAAGGCATGTGATAGACCTTGAGAAATTAGAAGGCATATAATGACCCTTGGGAACGTGTCTACATGAGGGACACTTGGCTAGACACTTGGCCAATCCCAAGGACATGCACCCCTTGGCCTAGAGCTATATATATGGGTGGAATTGGATGGGTGGAGAGGTGCTCTCTCTAACTTATGGTGGTCTTTCTAGGTAGTTGGTTTAGATTTAGTGTTGTTTCACAACACCTTTCCACTTTAACCCTTGCTTTGTGCGATATGAAGGGTCCCATGGGTACTATGCCCGTTCAATTGTACAATTGTGCTTTCAATTAATTCAAGCAAGAGAGATTACACTTCGGCATAACTTCCTCTAGAAAAAAAAGAATTAGACTCATGCACGTAGCAGACTCTTATACACGCACATTATATATATATATATATATATATATATATATATATATATATATATATATATATATAGAGAGAGAGAGAGAGAGAGAGAGAGAGAGAAAGAGAGAGAGAATATAATCTATCAAATGTCAAATAAATTTTAGCACTATTTGTCATATCATAGAAAGAATTTATCCGACTATTTGTATATAATATTTAAAGTTACATATTTTGTGAAGCAAAACGACCTTTGACACCCAAATTACCCATCAAATTTAGGCCGTGGTCTCTCTATGCGTGCTTTGTCATTTTACTTTACAAAAATATTATGAATAACACTTCTCTTGCACACTTTGAACATGCCCTTTTTTCATTGCGGCTAAGTCAAAGGACAAGAACACCAATATAAAGTCTGTAGAACATTAATCTCACCAAGCATTTCACTGCAGCAAACAAAGCATCCACGATTTTTAACCCAAACTTGTCTCCAAGAAGTTGGAAAAACACATATTACTAGGTTGCTTATGGGGGGTTATACATGCAATTACTAAGTTGCTTCTCAAGGGGTATACATGCAATTACTCACACACTTTCTCTCTTACATCCATTCAACACGTGAATCTATGTATGAGTAACTTATTTATTTGAGAAGTTGTGTTTCCTTATTGTTGGATTAAAGCCTTTTGAAGAGACTATGGAGTAAGAGAACCATGTGAAGGTGGGATGGGCCGCATGTGTTTGGTTGTGGGACCAAATTCTTTAAAGCTACCAAATTCTTTAAGGGTCCAACATTAGAAAGCCGTTTGTGTGGCGAGTATGGCAAGTCGGGATTGGAAGCCCATAAATAAACGAATACTCGGCTAATAAAATAAATGATAAAAAGATATATTTAGAATATCTCTCGCACGGGTGCGCAAGTGGTAAAGGAGTGGCGGATGGAGGGAAAGCTTTAGAACCTAAAATAAGAAACCTAATTACCGTCCCTAAAGAGGACCAGCCCGTGAGATTAAGGCTTAATTTTTTTGTATCAGAGCTTTATGTGATAAGTAACCAGTTGGTTTTCGCGCGCGGGCTAAGGTATAAACCCCAGAAATAAAAAAAAAGAGAAACAGGAAAAAAACTCGATTTGCGCTACAGTGCTGTCACCTTGTACCGCGTTCATCTCCTGCTGCTGCTCCTTCTTCTTGTTGCTTCCGTCAAGAAGGCTTCGCGCACAAGTGGCATTTGTTCTCGTACACAACAGGCACTTCCTTCCCTGTAAACGAAGACACTTTTCCAGGCTTCTTGCTTCCCTCCCTTCTCTCCATCCAACATACGGGTGCACTTGGAATTGCATGTCTTGGTTGCCTGAACCTCGACTGGTTACAGAGGATTCCTTTCTG
>CM035408.1:156615762-156840762 GCA_020310875.1 Ceratopteris richardii | reverse complement strand
TTTGTCAAGTGGCGATGTGATTATTGCTTCTTGCATTTTATGTCGTTGGCTCTATAAGCTCATAGACTATGAAATATTTGTAAATGGTTCGGCACGCGCAGTACATGATTCTCAGGCTATGTCATATGCAAAGCTTTGGCATGCACCCTTTGGTCATTTGAATTTTGCTAGTTTGCTACTCTTGCAAAAATTTGAAATGGTGTCCTCTTTGCCCAAACTTGAGGCGCTTGGAAAACATGTTTCTGAAGGCTATTGATTTTGATGAGATCTTTGCACCTACATGTCATATGACTACTGTTCGGAGCATTTGTGCACTTGCAGCCCATCATGGTTGGAATGTATATCACTTGGACATCAAAACTGCATTTCTGAATGGTGACCTTCATGAAAAAGTGTATGTTTTTCAGCCCCGTGGCTTCATGCAGAAAGGGCATGAAAACCAGGTGTGCAGGTTAAAGAAGGCATTATATGGTTTAAAGCAAGCACCATAGGCTTAGTACGAGAAGATACATGCCTATCTGATCGCACATGGTTTTGAGAACAGTTCGATTGAAAGCACCTTATATGTTAAGCGTGCTCATGATGTGCTTCTGATCATTGTTGTCTATGTTGATGACATGCTGCTCACTGGTCCTATTGAGAAGCATAGTGCTGATTTTAAGGCTGATTTGCGTGCCTCATTTGAGATGTCTGATTTGGGGCATTTGCATCACTATTTGGGCATTCAGTTCATGCAAGTTGATGGTGGAATGGCTTTGTGTCAAACAAAATATATTGACACGTTATTGGAGCATTTTGGCCTTGAAGATTGTAAGCCTATTGCCACTCCTATGGAGATAGGTTTACGAATGAGTCTTCATGATGCTGGAGATGCATTTGATGATGTTCTCTATCAGCAGGATGTTGGATGCTTGATTTACTTATGCATTACTCGGCCAGATATTTAGTTTGCTGTCTCACAGATGAGAAGGTTTATGCATTGCCAAGGTGTCTTGGCGGGCAGTTATGCACATCTTTCGCTACTTGAGTGGTACTAGGCTACTTGGGTTGTTTTATCCCAAGCTTGGATCACTACCACCAGATTTGCATGCTTTTTTTGACTTGGCTTGTTGCTATGACACTCGTGTGTCCACTAGTGGCTTTTGCTTCATGGTTAGTAGCTCATAGATCTTGGTTGAGCAAGAAGAAGCCTACTCTGGCCACTTCCAGTTGTGAGGCTGAGTATAGGGAAGCTTTCACAGCGACTGTTGAGTGTGTGTGGCTCAGACGCCTTGGCTGATTTAGGTGTTGGTCTGTCTTGTGCCACCACTATATTCATTGACAGTCAGTGCGCATTGGCAGTTGCGAGGAACCCTCTGTTCCATGCTCGCACTAAGCACATTGAGGTGCATTATCATTATGTCAGGGAAAGGTTCTCTGTTGGGGAGATTAGCTTGGCATATGTGCCCACGCAGGAGAACATTGCAGACCTTTTCACGAAGGCTCTGCCTAGGGAGAAGTTTGAAGCTTTCCGCAAAGTGTTGGGCTTACTTCCTTTTGTGGAGTGATTTCCACATAGCTTGGCACTTCCTTATACATGAGTGCCAGTTACTTGTTCACCGCATCACTCCCAGGGGGGATTTGTTGATATATTTAGGTAGTGATGTGTGTGAACACTCTAGGACCGCCGAGGCACTTTTTTCCCTCTTTAGGAGTTTTTTTTTTCCCGGCTCGTATATACGCTTATTGCCCTAACGGGCTACTTATCTTTGTACATTCTAGTGGTAATACATTCAGTATTGTGTTTTGTGCTCCAAGCTTCTTCTTCTTCCTTGTGCTGTTCGCGTGCTTCCGTGGACGTCTAACTCCAACAAGAGGCATATTTCTCAAATCAAGTCATACAGAACCTCTTATCAAGCTTGGTTGACATTGGAGAGTCTCTATCAAAGCAAAAATCCTTCTAGAAACACTCATCTCAAAAGGACATTCACCAACATATGCATGGAGGTTGTTGAGTTAGTTCATTTATATATTTTAAAGCTTAAAGACATTTATGTTCAACTTCTCAATGTTGGAGTTAATATTTTTGATGCAGTGATTGCAAACTCTCTTCTGAATTCACTTTCATTTTCATATTGTTCTTTTGTTACTCTCTCTCTCTCTCCAAGAGGTATAGAGCTTGCAATTCCTTTTACTTCAAGATAAAGATCAATAAAAAAAAGGTATGGAAGAGAATGATTAGGCTATGGTATCATCATCCAAAGGCAAGAAGAAGAAGAAGGATTAAGAAGAAGAATGGAACTCAATTGCAATCGAAGAAGGAAAGTAAGCCATCTTTTATCTATTTTCTTCTATCTCTACATCAACTACTTCATCTATATCTAAGGGTCAACTTTCTTCATCTATATCTACTTCTACAACTAAAAAGAGAGTATGCCATTATTGCAAGAAACCAAGTCATCACGTTGAATGTAGAAAGAGAAATTTTAATGAAAAAGAAAAGAGCTTCATGTAATAATGTCGAGGAAGTTTCAAAAGGTAAATTTTCTTCTCAATACTTTTGAATGTATTAGTATAGAAGTGTCTTTTGATCAAGCAACATTGAAATCTATATGAGAGAATCCTTGGATCTTTGATTTTGGAGCTACAAAACATATGATAGGTTGCAAGAACGTATTTTCATCACTTACTAATTCTATAGGTAGAAGCATTACCATTATATATGGTCATTATTTGGATGTTGGTGTGGTGGGAGAAGTCACACTTAAATCAAGAGTAGGTCGTAATTGTCCGGGGAGCATTAGATTATGCCCTCTGACTAGAATGGATACTTTAGAGCTATACTTCTGATCATCACCTACACAAAGGAAAGTATACAAGAGTATACAACTATTACAAGAAGTCGCATAACACGGGATTGATAATTATGGATAATTGGACTTGGAAAGATACAAGAGATCCCACAATCAGAGATCATAGGTATGGAATAGGAGATCACAATTATGAGAACTCCCTTTAGGGAGAGGAACCAAGTACAAGAAGTAACTTGAAAAGATCTTGTACTATGAGATTACAAGGGGACAAGACTAGATGTCTAAAAGTTAGACCGGATAGATCATAGGACTAGAACAAGGAGCAAGGCAAGACTTGGAATGGGAACTTAAAAAGTACTTTCTTGGTGATTGCGACTTCTTTAGATCTCAAGACTTGCATTGGCATGATTGAGGATATAAGTGGCCAAGCCCTCCTTATATAGGTTTTCAAGGGTTTTTACGAATTGATGATATTATCAATGATGTCAGCCATTTGAAACAAGACTTTGGATGTTAGAATCAAGCAAGTAGACAATCGATCTTACGGTTCTGAACTTTTGGATCTGATGGTGGCATTACTTTATCCAAATTTTGAACTAATTATGAGATATCGAAAGTCATGTGAAATCTAGGGTTTTTCTTTTGTATCCATGACATCACCTTCCCCTCAAGTGAGGAGTTCCACAAGGAGTGGCCATGTGATCTTGAGATATTGTTAGACTTGAATTTTTATAACTCTTGGATTGGGGTTCATGGTATGTGGTACCAAAACATGATGATGATGGATATCTATGATGAAATTGGAAAGGGTTTGTAGTATATCTAGGTGTAGAATCAAGGGCATGATTCTCATGATGTATTCTTGTTTTGAGTGTGTTGATGATTCCTTTGATTTGGAATGGTGATTCTAGAAGTCTTGAATCCAACTTGCTTCTTCTTATGACATTTGAATACCATTTGATTATGATATCCATAATAAAAGCATAATCCATTGTCTTTTTGATGTTTTCTTTCCTTTGGTGTAAGTTGCCTAACCCTAGTGTTATCGAATTGCATGGCTTTTGGTTGGGATTCTTCAAATCCTTCACCAATGCTGAGATATGGAAAATTCTCATAAAATCAAGATGAACTTGAGATGATTTCTTGGATGTCCATGACATCATCTCCCCCTCAATTGACAAGTTCCATAAGAAGCAATTTTGTTTTCTAGCTTGAGCTTCATTAGGTTCTTCCGAAGATGGATCCTTCGACCTTCTAGTTGCACATTGTTTTGTTTCCAAGATATTTGATGGAGAAACTTTAGTAAGTGCGCCTACGTGATTGAAGCCCAACTTCTTCTTGTCCTTTACCTTATTGTTATCTTTGTAAGGCATATGCCCCATATAATTTGTAATATTTTTTTGGGCTTCAAAGATTGTTAATTCAGATTCTTGAGAAAGAGTCTTGATTATTCAACTCTTCTAGCACGTTGTTTTCTTTGAATATTTTATCTCACATAACACTGCTTGATTAATGACATCATCCAAGGTATCTTATTGAGGCATGTATAGCAAGATACTTCACTTCATCTTTGAGGCCACTTTGAAATTGATTAATTAGGTAGTCTTCTTGATATGTAGATCCATGAAATAATATCTTGAAATCTGAGGCATAATTTGAGACCCATCGATCACCTTATTGTAACAACCTTTTCATCTTGGATATGTCCTATCAAATCCTTCATGGTAGATTGAATCTCCTTGCATATGGAATCCATGGTGCTAGGGCTTGAATCTTGATGAAGATATTCTTGCGAAAATATAAGGGAAGCACTAGCTTGTGCCCTTTAACTAAATTGAATAGTATTTCAGAGCTATACTTTTGATTACAAGGTCATCCATGAAGCTGAAATAATACAAGAATATAGGTCTTTACAAGAAGTCCCACAACTTGAGTGATAGGTATCAATGATTGGACTAGATAGGATACGAGAGATCCCATAAACTGGGACCCTAGGTATGAAATAGGATATCACAATTACAAGAACTCCCTCGAGGGAGATGAACTAGATGCAAGAAATAATTGGACAAGATCTCATACTACATGATTACAAGAGGACAAGACTTGATGTCCGAAAACTAGACTAGATAGAACCAGAACTAGAAAGAAGATAAGAATTGGAATTGGAATGTGGAAAGTACTTACATGGTGATCGCGACTCCATGAGCTACCAAGATTGGCATTGGCAAGACTTAGGATATGAGTGGTCAAGCCCTCCTTATATAGGTTGACAAGGGCATTTACGAATTGATGATGTCATCGATGATATCAACAATCCAAAATAGGACCTTCCGATGTTAGAATCAAGTAAGTAGACCATCAATCTTAGCCTTCAAGGTTTCAAAACATCTCGAAGGCTATGGTAGCATAGGTTTCTCCAAATTTTGACTAATTATGGGATATAGAAAGTCATGTTAAATCTAGTTTTCATTTGTGTCCAATATAGTTATTTCAAAATTTCTAATGTCTTGTATGTACTAGAAGTCAATAAGAATTTTGCTCTCTATCTTCACATTTCTTACATACGGTTATAAAATGTTTTTTAAGAAGATTCATGTCAAATCCTTACACTTAATGAAGAGCATTCTTTGTGACGAGGTGAAAAGATCAGCCATGCTAATCTTGCTAGGTCACATGCATCTCCGAAAGAAAGCATGAAGCTTTGGCATACAAGATTTGGTTACATTTTTTACATAACTCTTAAGCATATGAAGGGTAAAGATATAGTTGCTTGCTTATGCTTTACTAGATGATGTAGATTTATGTGAAGATACTTGGAAGGGAAGTTGCATAGAGTAACATTCAAGAAGCATGGATATATTCCACCGAAAGTTATAAATTATTCACGTCAATGAGAGCAAACTCTTTACATGGTCATTGGTACTTCATCACTTTCATTGATGATTTTACAAGATATCAATGGGTTTTTATTTTAAAAGCCAAGTTCAAAGTTTTTGCTACATTCAATAAGTTTACAATTATGGTTGATAATGAAATCACAATGAGATTTAGATTTGTAAAAGTGATAGAGGTGGAGAATACATTTCTAATGATTTCACATAATGTTTGAAAGACAAAGGTATTATCCATCAACTCATTATTGCTTATACTCCATAGCAAAATGATGTTGCAAAGAAGTAACAAAAGTACATTGAGAAACTTTTAGAAAAGTTAAACATATGCAAATTTCTATGGATGTTAATGTTTCTTTACAAGAAGAAGCGTATTCAAATCCTTTTGATGTTACATTATATTGTCCAAGAGTTGGTTGCTTGGTTTATCTTTCTAATACTCAATTTGACATACAAATTATTGTTTCTCAAGTATCAAGGTTCATGTTCAAACCTCTTGAAATTCATTGGAAAAGAGTTTAGCAAATGTTTAGATATTTAAAGCTCGCGAAGAATAATGCTATGGTATTGCTTAAGCAATCACATTTTACACGTAAAGGATCTGTAGATTTTGCGCAGGTGATAAAGACTCAAGAAGATCTACAAGTGTCTATTGGTTTTTTGGAGAATGCTTGATTTCTTGGCATTTTAAGAAACAACCCACAATAGCTACGTCTTCAAGTGAAGAAGACTTTAAGGTTGCCTTTATTGCTACATGTGGGGCTATATGATTGTAGGGAATTCTAAGGAATCTTCATGTTAATGTTCACTTACCTATGCAAATATTTTTCGATACTCAAAGTATTATTGATATAAAAAAGGTCCCGGTTTATCATGCTAGGACAAAGCATATTGGGGTGCACAATCACTATGTATGTGAACATGTAGCTAAGAAGCACATTGAGCTTATCTATGTTTCTACAAGTGAGAATGTGGCATATATTTTTACCAAGGCATTATCAAGGGAAAGACATTGTAGGTTCTGTTGATTGTTAAACTACCTCTATATGACAATGGGGGGGATGTTAGAGACAATGCCAAAGATGGTAAAACATTTGCATCATATCACCATTTCTTGGCAAGGTGGTATGGCACGTACAGTACGCGTACGGAACGTGGTGCTGTACCAAACGTCAGGATATGGAACGATATGGAACGTTACCTTATTATTAATAAATAAATATATATATATATATATTTATTTATTTATTTATGTCCATACGTGCATGTAAAGTGTATACATTCAATATGCATTGTGTCAGGCATGTATGCACTATATATGTGTATGCATGTGTGTATGTATGTACGTATGATTATATGCATGCATGCATGCTCTAGGTTCTAACTTTTATATGTACTTAGTACATGTGACATAGCACCATAGGTTTTGTGTGACATCATAGATGCATTAAAAAATGCAACCAGTCATGAATGTATATGTATATACGAGTCTATATGTACTAATGGTCTTTGGAGTGGGCATGTGAGAGAGAGCTCACCGACTCCTAAGGCAAACCGTTATCGGAAAAACCATTGGGTATTGTTTTTTTAACTCTAGGTTCCATATGTTGTTTGGAACGTTGGTGCGGAACCAAAAGCGCCGAACCATAAAAGCTGTTTGGAACGAGTTCCAAACCAACTATGTTTCGTGGTAATTGGTTGGTCAAAGATGGTAAAAATTTATTATTGCATATTCTGATAGAGCTTTAGAAGAACTTTCTATCCATATATAACATGCAACCATACGGACCCTCATAATTAAAACTATAATTTATGCTTTTAAAATGGCTTTTCATATTATTTAATTCATGGTCCAGATCTTAAGACTAAAAAGCACATTAAATCAAGGGTTATTATTAATTCACTTGATGTTTTAGCTAAAAAGAGCTTCAAGCGCCGACTTGTATGTCAAGAATAGTGTTTACTTGATTTTCGCTTGAGTTTTCGTGTTTTGTGACAGAATCTTTGTTGTGGGCTTATTTTTTGTACAAACCCCACTTGGGATACACAAAATAGATTATATATTCATCTTTGAGGTGCTCTAGAGTTGGAGCAATTGTTGGAGGTGACTTGGAGCTGTTTTGGAGGTGTTTTGTGTCTGCTTCTTCTTTACACAAATTGTGTAAGTATGTGTTGACTCTATTTAAGTTGCTGGCAGCTGCATGTTATTGTTCCTACTTCAAGTCTTACTTTTATACTAGGTTTTCTAGTCCTCTACCTCAAGAGAAGTATTTGTAGCTCTTTATATCAAAGAAGAAGCATATTTTTGGGTTGGTTACAGATTTTAACACTACTTCACAAAACACATACTATTTTCTCCTTTCTCAACTTATTTAATTTTACAATCCAGCACACACTCATCATTCTTTAACTCTTAGGCATACCTCTCCCAAATTTTGAATCTAGATCCATTCCATATTGAGCCTTTTATGCAGTTTTGTATATACACACATTGTGTTGATATTTCATCAAGTCATTTATTTTAGAGTAGCCTTTTAGCTAGTCGTTTCCATTTCTTGTCTCTACTCTTCTTTTTTTTGTCCTTTGATCTATCTTATTTGGATCAAGGTATGTATGTATGCAAGGTTCTAGTGTTGGAAAGAAGATTCTGTGATCTGTGTCATTGGGACTATCTCACTTCTAACAATGTATAAGTGGTGGCTGAAACCCAAAGAAATTGGAGTACTTCCTAGAGGTTGGTCATATTTTGAGACACTCTTTCTTTAAGGGTTCCTACCTAAAATGGAAGAGGGATCGAAGTTGAAACAATGGGACAAGTCTATGATGAGAGGTTGACCCTTGTCCACTTATCTCTCTTAGTATTGCGCAAGTGACTTCCCAAAAATGTGCAAATTTGTGAGAGGTTTAGATAAGCCATCAAAATAGTGGCTAAAGAAAATGTGCCCAAAACTCTATATGAAGCAAGTAAGTGTGCCTAGATATATGAAGATCCTACATGCCTACCATCCTCGCTTCCAAGCTCTTTTGTTCCCTTAGATCCACTAGGCAAATGAAGGTTCAACAAAATTTATTTAAGATAGAATAGAATCATAACCAAGAAGCCTAAGTTGAAAGGACCTTGGCTTTCAAATTGCGAATTTGAGAAAGCCAAAAACGCATTGTTTTCTGTTTTGGTCTCTCCCTCCATCTCACACAGTATTGTTCACTAAAAGGGGGGGGAAAGACCAAACAATATAGGAGTTAGTGCATTATAGGATAAATTATAAAGGATTATTCACCTTCTGCAAACTTGTTTATTCATGACAATAGTAGCTTCAATTGATAGAGGTTTTGCACGAGAATATTACATGCTAGTGGGCACTTCACTTCGTCACATTCTTTTGGGCCACAAGATTTAGTGGAGGTGCATGGGTCTATTAATGGGACACATGTTGAGTGTCTATCGATCACTTGGTTTCACATAACTTTATCAATGATGCGCTAATTTAGAAATTTAAATGTCCCCAAAGTCCTAGTGTTGATGATTGTGCCATCTCCATAATGGAAGGAGGATAAGAGGGTTTGGGAGAATTTGGCATACAAGTTTGGAAATAGAGTTTACAAGGATATACATGAATTAGGGCGTTGAGACTTTCGCGATAATACCAAATATGTTCAATTTGGCTAAAGGGAAGCGAAGCTATTGAGAAAGAAGAGGGTTGTCTATGGAAGCTTAGGTTTGTGCAGAAAATTGGAGGAGGAGATGAAGAAGAAGATGCACAATTTTGATACAAGTTCTTCTCGTAAAATGTGAGTTTGGGCCTTAGTTTTATCCGAAAGAGGACTAGTCACTTGGCCAAATGTGAACGGACCAATTGACCATAAGTCATTAAACATCGTATAAATGTTTATATCTCCCCATTCTGGGGGCAAAAAACATAATAAAAATATGTTTGGAAAGATCTCGAAGATAACTATCACTTAGGAGGGTCGAAATTTCCAAATGGGGGCGCATTGGAATCTTTATCTCTAGCAACCTCTCACTTAAAGGCCAAGGAAGCTCCTTCGAGCTAAGTCACTTCCACCATTTGTATAGATAGCTGATATCGTGCTTTTGGTAGGCACTTGGTAGGAACATCTTTATGATTGTGTGTGTGTTGATTTTGACCAATGTGATGAGGCCATCCTCAAGTACTTCTTTGATGAAGTAGTACATCACATCTATATGCTTTGTGCGAGCATGGAACATGGCATTCTTTGTTAACTATCATGCCCTTGAGGAGATGGGCACCCGCATGGCGTCATGCTCCTAAGCTCGTTGGTGGATTATTGTTGACCCTATGACTGGGAAATGGGTTTGATGTCCATCCTTTTATGTTTAAATGTCCATCCTTTTATGTTTGTGAGTATGGCTTTCTTCATATTTATCGGAAATGCCATTTTTGGGGGTCAAAATTGGTCTGGCCCTTCCCTCGATTGATTTTCCAATGGAAACACATTTGCGGGAGTTAAAAATTTTAATGCACATTTATGCTACTTTCTCTACAATCATATGTTTCTCTACAATCGTCTATAGTGGAGATGTCAAGAAATAGTGGACGCTAAAAGAATATCTTTTTGGGGTGAAAATTTCTAGCACATGGAGATTTTTTCTTGAGAGAACAATGTCACTGAGGGCTTCACATGGGACATGGGGGAAAACCCTTTAATTCCCTAATTTCTAGAGCTTGCTCATTTGACACATTCATCCACGTGACGAGTAGCTTGCGTTGTGATAGAGGATTGTAGTTCCTCTACCCATAACTTCTCAATCAACTTTTATTTTTATTCTAATTAGAAAGATTCTTATTAACACACACAAGCTATGTTGGGGAGGGTCTTTCCTCCTCACTTTGGAGCTATCAGTGGCATTTTTAGGTTGTGGGGATGCACGAGGAAAACCCATGGACATGGAAGGTCACAATTATAGTACTTTCTGTCTAGATCCTTGGTCCATCATAGAGCGATGAGTGCATTTGATGATTGATGGAATGAATGGCCTAGGTCTCCAACTTGCGCTATGGATTGACTCTTGAGGGAGATCCAATATGGTAGACTATGATACAATCATGTGCTATGTGGTGGGTATCATGGGATTCTCTCTTGTAGATCACTATATGTGATACAAACAAGAGCTGAGGAACTAGTGCATGACAATTGGGGTGGTTGTGGTACTAATCTCCTTATCCATAGGCATTAGATCTAATCACTCATAGCGAATGGCATCAATTCTTTTAGCTATAAAGAAGGATGATTTCATGCAATTGTGCATTAATTGCAAAGTTGTCAATAAGGTAGCGATCAAGAATAAGTTTACCATGTTGAGGATGGAAGACTATTCAATCAACAATGCAAAGCACATCATTTTATGAAGTTTGATCTTAGAACAAGTTTCCATTAGGTTTGAGACATGGTAGAAGATGTTCCTAAGCTTGCCATAATATTCATAGTATGATGGAGAGATTCAAGTCAAGATTTAGTCGTGTAGATCATTTAATTCCTACATATCCAAAATAAAAATCAAGATCTTTACCCTTCGAAGAGATTTTTAGTTTTAGAACATAAAAAGTGCATCTATCTCACATTTATACATCAGATATTGTACTACATACAACATTATAAATCAAGATATAAAACTCTACATAGTATGATAGTATCTAAATGAATGGTCAACACACAAGCATGAAAAAATGCACATATACCAAGGCTTCCATAAGTATGTGTAATAACAAAATCGTAATAACAATCGTTAGAGAGATTTAAATCAAGAACGATTTAAAATGTTTTTATTTTCAACAAAAAATAGCGATTTGTGACTGTGCAGATTTGGGGGAGTTTTTGGCAGCCTTCCCTTGTCTTCTTCACACGACCATAGTGTGCATGCTGATTTTGTGAGTAAAAGCTTCTTATATTAGGGTTTGTTCATATGTTGCTGCTGTATGAGGTTTCAGTCTACCTCATCAACACATGAAGGTTCCATAGCTCTTGCTCAACATCAAAGAAGACTTAATTTCAGATTAGGGTTTGCTGTAATAGCTGTGTAAAACAGTTTTGACACTTCATATTGCACATATTCTATCGGATAATACCTGTAAGGCACTCTTTCTCTACGTTTTGTATCTATAACCCTTTAACATTCAGTCTATATTCAGTTTTATATCATAATACTCATTTTATATTGACATTTAGCATTTTAGTTAGTGTGTAGTTAACATTTAGCTGCCTCAATTTGAGAATCGTCTTCTTTGTATTCTATTGTCATTCATCTCATTTATTTTGGTCAAGGTGTGTTATGTGCTAAGGTTCCAAGTGTTGGCAAAATCCTTTAATAAACTTGTGATTATTATTTGGGCTTACCACAATTTCAACATAGCTAAGCTCCAAGCTTGAGCTCTTTGAGTGATGATAAAATTGGTTCTAATCTTTTCTTTATATAAGTTTTGAACTTCCCACGAAAAACTATCATAAAAAGCTGCTTTTTCGTCCCCCCCCCTTGAAAAGTGCTTTTCACTTGTGATTTGCTTTGAAAATCAATAATTGATTGCTTTTATTTCTACTGCCTAGTTTTTGTATATTGGATAATCACCGTTGGATATAATTGAATAGGATTATGCGAAGTGTCACATAAAAAGTGCCTTCCTTGACCTGTTTTTAAGTTGTTGACCAGAAATTCTGGTTTGAGTTACGGACCCCCAAATGTGCTTCAAATTAGCATATCATGTATAATACCAACTATTTTGGTTGAAATAGATTCGAGTGATTTTGCGATTGGAGAAGTTGTGTTCTAGGACGAATGATATATGTGATTGTATGTCTTTCCTTTCTCATGGGACCTTTCTTGAATCACTGCTTGTTTTATTCTTGTCTTTTTTCCCATTTAGAATTGAGCCTCATATTCCATCACAACTTCTAGTATGAGAGTTCCTAAGGGAGATCACCAATGTCTCCCAAGAATTAGGAACAATCACAATGGGGATTGCTTTGTCATCAAATGATGGCAAACATGTATCTTGAAGTTGACTAAAGGCGAATGAAGGCCAACTTTAACTTATCAAGTTGTTATTTGATAAGCTTCCTCATCAAATGAACTTGATTTGCATGTGCCTTGTTCGTATATGTGCTTGCATTTTGTTCTCATATGTTGCTTTCAACTTTTTCCATATGTCAACAATCGTTTGTAGGCACTTATGCTTCAAGAGTATTTCAATAGAGAACCATTTTGATGCATGTCATATCCTTTGCTCAATTATCAGATGCTAATGCAAGCTCAAGACCAAAGATTGGTTCCTTGCACAAATTTGAAAGAGTATGCTTTGTACATGCTCCTTCTGCAGATGAAAACCATTTATATCAAGCTTCTTAATCTCCAAAAAACATTGGAGGCATAATGTTTATTCTCAACTAATACGCACAATTCCCTTTGAAGGTCGTTTATAATATCAAATGGATAGCTGTTCCACATCGTAAAATGAAAAGAGAGACAATGAAAATAGACTCCCATTTGATAAATTACAACGCTTTTAATTTGTGTAACAAGTCAATTTTAGCTCAAGATTTCATGAAAATGAACACAAAGTATAGAACTAATTTAAGGGGGTGAAAGGATTTGATAGAGCAATTTTTGCTTAGGAAAAGAAAATAAAAAGGTTAGAATCATCAAGAAGTGACCTCAAAAGTCCTTTAAAGTTGAAATTTCAATGGCTTTTAATTTACACAAGAATCACCTTCTATAGGATGTTCTATGTAATAAGACATTTGCACTCTTACCAAGTTTGCACTCAAAACTTTTGATTGTGTGACACTTGCATCATGATTAAAATTCACAAAAGACTAAAGTTAAAAACTTAAAACCCAATATCTCAAGGCTAAACCCCAAGTTTAAACCACACACTACAAAATTCTTTTATCCACATAATTCATAATGTATAAATAATCATTAATGTTACAAAACGCACATTAACTACAATTTACAAAGTGTTGGAAAATATGTTTAATGGGGCAAGCTTCCACTAAGCACCACACTTGTAGGTTACAAATAATTAAAATTGGATGTCAAAACCTTGGTCTAAAGGTTGGCCAAACTCGTCAGAATTTGGTTAGATTTTTTATTACATAATCTCATAGCACTCCTCAAGAGCTATCCAATGATACATAGGACTTGGGTATTCGGTACCAATATCGTGATAAAAAACAAACCCTAATATATGTCTTAAAGTGAAAAGCACGTACATATTTGATCCTATGGTCCATATCATGCCACATGGCACATATGAAATGTTACAATTAGTGTTCATGTGAAAGGCCAAATACACATACATACACACGTCCACGTCCTCGCCCATGCCCATGCCCATGCCAACAGGGCCCTTAGCCATGACCACATCGCCGCCACCCACGCCCACAACCATGCCCACAATCACATCTACATACACACACATACATGCCACACACATACATGCCACACACATACAATATAGACACAATACATACCACACACACATACATACACATACACAGCCCACACACACACATCCGTACCCATATACACACACACATATACATGCATACACGTATACACTCATACCAAGGTGGTTAGGTTCGTAAGGTTTGGTACGTGTAAGGTACGTGAATCGAATCTTACCTCCAGGGTAAGGTTTGTAAGGTACGTTAGGGTATGTGTGTGTGTGTGTATATATATATATATATATATATATATATATATATATATATATATATATATATATATATATATATAGAGAGAGAGAGAGAGAGAGAGAGAGAGAGAGAGAGAGAGAGAGAGAGAGAGAGAGAGAGAGAGAGAGAGAGAGAGAGAGAGAGAGAGAGAGAGAGAGAGAGAGAGAGAGAGAGAGAGAGAGAGAGAGAGAAAAGAAAGAAAGAAAAGAAAGTGTTTTTACGTCTATTAGGAGGCCGAACTCGGCCTATGAGACAAATCGATGTACATGGGTGTATCTTCTGTCAATCAGAAAAGATAAAAGTGCTGAAAAGAAACTGGTTAAGCTGATATAGATCTCCGTAGTGTGCATGTGGGGATACCCATGAAAGTGGTGGGGGGTGTATGGAGTGCGATATCTATGATAGTCTATATGCAAAAGGGTAGTACAACAACCATGAGAATGCATCTAAAACGACTAACTAGCTCCATCCTGTGCTAGTGGGTGGGATGTAATATGTGATACATAGGTGGATGTGGAGTCAGGGCCACCCTGATGGCTGCAACGGGATCGGCCATCATCTGGGATCGTCTCTCCTCCATGGCGCGATGGTCACAAGCCTGGATCTCCGCAATCTGGTGTCGGTGAAGTCTCGGGGCCCGATATCCTATATCACGAGGTCGTCTCCTAGCTCGAGATATCTGAGCTTGCTGAAGAGTCACCCCGCTCGGTATGTGGGCTGAGGGGGGGAGGGCTGCAGCACGTCGTGGAATAAAAAAGTCAGTGAGCTGACTCTGTCTCCCTCCTGTATGGAGTGCTACAGTAGGCTGGAGTAGGGAATCTCTGTGACTTTGTATCTCTAGTAAGAATCGCCCGAGCTGTCGCTTGTCTCTAGAGTCCATGATCTCTCGGAGGGTGGGCTGCCCTGCAAACAGAGTCTCGTATCTGCCTCTGATGCCATCATATGCGCTACATCTGCATACAAAGTGCTCCTCATCCTCCATCTCTACTCTGCATACTCTGCATATCCGCTCCTCTCTGGGAATGTCTGCGGCTCTGCCCGTCTCAATCTCGAGTCGGTGTGATGAGACTCTCAGCTTGCCATTCGCTACCCTCAAGCTATGAGGCATGTGAGTATCCATGTAGCGTGGTCGCTGGATGAAACCGTCAGCTAGTATGTCTATGAACTGGTCTCGATAGTGCGATAGTCTCGATCCCATGTGTGGTGTGTGCCATGTCTGACTAATGTAGAGCTTCCAGAGATCCTGTCTGAGCACAACATTCCTCTCACGACGAGAGAGGTGGATGTGAGGTGAGTCTGGGTCATACTGAAAAGGCGGCAATCTGTCCATATCAAGTCCATGACTATCAAACCAGACTCTAACCTGAGTGTACCAAGCTCTCTCATATCCTAACTCTGATATCTGTATAGATGCCTCAAGAGCTCTGTGTGTGAGTCTATCTGTAGGGAGGTCCCTAATCCTCTGAATAAAGCAGATAGTCTGGAATAGTGCCTCTACTGCCATGGGTGGTGCAGCTAGCTCTGCCCTGATGATGTCATGTGGCACCGACTGTTTCCCACGAAATAATCGCGAGATCATACGTACCTGTGGCCTCTCGATCGCACTCCACTGGGTGACTGTGAGACCTGGGGCCCAAACCGTCGCAGCATACATCATAGCTGGTCTGACCAGTGTGTCAAATAGCCAGCCCTTCGTGCGGGGCTCCTGGAAGTGTGCTTGGTGACATCTCCGCTCTAACATGGCTAAAGCTGCATATCCGCGTGTGAGTCTATCGGTGGCTGCCTGTCTCATGCTGAAGGGGCCAGGCAAGCTCGTGAATGTGACTCCGAGATAGACATAGGAAGTGACCACCTCAATCTGTCCACCACCAGCTCTGAATCCTGGTCCATTCCTCACCATGGGGGAGGTGTGGAAGATCATGACCTTGGTCTTGCCAAGGTTTACTGTCAAGCCCCTCTGTGTACAAAACTCATCCAGGGCCTCAAGGTGGCGCTGTAATCCCTCGGGTGACTCTGAAATCAAGACAATGTCATCGGCATATAATAAAATGTGGACATGTG
The DNA here is from genome assembly GCA_020310875.1 of Ceratopteris richardii. Lineage (NCBI taxonomy): Eukaryota > Viridiplantae > Streptophyta > Polypodiopsida > Polypodiales > Pteridaceae > Ceratopteris > Ceratopteris richardii. Next base: position 156,824,306 of record CM035408.1, on the reverse strand, counting down.
TACCTGCGAGGTCTGCACCCTCTCCTCCAGCTCGGAGAATGTAGTCCTCAATCTCGTCAATGTAGAGACCAAATAGAGTGGGAGAGAGTGGGCAGCCTTGCTTAACACCGATGGTGCTAGCAATGGCCTCAGACATACCTCCTCGACACCGTACCCTCCCAGTCACCTGCTCATAGAGTGCATAGATGGCCCAAATCATCCCTGATGGTACTCCCAAGCTCTGGAGGCGTTGGAAGAGCCTCTCTCGCTGCACTGTATCAAAAGCTTTGCGGAAGTCCACAAAGCAGCAATATAGCCGCCTCTTCCGCACCCTTGCCCCATCAATGAGGCAGCGCAGAATGAAGATGTGATCAATAGTAGAGAAAGCTCGTCGAAAACCTGCTTGGCCTCGTGCTCGTAGCCCCTCAGTCTCTGCATATGAACTGAGCTCTGCCTCAAGTATGGCACCGTATAGTTTGGCCATGGTGTGGCCAATCATGATGGTCCTGTAGTTCCCTGGATCCAGGGTGGTGCCAGATTTGTGGATAGGCACAATGGTGTGCCTAGTCCACTCCTCTGGGAAGCCCTCTCCTATAGCCCGGTTGAAGACATGTGCAATCAACGGGGCTATAGTGGAGAGAGAGAGAGAGAGAGAGAGAGAGAGAGAGAGAGAGAGAGAGAGAGAGAGAGAGAGAGAGAGAGAGAGAGAGAGAGAGAGAGAGAGAGAGAGAGAGAGAGAGAGAGAGAGAGAGAGAGAGAGAGAGAGTCGGACATTGATCCACAGGGATCAATCCATGTGTGTGTTGGACAAGGGCAAACTAGCCAAGGTCCCAAGCTCGGGGGATACCCTAAGGTACTTTGGTAGTAATGGGAACTGCTTGGGTAGTAATGGGAATAAGTGTTGCATTATGGCCACATGTTCACAGTAGACTATTCCAGATCATTGCTATTTTTAGAGTACAAGAGGGTATATATGGATGGGAGGAGAGTCACACACACATCATTCAAGTCTTTCTCACACTTGGAATCATAGCCTGGATCCTCGTTTTTTTTTCTCGTAGTTTTGCGTGCGTTTCTCGCATGCGACTTTTGTCGTCTTCATCTGGGAGCTCTTCGTTGTCGAGAGTTGTCTCTGATGTGAAGGGAAGGTGTTTACAGAGGAGCCCATAGGATCCGATTCTAAGCGCGGTGTCCACGTGAGCGCCTCTGAGAGTCTGAAGTCGTTGGGAGCCCAAGCACGCAATTTGATGTGGGATAGGGCCCGTCCGATTTTTTTTATTTAGGATCGGATTTTTTTTTTAAATTCTGGTCCTCTTGGAGAGGACCCGTTGATTGCGTTGATTACGCTTCAGTGCAGAGGAGAGAGACAGAGACAAGTAGGCAACAATTATGCTTTAGTCTTGAATTAAAAGTGACAAAGCTCAATCACCCTGCGCGTGAGCGCTTAGGAAAACAAAGCATTGTCATTGTTTATTCCAGATGTCGTCTGTGAGAAACGCTATTATTTATGAAGGCTCTTGGGATTTCTGTGTATGTGGGATAGAAGCCACATGCGTGCGCTTTGCAGTTGTGAAGAAGCTTAGAGGAACAGAGGGACGAATTTTTTCTCTCTTGTTATAGCTAATTTTGATCATCCTCCTTCACTCTTTCGGCCATAACTTTGGCATACCATTTTCGAATTCTGAGTTCTTTGTTGTTATGGCAAGCTCTCTCCGAGCTCTATCCAGAGAGTGGCTGCAAGCCATACTTTGGAATGATTTCCTTTCTGCAATAGAGGGTGAAAGTGGACTGTTATTTATCAAGCACTTTCAACGAAGCACTTTTTGAAGACTTATGCGATCTACAAACAAAAGGGAGTGAATAGTCTACCCGTAGCTCTTCAATTGGATGCTTCAAGAATATCAAAGGAAATCTGAGATAAGTATTTAGTCAATATTTGGTTGATTATTCTGTTGATTGTGCATATTAGAAGTATTCTTGTATTACGCGAAGGATGACGTAAGTAGAGCGTAAATAGAGAGGTATGTTCGGTGCTTGAGCTTTTCTTACAGGTGGTAAGTATCGGCAGGATCCAGGTGGTCGTTGAGAAGACAAAATAGATCGTGCCTGTCGGCACTAATGATTTGATTTTGTTGAATGCTAATCTCTAAGAGACACGATTAGTACAAGCTACCAAGTTGCTTAAAATTGATTGTGAGTTTATTTATTTTCTATATTATATGTATTCATTGTGTAGTATGATGGATTCATGTAGTCATGGAGACTCTAGTTGAAATGCTTCAGCACTTTCAGTGAAAGTGAGAGCAGAATTCCAAGAGTTGTCCTTGAAAGAATTATTAAAAAGGGCTGATTAGACCTAGCTATCACCCTTTACAGCACCAGTTCTTCTAGTGAAGAAAAAAAAAAGAATCTGATAGGATGTGCATCGACTACCAAGCACTCAATAAGATTGCTATCAGACACAGATATCCTATGCTCAGGATTAATGATCTTTTAGATGCTCTAGGTGGAGCCGTGGTATTTAGTAAAATAGATTTCATAAGTGGCTACCATCATATTAGAGTAAGAGATCATGATAAGACTCAGTTAATCTCGAGAAGACTCGGTTGTTTCTTTCGAGGATAGAGTATCTGTTGATGGGGATTCAGATGGATCCCAAGAAGATTTTAGTTATGTTATTTTGGCCTAGTCCTTAGGATGAGGGGCAGTTATGGTCATTTTTAGGACTTTTCGATTTCTATCGAAAATTCATTTCTTTTTATTCGTTAATAGCAATGCCTATGAAGAACTTGCTTCAAGGCAAGGTTTCTTTGCATGGAAGCAAGAGTAGCAAGATAGTTTTAGATACTCTGAAACACATTGTTTTAGAGGCTCCTATACTCACAGTGGTCGATCCATAGAAACCCTTTGAGTTAGAGACAGATGCTAGTGGCATAAGCCATAGGACAGTTTTTGAGCCAAGATGGCATACGAGTGCATGAATAGGAGTTGTATGTAGTGGTGTATGCACTTAAAGTCGAGAGACACTATCTTTATGGTGTAGACTTTAAGGTATACATAGATCACCATAGACTGAGTTAGTCAGCCAGATCTTTGAGGCAGTCAGGCTCGTTGGGCTGAGCTCATATAGGAGTTTCACATGGAAACCCTGTATAGAAGAGCAAAGAGAATATAGTTGATGCTGCATTATCACGGATAATGTATCAGATGAGCTTTACAGTTTTAGAAAGCTCATTGCTTCAAGAGATAAAGGAAGCACAGGTGGAAGATCCACATTTGAGCCATCAGTGATGACTCTATTATAGGAGACGGGACAGTTTCAGCTGTTTCTTCCCCTAGCAGAGCGAACAAGTCCATTTCGTATTCTAGATTTCTCACAGGAGAATGGAATCATTAGACGAAAAGGAAAGGTTTGCATACTAGATTCCCGGGATTTGAGAAGAAAAGTCATGCATGATAGTTATGATGTGCCTTGTGTAGGACATCCAGGTGTTGACAAGACAATACAGCTTGTAAGAAGAACATTTTGGTGGCCTAGATAACTAGAGATATCCACACTTATGTTTAACAGGCTTTATGTGTCAAGTCAACAAAGCAGAAAGGATAACGACTCCACGTCTTTTATATCCTTTATAGATTCCACATCACAACTGGGACAGTGTATCCATGGACTTCATAGTCGGGTACCGCGGACCCAAAGGAAGTGGGATACTATCCTAGTGGTGGTAGACAAATTGATGATCCATAGGGATCATGACTTTGGTTCATAGGGGTCAGTTCATACCCACGTAGGAGACGATAGAAACCCCACACAAGGATCAGAGTGTCAGACATTGATCCACAGGGATGAGTCCAGACATTGATCCACATGTAGCGGAGTTGTTTTATCGAGCATGTCTTCAGATTGCATGGGTTGGCGATATCCATAATTTCAGATAGGGATGTCAAATTTACAGGACCAAGCGGGTCAACCAGTTTATTTTAGAGGACATATTGTGGGCATATATGTCTGAGAGAGAGACATATTGGGATCGTATTTGGCACTTGTTACATTTCTTTTTGAGATGAACTATGGCATGAATACCAATGCTCTCAGTACCATAGGTATGTCACAAAAATGTCCTAGTGCTTCGGAGTTCTTTGCAAACGTCCAAATAAATTTAGAAAATATAGCTAAAGCCAAGATGCAGCAAGAAGTTGATAGGGCTAAAGAGTATGCTGATAGGAAAAGATCTCCTAGATCCTTGGAGGAAGGAGATAGAGTTTTTCTTCAGGTACTAGCTAGATCTACTTCACTGTCCACAGGGAAGTGTAGTACGCTATCACCAAGGTTTTGTGGACCTTAGAAGATAGTTAAAAAGCTAGGTGAAGTTGCATACCGATTAGATTTTTCTCCAGATTGAAGAGTTCATCCAGTGTTTCATCCAATGTTTTAAGGGAGAATAATCTAATAGAAGGTATTGTTTCTTTGCAAGAAAGTAAAAGCACGGATCATTCTCAGGACAGGATACTAGATCGGAGACAGAAACGATTTAGGAATCATGTCGTCTAGGAGTATTTAGTAGCCTGGAGAGGATTACCACTTACTGACTCTACTTGGGAATCAGAAGCTCTGGTTTGCAAGTACTTTTCCTCATTGATCATTGAGGACAATGATCTTTAGAAGGGGGAGAGAGTGTAGGGATCAGTCTATTTGATCCACAGGGATCAATCCATGTGCGTGTGGGACAAGGGCAAACTAGCCAAGGTCCCAAGCTCGGGGGATACCCTAAGGTACTTTGGTAGTAATGGGAACTGCTTGGGTAGTAATGGGAATAAGTGTTGCATGATGGCCACATGTTCACACTAGACTATTTCAGATCATTGCTATTTTTAGAGTACAAGAGGGTATATATGGATGGGAGGAGAGTCACACACACATCATTCAAGTCTTTCTCACACACAGAGAGAGAGAGAGAGAGAGAGAGAGAGAGAGAGAGAGAGAGAGAGAGAGAGAGAGAGAGAGAGAGAGAGAGAGAGAGAGAGAGAGAGAGAGAGAGAGAGAGAGAGAGAGACTTTTTAACGTCTATTAGCGGCCAAAATCGGCCTATGAGACAAAACATATACATCAGTATGATCCAATCCACTGTGATCCAAAACGAAAATAAAGTGAGTACTGCAAACGGGTATAAAAGGAGGGATAGTAGCTGGTATCAAGGGTGTGGGGTGCTATGGGTATGCACTCTATATGCTCAATGGGTGAGATACAAATATGATATGCATAGGGAAGGGAGGCTCGATGGTATCACAACCCCCTAAATGCTTGGAGTGGGTGTAGGATATAATGCATCGGTGGGTAAGGCATCATGGCGATCCTCAAAATTATCTGGGCGTCCAAATCGATAGGGGTGCGTTGCTTACGTCTCTGTATCTCCATGTCATGGCGTGCGTGAATCGCCTGAATCTCTCTCTGATGTGGACGAGCTCTCCGGACAAGGGGTCTCGGTCGTCGACGCTGTCGTCTAAGCTCCTCTGCTCTGTGTAATGTGACACCCCGCATCGAGCTGGGCCCTCGAGTGTATGTGGGTCTGAAAAAATCTGTAATATAAGTCTCAGGGGGGGTCAGGTGTATCTCCATCTTCTGCTGGAGGAGTGATGCGCGACGGTGATGGAGCTCTACTAGGAAACGACCTAGAGGGCGTTGGTCCTCTGTCCCCAATAAAGCCCTGATCTCTCTAGGCCCCCTGAAGAGATGTGGGTAGCAGTCTCTGATGTCCTCATATGCCTGGCATCTACATGTGTAGTGCTCCTCGTCCTCCACCTCCTCTCTACATATCCTGCATAATCGCTCATCCCTGGGGGTATGTGTGGCTCGCCCAATCTCAATCTCGAGCTGGTGTGATGATACTCTGAGCTGCCCAATGGCCACTCTCTCAGCTGGTGCCATATATATATCCATGTATCGTGGTCTCTGAATGAAACCATCCGCTTTCACAGTCAAGAAGTGCTCTGTGTAGTGTTGCCTCTTTGTGGGAAGAGGCCCCCGTGGTGCTATCCATGTCTCCCTGACGTGTATCTGTAGTAGGTCCTGACGGATGATCCTATTCCTCTCCGAACGAGAGAGGGTAATGTGGGGGGAAGAGAGGTCATACTGAAAAGGGGGGAGATCCGTAATGCTCATGCCATGGTCTGCCAACCATCGGTAAGTCTGTGCATACCATACTCTCTCATGCCCTGTCTCTGCCAAATGTCTAGAGCTCTCAAATGCAAGCCTGGTGAGTCGGCTAGTGGGGAGCTCTCTGACTCTCAGAATAAAGGTCACCAACTGGAAGAGGGCCTCCACTAGCATCGGTGGTGTGCCAAGCTCAGCTCGTATAATGTCATGTGGAACGGAGGGCTTGCTGCGCAGCAAGCGTGATATCATGGTGATCTGGGGCCTCTCAATCTGCGTCCACATCGCCTCTGTGATCCCTGGTGCCCATACTGCTGTTGCGTACATCAATGCGGGTGTCACTAGTGTCAAAGAGCCACCCCTTAGTCCGGGGCTCCTGAAAATGTGTCTGAAAGCAGCGTCTCTCCAATCCTGCAAGTGCCACATAACCTCGCGTCAATCTATCTCTCGCAGCCTGTGCCATGGAGAATAACCCTGTGCTGCCCGAGAAGGTGATACCTAGGTAGACGTAGGAGTCCACTACCTCTATCTGTCCTCCAGCCTCTGTGAAAGAGGCGCGATGGCGTACTATCTTGGAGGTATGGAAGATCATGACCTTGGTCTTGCCAAGGTTCACTGTGAGTCCTCTCTCCATGCAAAAGGTATTGAGCGCCTGTAAATGTGACTGCAACCCCTCCTGTGACTCTGAGAGCATGACAATGTCATCAGCATATAATAGGATATGTACTGGCGTACCTCCGAGGTCTCCTCCTCGCCCTCCTGCTCGCTGTATATACTCCGTGATCTCGTCGATGTAGAGACCGAAGAGAGTGGGTGAGAGAGGGCAACCTTGTTTCACACCAATGGTGCTAATAAGGCTGTCTGATAGACCGCCGGGTTAGCGTACCCTGTTTATGACTCGTGCATACAAAGCGTGGATGGCCCATAGCATGTCTGATGGAAGCTGTAACTCCTGGAGCCTCCGTAGTAGTCTCTCTCGAGGGACCATGTCGAAGGCTTTGCGGAAATCCACAAAGCAACAATATAGTCTCTGCTTCCTCGCCTTCGCGCTCTCAATCAAGCAACGAAGCACGAAGATGTGGTCGATGGTGGAGAAAGTGCGGCGGAAGCCTACCTGGCCGGGTGCTCTGATCCCTGCTGCCTCAGTGTGTGTACTGAGCTCTGCCTCTAGTACTGCCCCATAGATCTTGGCCAGGATATGGCCTATCATAATAGTCCTGTAGTTCCCTGGGTCCATCATATCGCCGGACTTATGGATAGGCGTAATGGTATGCATAGTCCATGAGTCGGGTAATCCCTCAACCAAAGCACGGTTGAAGAGATAGGCGATCAAGTGGGAAACTACATCTGCTGCGTATATAAAGTGCTCTCCCTGTAGCCCCGTGTGGTCTGCAGAACGGCCATGCTGTAGCCTATGGATGGCCTGTCGTACCATGCCTGCTGTGAAGAGGGTGGATATCATCGGACGCGGTGTGGAAGGAATCGGTAATGGTGGCTGTCCTTGGACGTCATATAACCTCTGGGCGTAGGTGTGCCAAGTCGAAGGATCTGCTATGGGTGTAGGTGGACGTGGCTCACGTAGTGCCCTCCACGCGGTGGCACAATCCCTACTCATGAGAAGGTCGATCAATTGTCTCCTGTCGCTCCTCGAAAGCTCGCCGCTTCCGGCGTGTGAGGGCTCGCATCTGTCGTCGTGCCTCCCTCTCTGTGATGGATCCCAAGATACTCTGTGCTCTTAGATGTCGGTATAGTCGCCTACACTCCTCATCGTACCATCTATTCTGGGGTGTATGCCCCAGCCGTGTCGGATGTGCAGTGCTTTGGGTGGTGTATGGGAAGCTGAGAGTAGCGGATGTATGGAGGATCGAGGGGAGAGAGAGAGAGAGAGAGAGAGAGAGAGAGAGAGAGAGAGAGAGAGAGAGAGAGAGAGAGAGAGAGAGAGAGAGAGAGAGAGAGAGAGAGAGAGAGAGAGAGAGAGAGAGAGAGAGAGAGAGAGAGAGAGAGAGAGAGAAAGAAAGAAAGAAAGAAAGTGTTTTTACGTCTATTAGGAGGCCGAACTCGGCCTATGAGACAAATCGATGTACATGGGTGTATCTTCTGTCAATCAGAAAAGATAAAAGTGCTGAAAAGAAACTGGTTAAGCTGATATAGATCTCCGTAGTATGCATGTGGGGATACCCATGAAAGTGGTGGGGGGTGTATGGAGTGCGATATCTATGATAGTCTATATGCAAAAGGGTAGTACAACAACCATGAGAATGCATCTAAAACGACTAACTAGCTCCATCCTGTGCTAGTGGGTGGGATGTAATATGTGATACATAGGTGGAGGTGGAGTCAGGGCCACCCTGATGGCTGCAACGGGATCGGCCATCATCTGGGATCGTCTCTCCTCCATGGCGCGATGGTCACAAGCCTGGATCTCCGCAATCTGGTGTCGGTGAAGTCTCTGGGCCCGATATCCTATAGCACGGGGTCGTCTCCTAGCTCGAGATACCTGAGCCTGCTGAAGAGTCACCCCGCTCGGTATGTGGGCTGAGGGGGGGAGGGCTGCAGCACGTCGTGGAATAAAGAAGTCAGTGAGCTCACTCTGTCTCCCTCCTGTATGGAGTGCTACAGTAGGCTGGAGTAGGGAATCTCTGTGACTCTGTATCTCTAGTAAGAATCGCCCGAACTGTCGCTGGTCTCTAGAGTCCATGATCTCTCGGAGGGTGGGCTGCCCTGCAAACAGAGTCTCGTATCTGCCTCTGATGCCATCATATGCGCTACATCTGCATACAAAGTGCTCCTCATCCTCCATCTCTACTCTGCATACTCTGCATATCCGCTCCTCTCTGGGAATGTCTGCGGCTCTGCCCGTCTCAATCTCGAGTCGGTGTGATGAGACTCTCAGCTGGCCAATCGCTACCCTCAAGCTATGAGGCATGTGAGTATCCATGTAGCGTGGTCGCTGGATGAAACCGTCAGCTAGTATGTCTATGAATTGGTCTCGATAGTGCGATAGTCTCGATCCCATGTGTGCTGTGTGCCATGTCTGACTAATGTAGAGCTGCCAGAGATCCTGTCTGAGCACAACATTCCTCTCACGACGAGAGAGGTGGATGTGAGGTGAGTCTGGGTCATACTGAAAAGGCGGCAATCTGTCCATATCAAGTCCATGACTATCAAACCAGACTCTAACCTGAGTGTACCAAGCTCTCTCATATCCTAACTCTGATATCTGTATAGATGCCTCAAGAGCTCTGTGTGTGAGTCTATCTGTAGGGAGGTCCCTAATCCTCTGAATAAAGCAGATAGTCTGGAATAGTGCCTCTACTGCCATGGGTGGTGCAGCTAGCTCTGCCCTGATGATGTCATGTGGCACCGACTGTTTCCCACGAAATAATCGCGAGATCATACGTACCTGTGGCCTCTCGATCGCACTCCACTGGGTGACTGTGAGACCTGGGGCCCAAACCGTCGCAGCATACATCATAGCTGGTCTGACCAGTGTGTCAAATAGCCAGCCCTTCGTGCGGGGCTCCTGGAAGTGTGCTTGGTGACATCTCCGTTCTAACATGGCTAAAGCTGCATATCCACGTGTGAGTCTATCGGTGGCTGCCTGTCTCATGCTGAAGGGGCCAGGCAAGCTCGTGAATGTGACTCCGAGATAGACATAGGAAGTGACCACCTCAATCTGTCCACCACCAGCTCTGAATCCTGCTCCATTCCTCACCATGGGGGAGGTGTGGAAGATCATGACCTTGGTCTTGCCAAGGTTTACTGTCAAGCCCCTCTGTGTACAAAACTCATCCAGGGCCTCAAGGTGGCGCTGTAATCCCTCGGGTGACTCTGAAATCAAGACAATGTCATCGGCATATAATAAAATGTGGACATGTGTACCTGCGAGGTCTGCACCCTCTCCTCCAGCTCGGAGAATGTAGTCCTCAATCTCGTCAATGTAGAGACCAAATAGAGTGGGAGAGAGTGGGCAGCCTTGCTTAACACCGATGGTGCTAGCAATGGCCTCAGACATACCTCCTGGACACCGTACCCTCCCAGTCACCTGCTCATAGAGTGCATAGATGGCCCAAATCATCCCTGATGGTACTCCCAAGCTCTGGAGGCGTTGGAAGAGCCTCTCGCGCGGCACTGTATCAAAAGCTTTGCGGAAGTCCACAAAGCAGCAATATAGCCTCTTCTTCCGCACCCTTGCCCCATCAATGAGGCAGCGCAGAATGAAGATGTGATCAATAGTAGAGAAAGCTCGTCGAAAACCTGCCTGGCCTCGTGCTCGTAGCCCCTCAGTCTCTGCATATGAACTGAGCTCTGCCTCAAGTATGGCACCGTATAGTTTGGCCATGGTGTGGCCAATCATGATGGTCCTGTAGTTCCCTGGATCCAGGGTGTCGCCAGATTTGTGGATAGGCACAATGGTGTGCCTAGTCCACTCCTCTGGGAAGCCCTCTCCTATAGCCCGGTTGAAGACATGTGCAATCAACGGGGCTATAGTGGAGGCTGCATATATGAGATGCTCGCTCTTCAGTCCTGCGTGGTCTGTCGAACGTCCATGTCGAAGTCGTCGTATGGCCCTCTCAACCATCTTTGCTGTGAAGAGAGAAGAACTAGTAGGGCGAGGCTCAAGTGGCTGGGGAATGGGAGGCTGCCTAGGTACCTCATATAACCTCTGAGCATAATCATGCCATGTGTGTGGATCTCCAATAGGTGTGGTCGGGCGTGGCTCTCGTAGGCTGCGCCATGCTGCAGCATTGTCCATACTCATAAAGAGATGGTATAGCTCAAGCTCCTGTGCCTCCTCAAAGGCTCGCCTCTTTCGACGTGTGAGAGTCTTCATCTGTCCCTTGGCCTCTCTCTCTGTGATCTCTCCCAATGCTCGCTGAGCTCGTAGTCGGCGGTAAAGATCTCTGCAATCCTCATCATACCAACGATGTTGTGGCATAGTCCCGGGAGGAGGTGTGTGACGAGAATGGATGGTGTGTGGGAAGGAGCTGATGGCTGATGTCTGAAGAACTGATGCTATCTGAGAGGTGAGTAGGGATAGTGGAGTGTCAGGATGAAGTAAGAGAAGACCCTGCTCGACTCGAGCCGCATATATGTGAGCTAGCTCGTGTGTGAAGTGGATGGTGGTGTGTGGGATGCGTGCTGCGGGTATGCGTGTAGGGGTGTCTCCCTTCAGGGAGAGTGCGAGGTATGTGTGATCGGCCCCAATGGGTATGGGTGGGATGGTGAATGAGGTAAGTAGGTGGATGGCCTCTCTGGACCCCATGACGTAATCTACTGTACTTCCCCCGCCATCTGTGACTGAGTGTGGTATGCATGTCAATCCTCCTGAGGTAGGCCACTGAGTCATCCCGTTATAGATAACGAGATTATGTCGAGAGCCTAGTCTGAGTAGGTGAGTGCCATAGTGAGTGTGTGTAGGGTCAGCTGAAGCTCAAGCTGTAGACTCATCCTCTATGGTATGTAGTATCTCCGGGTCTTCTGGGTCAAATATCTCACACTGATCATTGCCTGTCCTGGCATTGAAGTCTCCCATAAGGAAGACTTCCCCTAATGCAGAGTACTCTGTAATCTCTTCTGACAAGCAAGTGTATGGTGAGTCCTCCTCTCGATCTATGATAGCGAAACGCGAGCTAGAAGGAGCAAAGTAGCATAATGCTATGAAGATGATCCGCTCCTGCGAGAGCTTGAGTCGAATCCAAAGATATCTGGCCTGTGAATCACGTGCGACTATCTGTATCCTGCTCTGAAGTCCATCTCTAAAGAGTATGGCTACTCCTCCTGATCCTCGGGTGGTGTGCTGACGTGTACACTCTCTGTATGTGGACTCCCACTGAAAACCGTGGACACGAGGTAGGCCCCGGTTCGGGCTCTCATGTGTCTCTGTGAGCATAATGATGTCTTTGTCTTTGCGCACCTCTTCCAATCTCTCTGGGTGTGTCCATAGATCTCCATTGCAGTTCCAAACTGCAAGGTGTATCTCCTCGAGTGTCTCACAGGCCGCGAATCCCGAGAGAGAGAGAGAGAGAGAGAGAGAGAGAGAGAGAGAGAGAGAGAGAGAGAGAGAGAGAGAGAGAGAGAGAGAGAGAGAGAGAGAGAGAGAGAGAGAGAGAGAGAGAGAGAGAGAAAAGAAAGAAAGAAAGAAAGTGTTTTTACGTCTATTAGGAGGCCGAACTCGGCCTATGAGACAAATCGATGTACATGGGTGTATCTTCTGTCAATCAGAAAAGATAAAAGTGCTGAAAAGAAACTGGTTAAGCTGATATAGATCTCCGTAGTATGCATGTGGGGATACCCATGAAAGTGGTGGGGGGTGTATGGAGTGCGATATCTATGATAGTCTATATGCAAAAGGGTAGTACAACAACCATGAGAATGCATCTAAAACGACTAACTAGCTCCATCCTGTGCTAGTGGGTGGGATGTAATATGTGATACATAGGTGGAGGTGGAGTCAGGGCCACCCTGATGGCTGCAACGGGATCGGCCATCATCTGGGATGGTCTCTCCTCCATGGCGCGATGGTCACAAGCCTGGATCTCCGCAATCTGGTGTCGGTGAAGTCTCGGGGCCCGATATCCTATAGCACGGGGTCGTCTCCTAGCTCGAGATATCTGAGCCTGCTGAAGAGTCACCCCGCTCGGTATGTGGGCTGAGGGGGGGAGGGCTGCAGCACGTCGTGGAATAAAGAAGTCAGTGAGCTGACTCTGTCTCCCTCCTGTATGGAGTGCTACAGTAGGCTGGAGTAGGGAATCTCTGTGACTCTGTATCTCTAGTAAGAATCGCCCGAACTGTCGCTGGTCTCTAGAGTCCATGATCTCTCGGAGGGTGGGCTGCCCTGCAAACAGAGTCTCGTATCTGCCTCTGATGCCATCATATGCGCTACATCTGCATACAAAGTGCTCCTCATCCTCCATCTCTACTCTGCATACTCTGCATATCCGCTCCTCTCTGGGAATGTCTGCGGCTCTGCCCGTCTCAATCTCGAGTCGGTGTGATGAGACTCTCAGCTGGCCAATCGCTACCCTCAAGCTATGAGGCATGTGAGTATCCATGTAGCGTGGTCGCTGGATGAAACCGTCAGCTAGTATGTCTATGAATTGGTCTCGATAGTGCGATAGTCTCGATCCCATGTGTGCTGTGTGCCATGTCTGACTAATGTAGAGCTGCCAGAGATCCTGTCTGAGCACAACATTCCTCTCACGACGAGAGAGGTGGATGTGAGGTGAGTCTGGGTCATACTGAAAAGGCGGCAATCTGTCCATATCAAGTCCATGACTATCAAACCAGACTCTAACCTGAGTGTACCAAGCTCTCTCATATCCTAACTCTGATATCTGTATAGATGCCTCAAGAGCTCTGTGTGTGAGTCTATCTGTAGGGAGGTCCCTAATCCTCTGAATAAAGCAGATAGTCTGGAATAGTGCCTCTACTGCCATGGGTGGTGCAGCTAGCTCTGCCCTGATGATGTCATGTGGCACCGACTGTTTCCCACGAAATAATCGCGAGATCATACGTACCTGTGGCCTCTCGATCGCACTCCACTGGGTGACTGTGAGACCTGGGGCCCAAACCGTCGCAGCATACATCATAGCTGGTCTGACCAGTGTGTCAAATAGCCAGCCCTTCGTGCGGGGCTCCTGGAAGTGTGCTTGGTGACATCTCCGTTCTAACATGGCTAAAGCTGCATATCCACGTGTGAGTCTATCGGTGGCTGCCTGTCTCATGCTGAAGGGGCCAGGCAAGCTCGTGAATGTGACTCCGAGATAGACATAGGAAGTGACCACCTCAATCTGTCCACCACCAGCTCTGAATCCTGCTCCATTCCTCACCATGGGGGAGGTGTGGAAGATCATGACCTTGGTCTTGCCAAGGTTTACTGTCAAGCCCCTCTGTGTACAAAACTCATCCAGGGCCTCAAGGTGGCGCTGTAATCCCTCGGGTGACTCTGAAATCAAGACAATGTCATCGGCATATAATAAAATGTGGACATGTGTACCTGCGAGGTCTGCACCCTCTCCTCCAGCTCGGAGAATGTAGTCCTCAATCTCGTCAATGTAGAGACCAAATAGAGTGGGAGAGAGTGGGCAGCCTTGCTTAACACCGATGGTGCTAGCAATGGCCTCAGACATACCTCCTGGACACCGTACCCTCCCAGTCACCTGCTCATAGAGTGCATAGATGGCCCAAATCATCCCTGATGGTACTCCCAAGCTCTGGAGGCGTTGGAAGAGCCTCTCTCGCGGCACTGTATCAAAAGCTTTGCGGAAGTCCACAAAGCAGCAATATAGCCTCTTCTTCCGCACCCTTGCCCCATCAATGAGGCAGCGCAGAATGAAGATGTGATCAATAGTAGAGAAAGCTCGTCGAAAACCTGCCTGGCCTCGTGCTCGTAGCCCCTCAGTCTCTGCATATGAACTGAGCTCTGCCTCAAGTATGGCACCGTATAGTTTGGCCATGGTGTGGCCAATCATGATGGTCCTGTAGTTCCCTGGATCCAGGGTGTCGCCAGATTTGTGGATAGGCACAATGGTGTGCCTAGTCCACTCCTCTGGGAAGCCCTCTCCTATAGCCCGGTTGAAGACATGTGCAATCAACGGGGCTATAGTGGAGGCTGCATATATGAGATGCTCGCTCTTCAATCCTGCGTGGTCTGTCGAACGTCCATGTCGAAGTCGTCGTATGGCCCTCTCAACCATCTTTGCTGTGAAGAGAGAAGAACTAGTAGGGCGAGGCTCAAGTGGTTGGGGAATGGGAGGCTGCCTAGGTACCTCATATAACCTCTGAGCATAATCATGCCATGTGTGTGGGTCTCCAATAGGTGTGGTCGGGCGTGGCTCTCGTAGGCTGCGCCATGCTGCAGCACTGTCCATACTCATAAAGAGATGGTATAGCTCAAGCTCCTGTGCCTCCTCAAAGGCTCGCCTCTTTCGACGTGTGAGAGTCTTCATCTGTCCCTTGGCCTCTCTCTCTGTGATCTCTCCCAATGCTCGCTGAGCTCGTAGTCGGCGGTAAAGATCTCTGCAATCCTCATCATACCAACGATGTTGTGGCATAGTCCCGGGAGGAGGTGTGTGACGAGAATGGATGGTGTGTGGGAAGGAGCTGATGGCTGATGTCTGAAGAACTGATGCTATCTGAGAGGTGAGTAGGGATAGTGGAGTGTCAGGATGAAGTAAGAGAAGACCCTGCTCGACTCGAGCCGCATATATGTGAGCTAGCTCGTGTGTGAAGTGGATGGTGGTGTGTGGGATGCGTGCTGCGGGTATGCGTGTAGGGGTGTCTCCCTTCAGGGAGAGTGCGAGGTATGTGTGATCGGCCCCAATGTACATAGATATTACATACAATATTGAATGTACATATTCACAAGTCACCTCACCATTAACGACTCACGAGTCATATGAATGATATCACAATTCGAATTTTACATGGCACTTGGAAGCATCAATTTAATTTGAAACTCAAACCAAACAATGTACATTGTAGAATAAAGAAAACTTAAAAGATAATGCCACAAAATGAACAAAACAACATGTGCCAACATCTTCATTACATTTGAAGAGAAATGGAATACATAATGAAAAACAAGTCAGAATTGGAGTCTGGCATAATGTCAAGACTCAAGACTCAACTATGTAGTACCAAGAACTAAGCTTGAAATATCTATCATCCCAAAATCCCAAATGGCAAATACATAACAAATCAGAAACATATCATCCGAGTATGTGACATGATACATCAATGTCATATGGTCAATCATCATACATATGAATGGCTAGTAGCTACATGCTGCTACTAGTCTAAATCCTCTGATGATGAAGATGATGAAGGAATATCTCCAGTACTAATAAGATTTCCTTCATCATCATACTTAGGCTCCCTAATAGGAACCATATCCAATGCTCTAACATATGCCTCTCCGATGTAATCATCTGTCACAAGTGAAGATCCTCTGCGTCGTGGGTGTAACTTTCGTCGGAGGCCAATCATAGAACTCGTAGATGGAACATCAATACGAGACTGAGCCGGCTCTGATAGAACACGTGAGCGAGCCCTAGCCACTCTCCTATCAATGCTCTCGTGATAGAACACGTGATAGAACACGTGAGCGAGCCCTAGTCACTCTCCTAGCCGGCTCTGTCCTCCTTCTCATCTCTAATGCGAGCGGCTATATTTTCTTGAGTGCCCATACTCTCATCAAATGTAGTAGGTGACACCTGCAATGGAAACATGAAATGGAGAGCTTAGAGAAGAATCAAGAATCAAGATTCAACTTTAAACTTTGGAGTGACAAGAGTTGGATGTTAAAATTATAAATTAATTTACGTGCTTTGGACCGTCCAACTCCTTCAAGTCTTGTACAAGGCGTAGATTCGCCTTGCAAAAGACAACACGCTCTAATTGTGCGACACTCAAACGATTTCTTAGTTTGGTGTGCACAAGGGAAGATGAGCTCCAATTACGCTCACATGCACTCGAAGAAGCATCCTACATAGTATGCTCAATAATAAATATAGCATCAAAATTTAGCAAAAAAAGAGAAATTGAATATTAGTATAATCTTTTACCTGTGAGAAAACTCGCAATGCAATAGGTGCAATGGTAGGATGACCATAACCATAATGCTTCCACCACTCAAGAGGTCGCATAGTCACCTCCTTACGAAGCGAGGTAGTTGGTAGTCCTCCCATAAGCAATACTCATGTAGCCAGTAAACTCACTATCGAATGTGAGTTGCTCATCTTGTGTCAAGATGTGGTCCATGTACTGATCCTTCATCAATCGAAGACTCGTCTGTGCCCATAATGTAGGTCCCTTGAAAAAGGGATACAAGAGGGCTGAAAATCCATGGATAGGATGAGATAGTGTTCTCCATTGTGCATCCACCAAGTCTATGATATCCTTCTTCTTATAAAATTGAAACATTCAAATTTATAATTTAATGTACTAAGGAAAGTGCAAACTTCAATGAAACATATAAAAATACCTGTCAAGTGACAATGTCGTCGATGAAAAGATAGCCTCTCGCATCTTCGTGTACATGTGGTATACAAGACCGAGAGTAGATCCTTCTTTGTCCACAATACGTAGAATAATGTATATGCATCTCAACACGGGTACTATGGCTGCAATATCAGCCCAGAAGACATCATCCAACACTTTGCGTTGCACATAACGTGCAAGCTCAGTGTTTGCTGCATGCATGGAAGCCCATCGACGATCAATCGCAGATATGCACAAAGCATCGCTGACTGTCTGAAGCCTCTGAAAAACCATGTATATATATGCGAAGCGGGTGTCTGCAAGACAAATCATATCTACTGAACTATGACAACGGAAAATAGCAAGTGCCTGATGGTTTTTGTGTATAAAAGTCACAATTCTCTTTGCATCACTCACTAATGGTGCAAGCCAAGACAATTTGCCTATGTCTTCAAAAAGAAGATCAAGGCAGTGTGCGGCACATGGAGTCCAGACAATACTAGGAAACTCTTTCTCTACCATTTTCCCATCCTTTTGCAATTGGAGGCATTGTCAGTGATAACTTTTACCACATTCTCAACCCCAATCTCAAGGATAGCGATCTTTATATGCTAAAAAATAAAGTCCCCAGTGGTGCGAACCCTTGGACGACTAGCATCAATGGCTCATAGGAAATATGTGCCAAGACAACTAGACACCAATATATCGATGATGTGGCGTCTTCTAGTATCACTCCATCCATCGGATATAATAGAGCAACCATAGGTCTTCCAAGTTCCACCCCAATCTAATTGGCTCTAGTTGTACTTCTATCCGGTCCTTCTCTTCATCTAACATGGGTCCACGAAGTCTATTATAATGCACCCGATGCCAATCATCACAAGGACCAACTTGGGCTATTACTTTCACCGTTCTTCTCCAAGCATCTGTCCTCACTACATTGAATGACAAGTTGCATTGAAGAATGCATCACTCAATCTCTATTTCAGCAACTTTTTGTCGGTGCTTTTGCAATGCAAAAGACAACATAGAAGAATGTAAGCTCCCTTGCCTAGGTCTATGTATAGGAGGGTGACAAGAAGGGGATGTGGACGCATCCTCTTCATCTCGTTGAGAGACTCTACGAGCTCTGTGTGTTGCTTGACTAGAAGAAGGATCCACATCATCCATGACCTCAACATATGAGGCTTCCATCTCACGACGACGTGCTTCCTTTGTTGAGCAACACGATGTTCATTTTTTATAGCCTCTGCTATTTCAAGAGGCACCTTCTCACATGCAGAGATGCCTCCTTCGCCTACACCAGATACATGATTTATGAGACGTGTTGTGGTAGTGGAAAAACTCCTACCACAGTACTTGCATGTCTATTTCCGAGTACCAGACCCGGATGCATTTGAACCACTAGCCAAAGTATGGCTAACGATATGTGCATCCCAAACATTGGACACGGCACGAGGCATGATAATAAGTCAAGATTAGTGATGAGTTGAAGTCTTAATGGAAATTGGAATTATGAATATAAAAGGTTGTCTGGTTGATGAACACACACTCAATGAGAAGAAGGCTGAAGCTGAATGGAATACTAAAATGTATTGCAAGGCTGAAAGTTGACTCTCGAGCACACGATTAGTTCAAGACTCAAGCACTTAGGCTTTCGCTACACACACTTGTCACTCATGAAAGAGCTCAAACTTCAAAGTGAATAGTGTGATGAGTGCAAATTCGAGCTCTCGGGCTAAGGATTCAAGGCTTAAACCTTATCAGGCTGAGGCTTCAAGGCTTCTACTTCTAAGAGGGTGTGGCTGCTTGTGATGGGTTGCACTCGGGAGTCCTCAGGCTTCCTCTCAACAAGAATCGCTCGCGAATGCTGTTATGAAATGGCTCGAGTATCAAAAAAACGAGCTAAACTAACTTGGCGCCGAATTCGTCGACGAACCGAATTTCCGGTTCGCATTTGAACCGAACCGAACCGAACCGAACCGAACCGATTGGAAGAACCTATACTTCCGGTTTGCGTACCGGGGCTACGCTGACTCACACACATAGATACATGCATACACACACATACACAGACATACACACACATACACATGCATATATAGATACACATACATACACACACATACACATGCATATATAGATACACATACATACACACATATACACGCATGTGTATGCATATGCATACACACATACAAAAACACACATGCACATAATACACGTACACGTACACGTACACATACATATTACATACACATGCACATACACATATACGGACACATGCATGAGCATGTGCATGTGCACATGAACATGCACATACACCTACATGTATGCGTACACACACACCTACGTGTATGCACATACACATACCCATACCCATGTATAGATATCCATATACACATACACATAGGTACGCATGCACATGCACATACGCCTACGTGTATGTGTACACATACACCCACATACACACACACATGCCCATGGGCAGTGCATGCGCATGCCCAAGCCCATGGGCAGTGCATGCGCATGCCCAAGCCCATGGACAGTGCATGCGCATGCCCAAGCCCATGGGCAGTGCATGCGCATGCCCAAGCCCATGGGCAGTGCATGCGCATGCCCAAGCCCATGGGCAGTGCATGCGCATGCCCAAGCCCATGGGCAGTGCATGCGCATGCCCAAGCCCATGGGCAGTGCATGCGCATGCGCAAGCCCATGGGCAGTGCATGCGCATGCGCAAGCCCATGGGCAGTGCATGCGCATGCGCAAGCCCATGGGCAGTGCATGCGCAAGCCCATGGGCAGTGGGCGCTTCACAACGCGCGCACTACACTTTCCCATATTTGTGGGAGGAGGAGGTGGTGCATGCGGCAAGGCCATGGAGTTGCAAGCTATGTGGCTACAAAAGAACCGATGGAGCAAACAAGGTGCATGCACACGTTCGTCATGAACATGGAAACGAAGTAAGATGTTTTTTCATAATCAGTTAGGAGAAGAGGCAAGAATTTTTGAATAAACTTGCTATTAATGATGCCCTAGGTCATGCTCATCGTGCCTCACAGCTCCCATTGACTCCACATCATTTGTGAAGTCTTCTATGCCATCGACTTCAAGAGCATCGTCTTCATCGACTTCGGTCCTACTCTTGCTCACACTCCTCCTACTCCTTCCACACCATTGGGAATGCCCAATGTTCGTCAATCAATTAACTCCATGAAAATTTGAACCCCATATTGAAGGAGGTGGGGGGCACGACAATGGCATTTGGTTTTTAACCATGACCACATAGCTTTCAATGGGCGGTAAATATTGAATTTCAATCTTTATTATTAATTTGTTTGGCATAAATCATAAATGCTAATCTATTGGCATGGACCATTACTTATGAATGCATTATGCTATTTGTTCTATGATTTATCGTTCTTCCACAAATCACCGTACTTCAAAGACATGGTAAAGAAGATAGGTGAATATGGAGCACACTATGTGCCTCCATCTTTCGAGAACTTGCACATCACTTTATTGGAGGAAGAGAAATCATGGGAAAGAAATAGAGTTTCGTTGCTTGTAGATGGATGGAGTGATATTCAACCAGTCTCTATCCATGGAGTGGTGGCTTATCCTCACCGGGAGATGTACTTCATCATACGTGATGCATCCGAGAGAAAGGGAAGTCAACGGATGTACTTGTGGCAAAGTGGGCAAGTGCCATAGAGATTGTGGGGCCATCAAATGTTGGTTGCATTGTTGCAGAATGGAAAGCAAGCAAACAGAGAGCTGTAGGTGCAATTATTGAAAATCTCAAAGTCACATGGGGACGTGAATCGGGGTCCTAGGGACGCCGGGACTCCGTCACCTAAAGCCAAAATATGGGGACACCTAACTGGGACGGTTGGCGTCCCCTGTCAACTTTGTGTAACAGCAGAACGTCCCGGGGACGTGTCTCGAGGACGGATTCATGTGATGGAGCAGTTTGGGGAGGGCAATCCGGGACGGCTGGGGTTGTGGGGATGTTTCTTTGGCGGAAAAATGTCAATTTTTTTCCCTTCTCTCTTGGAGTTTTTAGATCCAACTTTAGGGGGTCTATAGAACCATACTGGGGGCTTTAGACAACCATAAATAGAGTCCATTGCTCCCTCAAAACACAAGCTTATCTTCAGTTTGAAGTTTTTCTCATTGCATATCACATGTATGGAGGTTTGAGCTACCGTCAACCTTGCAATTTTAGCAACCCTCTTCACCCTCTTAGCCCTTTCTTCACCTTTCTTCTCTTCTCTCCATAGTTATTACATTTATGTTGTAGTCTCTAGATTTTCTGATTCTTCTTTTAGAATCTATAGTGGTTCTTTTTGTGGATTCATAGTATGATGTAACATCTTTTTGCTCGTATCATAATGCCATATCATATATGTCACATGATCATTGAGTCTTAGTTTTTTTTATGTATATTATATGTTTATAATATATATGATGATGACAATGATGTAGAATCTTTTTTTTAAATGATAAATATACATGGAAACTCCGAATGTTCAAATTTCAATATGCTTCATGTATGTTTGTACTTGAAAAACACATTTTTTTTTACCATTTTGTTATTATGGGTCATTCCATGTGTAACCACATTAATTGTACAATAGTTCCATTTGAAAATTTTTTAAAAAATCAGCATTTCTCTAGTGCCGTCCCGGGGACGCGTCTCCGGGGGACATCAAGCTCCGTCCCCGTCCCGGGGACACCACCGTTCTCGGGACCCGTCCGCGTCCTCTGGTGACTTTGGAAAATCTATACCCTCACATCATTGTTTGCATCTATGTGGCCCATATTTTAAATAATATTCTCAAAGATATTGGGAATTTGTATTGGATTTTGCCGTCCGTTAATGAGGCAAATTCATTGGTTAGGTTCATCAACAACCGCAGCGTGCTAGTGATCTAGTGATCTTGTGTTTGTCAGTGCTAATTTGAGGATGCTTGAGAGGATTTGATCCATGGAAGGAGATCGTTTCAGAGAATGGGAGCTAGAGCAAGGGTCAAACCAAGTGGCAAATGAAGAACATGAAGAAATAGAAGCCGTTGATTGTGTTTCGAAAAATGACACTCCCCACTTGGATTCTCCATAGTCATTACATTTATGATTTATGTTGTAGTCTCTACATTTATGTTCTAAGCAAGCTTCAATATGTAGTCTTTTTGTCCATGGATGCCAAATGGTATGTACTATTATCATTGATGTAAGATCTTTTTGTTCTCATAATGTAACATCTTTTTGATATGATTATGATGATGTATCCACACTATTAGACATGATAGAATGCATATGACTTTTCACTTGTCACTTTTGACTCTTAACTTTGAATGTTCAACCATCAATGTGCAACGTACATGTTCATTGTTCAGTGTTCATTGGCCATTTCATGTGTCTATAAATACGTGGTACATTTCATATGGCTTTTTTCTTATTGGCCATTTCATATGTCAATAAATACATGGTACATTACGTTCATTTTATTATTTTGAAAAAATCAACAACTTTTTTATTGCTGTCTCGGGGATCGTCTTGGGACACCCAAGGTTCCGTACTTGTCCCGAGGACACCACCATTTTCGAGGACACCACCATTCTCGGAACCTGTCCTTATCCCCATGTGACTTTGACACACATGCATGCGCACACACACACACACACACAATCACATACGCATATGCACACGCACACGCATACACTCCCACTCCCACTCCCACTCCCACTCCCACTCCCACTCCCACTCTCACTCGCACTCCCACTTGCACGTGCACTTGCACTTGCACTTCCACACATACGCATACGTGCACACAAACATGCACACATGTACATGTACGTGTACATGTACATGTATACACAATTGCATACACATACATACACACATATACACACAAACACACACCCCACACACACCACACACACACACACACACACACACACACACACACACACACACACACACACACACACACACACACACACACACACACACACACACACACACACACACACACACACACACACACCCCCAAAAAAAAAAAAAAAGAAAGGAAAAAAAAGAGCGCACACACATGCACACGCACACATGCACATGCACACGCACATGCACATGCCTTTTGTAAAGGAAGCCTATCACGATAGCTTTGAAGCAGTGAAAGGAGTTGTCAAAGTGCTACTGCTCAAGATGGTGGATCCGAAGAAGCCATTTAAGCTAGAGGCAGATTGTAATCAAATTGCCATATAGGCCAGCTTATCGAAGGTGGTAGGCTAGTGGTGTTTGAAAGCAAGAAGCCTTCAAGTGCACTATTTGTATATTGTAGACTATGAGGTGTACATAAATCATCGCACACTCCAATGACTTTGGAAGTCTGCCAGATGTTGGAGCCAAACTTAATGAGCAGAACTAATGTAAGAATTCACATGGAAATTCTTTATAAGTAAGTAAAGAGAATGTTGTTGCTGAATTGTGAAGATAATGTATTGAAAGAGATTTACAGTCTTAAAAGCTCTCTACTTTAAGAAATAAAAAATTGCAGAATGAAGATCCACGTTTATTGTAGGTTAAATGCCTTTAGGGAAAGCTTATCGGAAAATATAGAAAGGAAATTATGTACATCCATTAATACATGGAATGAAACAACAAAAAGCAGAATAAAGGATTCACCCTCTGTTTACAGTTAGCATCTCCCCCCTTTCCTCCCCCTCTTTATCACTTGAGTCTCCCCCCTGGTTACTTTTTTTTTTTGGGTAAGCAGAACTTTGTACCTCAACCTAAAAAGATAAGCAGCCAAAAGTTTGCCTTCTCATTGTGTGCACAGCACATTGTGATGCAACATTGGTCCGAAAATATGCTTTCTAGTCACATTCCTGTTAAAATATGAGCCTACACATATGGGTCATTAGGTCATGTGGAATGATATCAAGGGTTTTGTTGTGTACCATGTGTTTATGTATTATTTACAAATGCTGTATGCTTCAGCTTGTGTGAGTATTTCATATTCATGTACATGCTGTATGCCATGTACTGCTATCTCTCCTTCTTCTTCTTCTCCTCCTCTCCCCCCCTCTCTCTCCCTCTCTTTCTCTCTCTCTCTCTCTCTCTCTCTCTCTCTCTCTCTCTCTCTCTCTCTCGCGTGCGCGCGTGCGTGTGCTCTCTGTGATGCCTTGGTAAAGAAAACATAAATAAGATTATGTAGAGGCGCATTGATATAATGCTATTTTCTGCAGGTGATAAATCATAGAAAATGGGAAGATATAGCACAGGCTTTAGGATGTTTCTCGAACTTGGTAAATGCTTCTCCTGTTTTGGAACAAACATATATCAACACACTTCATCACTATGAACAAGTGTACTTCAGGAGGGCCATTGGTAGACTTGTTTCCCCACCTGGTATCTATTGAATCATGCCTATTTCAGTCTTCCCTCCTGTCTAGCATAACATGAATAAAACACATAATGATGATTTTCTCTGCTCAACAGCTGCCATATCATCTCAAAATCCTGTTCTTTCTGATAAAAAGGAGCTAGGAGATTTTTATGGGAGAAATTCCACTGCTGATACTGTCAACGGGGACATAGAATCAGCTCAAGCGCTTGCTCGTAGGGTTATGACTTATTATTAATGGACAAAGTAAATTTATATTTTTTTAATGTTTCAACATTTTGACAGTCTTTGTTTCTTCAGACGACCCTGGTTCATCAGTTGGAGCAGTAGTTTCCGGAGCTATAGATGGAAAGTTTGATGACGGGTACCTTGTGACAGTCATGGTTGGAACAAGAAAACTCAGAGGCGTTCTGTATCATGTAACCTCTAAGGATACACAACAAAACACTTCAACATCAAGCATAATGCAGAGTGTTAATTCAGGAAGAGAATATACGGATATGGTTCCTAAGATGGGCCGGAAGAGACAAAAAAGAGAGGTTTTTAGAAAGGACCCCAATGCCCCTAGACAAAACCGAACTGGCTACAATTTTTTCTTTGCTGAACAGCGGGCAAAGCTGAAGACTATGCAACCTGACAAAGACCGAGCCATAAGTAAAATGATTGGAGAACTCTGGAGCAAGCTTTCTGAGGATGAGAGAATTGTAAGTCAATGTTACTTATTTGATATTTTGTTCAGAACTGATACATCTAATATCTGTAATTTACACAGCCATATCAAGTTAAAGGAGTCAAGGATAAGGAACGCTATGTAAGAGAGATGAAAGAATACAAAGAAAGGATCAAGATGCCAAGAATAATTTCAAATGACATACACAATGTTCCATTGCTTCATTCACAGCGTTCTCGTACAAATGCAATGCAACAATATCATGAACCCAGTGGAGCAGCATTATTGTGTGCCTTTCCCTACACACAAGAGAGGTCTGGTAATACTGAGTCCATGGTCACAGAGCTGCCATGTCCCATGGGAGAAAAGCAATTCTCAAAGGTATCAACAGAACCGGTAAATAAAATAATGGAAGCACAGATGTTGCAATCCCCAGCAGTTTCTGGGGCAGCATCATTTCAATCGAATAAAGTTGGGGTTGAAGTCTGTGGAAAACAGGTGTCACTGGTGGATTGTCAGAAGTATCCTTCTCCTGCAGTTGCTCATGCTGTTACAATGACTGCTATCAGTGGTCCAACAATTGGAAATACAATGAGCTCATCTATTCCAGACCAGTCTGCTACTGCCAGAACAGCCATGTCAAATTTTTTCGTTGATGAAGGAAGCCCGAAAGGTTTTTCATCATCAGAGAGGCCAACTCAGACAGGGCCTACTCAGAGGGAGATAGGAGATGACATTTCCGTGAGGGATGAATAATTGTTTGAGATTAAAATATCTAATGCTGACAATCAAATCGCAGGTTCTTAGCTGTTTCAGAGTATGCCTGAAACTAAGCTAGATATCTTAGAGATGCAGTATCCATAGGTTGCACTTCTCATGCCCAAGTGATAGTTGGCTTTCGATGTTGAAATTCTCTTCACAGGGAAATCTGATTGTATTATTTGGCATATCAGGATAATTTTTTAGTTCGATGGTTGTAAAAAGGTCATCGTTGCAAGCTTTCTCTTAGGTGGGAAGTGATGAAGCAAATAGCTTGTGTTTCTGAGGCTATTGACTATTAAGTTTATTTGCTATGTCTAAGGTTAAAGCATGGCTTTTCTATTTTCTTGCTTTGCTTTATACTGTACTAATCATAAAGATCATCGCTATTAAAATCGTTAACATACTCTGTACATTGTCCATACGTGGTCTATATGCAGTGTGGAAACAACAAAGATGCTAAGCGTATTGTTAAACGGGATCTTTAACATTATTTATTTCCTTCTTCAATGAACTTTGAGTAGCTTATTATGATGACAATGCAAAATGTTTCAATCCAGATAAGATCATTAGGTTGTGTCTCATGTGTACTTGTACCCTAAAAACAAGACGAACTTGCATCTCCCACCCAAGTATGTCTATTAAGCTTATGTATGTTGATCAACTTCTTAATTAAAGATTCTATACTTAAGGTCTAATCCTTTCACTCGTACGTAATGGCATTGATGTTCTTTTTTGTTTGATATAAGATAATTTTACTAGATACATTTCACCATAAGTAGTGACACATTCAATTTGCATATGGGAATGTCTGGGTATCTTGTGAAACCATACCACTTGCAAAGTTACATGGATTACACCTTTGTATTTATGATGTTGAACAACTTCTCAGAATCATCTGCACTTGTGGATGCATAGTTGTTTTGCTTCTTTTTGTTATTTTGATTCTTCAACTTGCAATCACGTTCAAGTGTCCAGGTTTACCACAATTCCAACATCCTTTATTGTCATTACTTGAATCATTTCTTTGGAAATTTTTACAGCCTCTTTGGCTCCCCTTGCCTCGAAGTTGTCCTCTACCTCTTACATGATTTAATGTTGACCTTGATCTTGGTTACTATTTCCTCTTCTACTTCCGAAACCTCTATCTTTGCCTCTTCCTTTGCCAGAGTAGAATATCTGCCCAGAACTAGGTTTTTCTTGGGATTTTGAGTTCCCACCAAGATTGTCTTCTTTAGTAATCAACATGGACACCAGATCAGCAAAATTCAGAATATTTTCCTTGGTTTGTATAGAAAATCTGAACTTGTTTATATGCAGCTCCTAAACCACGAAGGCACAGTTCCACCTTATCATAGTCATCTACATTCACACCAATAGATGCAAGGGACTCACAGATGCTTTTGATTTTAGGGTGTAGTCACTTATCATAGTCATCTACATTCACACCAATAGATGCAAGGGACTCACATATGCTTTTGATTTTAGGATGTAGTCACTTACTGACATGCCCTTTTTCTCCAATGTATGCAACTCATTCTTGAGTTGTAATTTTCGTGCCTTTGTATTGGTCTCATACAATATGATTAAATTGTTCCATACCTCTTTCAAAGTCTTGGCATCCTATATGTGCCCAATCATGCTATCGTGTATGCTAACAGATAACCAATACATTACCTTTCGTGCTCCTCGATTCCATTCCTCATATGTTCTTAACTCGTCCACAATCCGATTCCTCTAGTAATTGCGGACCATTTTTGTTGTTTCCTTGGATGTACATCTAGTAGCCCTCCCATCAAGAAATTTGTCATTCTGAATCTATTGCAAAAATGATGTGACAGTTCGATCTTAGAAAAACAGTTTTCGTGTATCAATAGTAGACGAAATCGATTAAAATTTTGTACATGGAATATATAAGTATTGCTGAACAGGATGCAAGTTGCAGTTTTGTAAATTTACCTAATTTTTTTGTGGGCCCCACATTGTGGGATCAAAACAGAGGTCGAGATGGCTTTGAAATAAAAATCTGACAAAAATGAGGGACCTTAGAGGGATAACTCATGAAAATACTTTGATGCCTTCTAACTTCACGCCAAGTTTTGTAGCAATGTGAGGTCATTTGTGAATCGCACTTTCTCCATGCCTTCTCACGTGCTCCATCGCCGGCCTTCTCCATGAGCTCTCTCTCTACAGTGACATTGGCTTTGATATCATGTCACGAGGAATGAGATAAGGAGTGACCTTCTTCTTCTATTACATAAAAAGAATGTACAAGAATGACCTAAAACAACAATATTCAAGTGCAATATATAAAGAATATTACATAGGGAAAATCCCAATGTCCACGAATGAGTGAGATGGCAAGAAACAAATGTGTCGTCACTCTCGGTAGATAAATCTAGTAAAGCTCAATGAAGTATCCTTGATATATACCGGCATGACCACTATACATGTCAAAGAAATAAAAAAGTGATACATGTCATCTTGGATAATCACATGTTGAGCTTGATATCTCAACAATAACATGGTGCATCATAAAAAGTTTAGTAATCAATACTAGAATCCTCATAATAGTAACCTTCTCCACTTGCATAGTCATAGGTAGTCTCACATTGTTCATGTGATTATATAGTGGATATGGATGACGTATTTCGATGGTGATGCACCATAGTGCACTCTCCTTCTCAAGATCTCCATGATGATATCCTCGGAGTAGAAAATCGAGCTCCAAGTGCTGCAAACTGTACTCCGCACAAAGGCTGTAGAATATGTAGAAAACATAGTCAACAGGGAGCACGAATACAAACTTCTTAGGTTTTACAAATGCGATCGAACTTGCAATCTATGGCTGACCAAACCACTATATGTTTTATTAAAGAACATATACAAAGGTGTCTAGTGGCCATTTGGCCTTTCACATGGACACTAACGGTAACAATCTTCCACTAAAGGCCAATATGGTCAAAGTAACTATGGGAGAAAAAGAAGAGTGATAAAGAATACATGAGTGTAAGTATACAAACTATACCTCCCACTTGATGGGCATGTTACACAATATACAAATGATTGTGTAAAATCTGAATCAAGGAACCTCCATCAAGTGACAACAGTGTTGAAAGCTATCCTATGGTAAAGCTTTAGTCAAAGCATCTGCAACATTATATCAAGTATGAAACTTCTCGGGAATAATGGATTCAGTGGCTAAGAAATCTCTAATGAAGTGATACCTCATCTCAATGTGCTTGGTCTTTGCATGATAGACGGGATTCTTCACCAAATCAATGGCACTCTGACTATCACTGAGCAAACGAGGTACATGCTGAGGTAGACCCATATCACAAGCAAGATGAGAAAGCCACAATGCTTCCTTAGATGCCTCACTTGCTGCAACATACTTTGCTTCTGTGGTGGAACCAACTGTACATTCTTGAAGATGAGATCTACAAGAGATAGCACCTCTGGCAAAATGAAAAAGGTACCCTGATGTAGACTTACGATTGTCTACACAACCAACATAGTTAGAATATGTGTAACCAATAATGGATGCTTTCCCTCTACCTAAGCATAAACACTTGTCCTTAGTGCTAGTCAGAAATCTCAAAATCATCTTGATTGCTTCCTAATGTTTCTTGTCAGGATTAGACATATATCTCCTCATGAATCCTACTGCAAATGAAATGTCTGGTCTCGTAGCTACCATAGCATACATGAGACTACCAACGGTGGATTGATAAGGAATTTTGGTAATGAATTCCTTTTCCTCACTTGATTTGGGGCAATCATCCTTGCTCAATTTCACATATGTGGATAAAGGTGTACTCAATGCCTTTCCATCTTGCATATTGAAACTGTGAAGTGCTTTGGATATGTACTCATTTTGAGACAAATATATGCATCTTTTACTCCTATCACAAGTAATACACATGCCAAGAATATGTTTGGCATCCCCCAAATCCTTCATATCAAAATTCTGACTCAACTTCTTGAAAATTGACAAATCATAATAGGACTTCCCAGCAATCAACATATCGTCGACATAAAGTATCAAGCATATCAAGCTACCATCTGAGCATCTCTTTGTATAGGGACAATGATCCTCATTGCTTTGAGAATAGCCTTGAGGCTTCATAAAAGCATAAAAAATTTGGTAGAATCCAACTCACTCTTCATGGCATGCTCCCACTTGACATGATCTATTGTCTGCATAGCCCTTTGTAGCAAGAAGGCTCACCAGCATCTGTTAGCATAACAAAATCCAAACCTGGAACATATCTATAAGGTGGATGTGAGACACGTGTAGAGCAGCTCAATGGTTGCTGAATAGGAACATTTGCAGACTGATCGGACATTCTCTTGAACATCCCTATGTGCAATATTTTTATACATGCTAAGTTGAGGAGTAGTATCCTCAAACACCACTCTTCTCACTTCAGCCTCCTTAATGGGCTGTTTATGCATCTTAGACTCATTGAAAATGACATCATTACTTCTGATCACTGATCATGTTTTAGGATCCCATAAGCAATATCCAAATTGTCCTTCTCGACCATATCCAAGAAAAATGCATTTCTTTGACTTATGGTCCAAATTTTATCAAAGATTCTTGGGTATATGAATATATGCTTCACACTAAAAACTCAAAGATGATCATAATATGATGGCTTCCCTGTCCATAACTCTTGTGCCACTTTGAGACCTTTGGCATTATTAGGTGAAATGTTAATCACATGAACTACAGTCAATACTGCTTCTACCCAAAAGCCTTATGAAAGGTTTGCATGATGCATCATAGAAACTACTCTATCCTGAATAGTTCTATTCATCCTTTTAGCTACACCATTCTGTACTAGGGTATAAAGAACTGTATATTCTCTACAAATTCCTCTAGAATGACAGAAAAGACTGAATTCATGTGATGTATACTCAGCCCCATTATCTAAACACAAATCCTTAAGCTTAGTTCCTTTTTTAGTCTCAACTGAAGCAAGCCATTTTTTGAAAGTAGGGAATACCTCATCCTTTGCTTTGATAGGATATACCGAGACTTTTCTAGTAGAATCATTTATGAAAGTGACAAACAAAGAGAACACCCAATGACCTTGTGGGTACAAGACCACACACATTTGTATGAACAAGATCTAAAGGTTGAATTGAAGAGTCAATGTGCATCTTGTGCACATTCCTAGTTTGCTCCATATTGATAATGCTCTCAAAATGAGAATTAGAGAAAGATAACACAGGTAAGTAGACGGAACGACAAAGATCTTCCATTCCACTATGAGATATGTGGCCCAAACAACCATGCCAAATACAAGCCATAGGCTATTCAGTAACAACTAACAAGTGTTCTTTCTATGATACAAATAAACTGAATCAACTTTGCTTCCTTTTGCAATCACCATATTGCCCTTTGATATGCAAAAGGACTGAGCAAAGAAGGCAACGTTGTAACCAAGGTCATCAATTTCACCAACTGACATCAAACTGTGTGATAATTGAGTACATGGCATACATTATACATAGTAAATTTTGAACCATCGATGAACTGGACAACCACATCTCCAATCCCCACAACACCACACTGATAAGAGTCATCGAGTCTCACGATACCAAGAGACTTTGCTGCATAATTAGAGAACCATTCTCTGTGTGGTGTCACATGGAAAGAAGCACCAAAATCTAGCAGCCACATGTGGGAAAGAGAATGAATCATAAGAGCCTCAGTTGGCACAGTACTATCAAGTGTCAACACATCATCATCATAAAAAACAGCATTAATTTCTTCAATCTTCACTGTCGAAGTAGATGGTGTAGGTAGCTATTTAACATGCCATCAACATTCTGTCCTTTACCTTTAGCATTCTTTAATGCATAAAAATCTTTCTTCATGTGTCCTTTTTTATGACAATAATGGCATTCGATATCTCTCTTCCTTGATTCACTTCTACTCTTATTCCGTTGACCATTCTTTTCCTTGTTCTTGCTCTTGCCACATTGCCGATTATTTCCTTGGTAAGAATCACGAACATTATATGCATCTCCTCTCTGAATGTCAACCATAGATTTTCTATGAATATCCTCACTCAAGAGTGCTCCACATATATCATCATAGACCAGTTTATCGCCAGGTGCACTACTGCTAATAGCATGTATCACATGATGTTGGCAAGGTGCATAACAACAAGACTACTTTCATTTCATTATCCATATCCATTTTTTGAGCATGTAACTGGGAGAATATAGCATCAAACTCATTAAGATGAGTTGCAACACTATCTGTGTCCTTCGTGCAAAGGTCATATAACTTTCTCATCAGATACACTTTATTTGATGCCGTCTCTTTTTCATATGTATTGCATCACTTCTTCCAAAGCTCCTGTGCACTTTCACAGTCTAATACTATAAAGTAAACATTATCTACCAGTTATAATCAAATGGTGGACCTAGCCATTTCATCTAACTCATCCCAGTCATCTTCATCCATGTTAGCAAGCTTCTTTGAGATTCCATTTACTGGCTTCCATTTCCTCCTCTGAATCAGCACATCTTTAATCTGATTCTTCCATAGAGCAAAGTTTGTGCCATTAAATTTTCGGATCTCAAAATGGTCTTTGCCCTGCAAGTTATAGCTCCTCCTCGGAACACTAGCACTAGACCCCGATCCACCAGACGTGCAAGACCTCTGATGCCATGATGGTAGAGAATTGAATAGAATGATAATGGAGCTAGAAGAGTCCAAATACCACTAAGGCTCAATGAAGGATGACCAAGTGTCAAATTCTGGGAGAGAATTCAGAAATCTTCCGAGAAAATGAACTAATGAACAATAATGATAAACCATAAGGATTATGTGAGAATACAGGTGCTCATGCCAATAAGTGTATCAAAGAGTAAATTGACCACTCTATAGCTGACAAAACCAAAAATCTGGAAAATTTTTTCTAGAGTATCCTCTACAAAATGAGCATATGACCAGTGTCAAAATCACATAAAATTGTAAGTACTGACATGTTTACCTCCACAGTGAATCACTGACTCCACTGCATATAAACAATTACCCAAAGGAAGCCAACTAGGCTTATCGAGCACCTATGAACAACTATCATACATCTCCTATGGCGAGGCTAGGTAAGTCTTCCACCTGCATCACCAAAGATGTTGGAGTTAGACGTCTGCGGAAGCACGCGAACAGCACAAGGAAGAGGAAGAAGCTTGGAGCACAACACACAAGACTGAATGTATTACTAGAGAATGTACAAAGATAAGTAGCCCATTAGGGCAATAGGCGTATATACAAGCCGGGGGAAAAAAACCTCCTAAAGAGGGAAAAAAGTGCCCCGGCAGTCCTAGAGTGTTCACACACATCACTACCTAAATATATCAACAAATCCCCCCTGGGAGTGATGCGGTGAACAAGGAGCTGGCACTCATGTATAAGGAAGTGCCGAGCTATGTGGAAATCACTCCACAAAAGGAAGTAAGCCCAAAGCTTTGCGGAAAGCTTCAAACTTCTCCCTAGGCATAGCCTTCGTGAAAAGGTCTGCAATGTTCTCTTGCGTGGGCACATATGCCAAGCTGATCTCCCCAGCAGAGAACCTCTCCCTGACATAGTGATAATGCACCTCAATGTGCTTAGTGCGAGCATGGAACACAGGGTTCCTCGCAACTGCCAATGCGCTCTGACTGTCAGTGAAGATGGTGGTGGCAGAAGACTGGTCAACACCCAAATCAGCCATAAGGCGTCTGAGCCACACACACTCAACAGTCGCTGTGAAAGCTGCCCTATACTCAGCCTCACAACTGGAAGTGGCCACAGTAGGCTGCTTCTTGCTCAACCAAGATATACATGAGCTACCAAGCATGAAGCAAAAACCACTGGTGGACACACGAGTGTCATAGCAACCAGCCCAATCTGAGTCAGAAAAAGCATGCAAATCTGGCGGTAGTGATCCCCCCTTGGGATAAAACAACCCAAGTAGCCGAGTACCACTCAAGTAGCGAAAGATGCGCTTAACCGCTTTCCAATGCGTGACTCTTGGGCAATGCATAAACCTGCTCATCTGTGAGACAGCAAACTGAATATCTGGCCGAGTAGTGCATAAGTAAATCAAGCATCCAACAGCCTGCTGATAGAGAACAGCATCAAATGCATCTCCAGCATCATGAAGACTCAATCGTAAACCTGTCTCCATAGGAGTGGCAATAGGCTTACAGTCTTCAAGGCCAAAACGCTGCAATTATGTGTCAATATATTTCGTTTGACACAAAGCCATTCCACCATCAACTTGCATAAACTGAATGCCCAAATAGTGATGCAAATGCCCCAAATCAGACATCTCAAATGAGGCATGCAAATCAGCCTTGAAATCAGCAATATGCTTCTCAAGAGGACCAGTGAGCAGCATGTCGTCTACATAGACAACAATGATCAAAAGCACATCATTAGCATGCTTAACATATAAGGTGCTTTCAGTTGGACTGTTCTCAAAACCATGTGCAATCAGATAGGCATGTATTTTCTCATACCAAGCACGTGGTGCTTGCTTTAAACCATATAACGCCTTCTTTAACCTGCACACTTGGTTTTCATGCCCTTTCTGCACAAAGCCACGGGGCTGAAAAACATACACTTCTTCATGCAAGTCACCATTCAGAAATGCTGTTTTAATGTCCAACTGATGTACATTCCAACCATGATGGGCTGCAAGTGCACAAATGCTCCGAACAGTAGTCATACGGCATGTAGGTGCAAAGGTCTCATCAAAATCAATGCCTCTTTCCTGCGCATAACCCTTTGCAACAAGCCTAGCCTTATACCTGTCAACTGTACCATCAGGTTTACGCTTCAGCTTGTATACCCACTTAGTGCCAATGGCCTTCTTGCCAGGAGGCAAGTCACATAAAGACCATGTACCATTCTTCATTATAGCATCATATTCAGATTGCATAACAGCCATCCAATTTTCTGAATTTTGTGCTTCATCAAAAGAAACAGGCTCATTCTCATCACAGAGACTAGATGCAGCCATAGCATAGCAATCTGATGCAAAGGAGGTACTATGAGAGCCTGAACGAGTACGATATGACAAAGGTGCATCTAATTTGCTGTCACGCAAAGTCTGCACCAGCCATTTTGGCATAGTTTTTGCCTGTTCAATATCAGCTCTCTCATCAACAAGTGCATCATGTAAATCTGCATCAGAAATGGCATGATCTGCATCATCATATGAAACCTGCAAAGGCTGAGAAGTTGCCTCATTAGGACCAGCGCTAGCCTGTCCACCTGTAAAAAGAGGCATTAAAGTATCATACATGTCTTTGGAGCTAACAGATGTCTCCTTAGTACATGAAAGCAATGGCTGAATAGCATCTTCCACAAAGACAACATCACGGCTAACCAGAATGCGTTTAGTCTATGGATGATACAGACGATAGCCTTTACTTTCAGAACTGTACCCAACAAAAATACATTTTACTACCTTATCATCCAATTTTTGCGATGTTGTTCAGGCACTAATGCATATGCGAAACAACCAAAAACACGCATATGAGCAACAGATGGCTTGCGGTCATGCCAAGCCTCATATGGAGTGATAGACTGCAACGCTTTCGTGGGACACCTGTTCAGTACATATGCTGCACACATGACAGCCTCAAGCCAGAAACTATGTGGTAAAGCCTGACTTTTGACCATGCACCTCGCCATCTCCATGAGTGACCTGTTCTTTCGTTCAGCAACTCCATTCTGTTGAGGTGTATACGACACTGTACACTGGTGTTTTATCCCACGTTCAGCCAGAAATGCATTAAAATCTGAAGACATATATTCCCCCCCTCGATCAGAACGGAGGGTGCCCATTTTACATGCTGACAGATTTTCAGCCAAAACCAAAAACTGTTTAAAGCATATGAACACTTCGGACTTTGCTTTGAGTGGATATACCCATGCATGCCTGGAAAAATCATCAATGAAAGTCACGAAGTAAAGGTAATTTCCAAAAGAGGATGTCTGCATAGGACCACAGACATCACTATGTACAAGCTGCAATTTTTGCATAGCCCGAACTGAACCATCTTTTGGAAAGGAAGAACGCTGCATTTTGCCCAAAATACAGCCTTCACAAACATGTTTTCTAGGTGCCTCAAGTTTGGGCAAAGAGGACACCATTTCAGATTTCTGCAGGCGTAACAAACTAGCAAAATTCAGATGACCAAAGCGTGCATGCCAAAGCTTTGCATCATACATAGCCTGAGAATCATGAAGTGCACATGCCGAATCATTCACAGATTTTTCATAGTCTATGAGCTTATACATCCCACGACATAAAATGCCAGAAGCAATAATCACATCGCCATTTGAGAGATCATGGACTGTACACCTGTCATCAACGAATTTCACAACCAAGCCAATCTTGGCTAATGCAGAAACTGATAACAGGTTCTTTTTGATCCCTGGCACAAATAAAGCATCTGACAAAGTGAAAGAACTACCATCAGCAGTAGTCAGAATGATCTTACCAACTCCCATAACAGGATAAGAGGAGTTATTGGCGCATGTGACAGTATTCCCTGTAGGGGCAGGCTGGAGTGAAGAGAAGAAATTGCGCTGCGAGGTAATATGTTTGGTTGCCCCACTGTCAAAGTACCAAACATCTGAGTCTACTGCAGACATGCACTGATCATGAGAAGATGGGTCAAAACTGCAAACAGTAGTAAACGCCCATTCTTCTTCCTGCACAAGATTTGCAGACTCTGTTTTTGGTGTAGAGGCCTCTACAACAACCATTCCAGCCTCTTTCTTCTTTGCCTCTTTAGCAGCCAGTTTTGGACAGTTCTTTATAATATGATCATTTCCTTTACAGTACTTGCAGAACAATTTCTGCTTTTCTGATTTCTTCTCATCTTTATCCTGGTTCTTCGATTGTGCAGCATTTGCAGATTTCTGCTTACTAGTAGAAGAGCTCCATTTTCCTTTGCCCTTCTGACTA
The DNA here is from genome assembly GCA_020310875.1 of Ceratopteris richardii. Classification (NCBI taxonomy): domain Eukaryota; kingdom Viridiplantae; phylum Streptophyta; class Polypodiopsida; order Polypodiales; family Pteridaceae; genus Ceratopteris; species Ceratopteris richardii. The sequence continues at coordinate 156,787,369 of CM035408.1, read as the reverse complement.
GCCAGGAAAGCTTGATCTGCAACACGCATAATGGACCTGTTCTGCCTGGACTGATCTTCCTGCAACAGAACAGAGACTAATTCCTCAAATGACAAGGCATTCGGATTGCCTTTCATCATCAATCGAAGAGTAGAGGCAAAACTCTGATATGAATCAGGAAGGCCATTCAGAACGGTCTGCACAAGTGAGCTATCTGGTATAACCTCATCAGCAGAAATCAATTGTTCCTTCAGGTCTTTGATCTTTGTAAGAAAACTGTCCATCGAATCACCTTCATTCATGTGCTCACTCTCCAACTGTTTTCGGAGGTAAGCAACACGAGCCTCATTCCTAGCCTGGTACAAAGTGGTAAGTGTATCCCAAGCATCCTTTGCTGTTCTGCAAGAGCGAATGTTAGGAATAATGGCACGTTTGACAGACAAAGCTATCAATGCATGTGCCTGGGCATCTCTGCCATCCCAACGAATCTGCTCTGCAGTAGGTGCAACAGAAACAGCAGCACGAACAGGAATCTACGGAATATCATCTTCGACACCATCTTCATCAACTTCAACACCTGTATTTGCAGTACCTGTCGTTACAGGTGTAACAGGACGTCTTTCAACACCCTGCACAATGTTCCACAATCCTTTTGCAACCAGTACATGTCGCATCATATAAGCCCATAATGGGTAGTTGGTACCATCCAACTTATCCTCAACAGCCAACATACGGAATACATCACTGCTTTCAGCCATGGCCGGTGACTAAAATACCTTGATGCAGAAAATTGACTGTATCTCAAAAAGTTGAACAGAACTGCCCAGACGAGTTCTGCTAGACCTGTATCAGACTTCGAGACGCTTAAACTGGCGAACAGAAACTGGTATATACCTTTGGCACAAAAGGATGAAATAGCCTGCACAAGCACTGCGATAGTGCGTTCGGAGGTCGAAACGAGCTCAGATCGCGATTTCGGCACCACAGAGCGAAGATGTTTTGATCTCGAAAACACCCTGAGTATGCTCACCAAATTTTGTGCGAATCTGAGACTGCAAACGGAGGAGTGTTGACGGCGCCCTAGAAGAATCAACGACCTGCTCTGATACCAATTGTTGGAGTTAGACGTCTGCGGAAGCACGCGAACAGCACAAGGAAGAGGAAGAAGCTTGGAGCACAACACACAAGACTGAATGTATTACTAGAGAATGTACAAAGATAAGTAGCCCATTAGGGCAATAGGCGTATATACAAGCCGGGGGAAAAAAACCTCCTAAAGAGGGAAAAAAGTGCCCCGGCGGTCCTAGAGTGTTCACACACATCACTACCTAAATATATCAACAAAAGAGACCATGATATTTGGGTGTTTCCCAGTTAAGAAAACCTTACCATGACCCTCTTTATCAAACATAAAAGGCTTTATGCAAAAAAAACGAGACCGCTATACCAATGACCACATGGACATACATAAGCAGTATAGACAGAAGCATACATAGTGTGTATGTGCTCAATATATGCAGTAAAATGGAACTGAAAAGCCGAATTTAGTGCTCAAACACTAGCCAGAAACACCTACAAGTTTCTATCGATTCTATTCTTTAAGGCTCCAAAACCTGCATAGACTTACGGTGGCTGCTCCCACCACAACTAAAACCTTTCAAGAAACCTATAGATTAACTAGTGTGGCTGAAAACACAGCCCCAAAAGGTGAACATCCGTTGTTGAAGAAATACAAAGAACACTCTTCTTGATGTTCTTGGAGCTCTGTGAAGAGAACTATCCATGAAAGTACTCCAAAATAGCTCCAAAAAACATCCCAAAAATGCTTCAAAAATAATCTTTGAAAAGAAAGAATGAAGCTTTGAGGACCCAAAACTTGTTGAGGATAATGTCAACCTTAGTCTTTCCCCTTCTTCAAGCACCACAATATTGTAGCTTAGTGGCGAGAGATTTCGATGATTAAGCGAGCTCCAAGGGGAAGAGTACTGGGATGGGTGATCTCTCGGGAAGTATCGGGAACCTCAGTATTCCTTGATCATTGAGGTCCTCCCTCGCGTGCAGCCAACAATGACTTTGGTGACTCGGATGCCAAGGTATGCCAAGGTCTATGCCTTGGTCGACGACTTAGTCATAAGCCTTGGAGAGAGCCTTGGGTGGATGGGTGGGTGCTCACTTTGCTTGCACAAAAGGAGCAAAAGCTAGTCATAAGCCTTGGAGAGAGCCTTGGGTAGATGGCGGGTGCTAGCTTTGCTTGCATAAAAGGAACAAAGCTTTTGCATCAAAATGCTATGATACTAGTGAAATATTTCAATGGAGATGCACCACAGTGCACTCTTCTTCTCAAGAGCTCCATGATGATATCCTCAGAGTAGAAAACCAAGCTCCAAGCATTGCACACTGTACTTCGCACAGAGCCTACAGAATACACAGAGAACAGAGTACATAGGGAGCATGAACACAAACTTCTTAGGTTTTACAAATGTAGTTGAACTTGTAATCTATGGCTGACCAGACCACTATATGTTTTATTAAAGAACATATACGGACACTAACGGTAATAATGGGAACAATGGATTTCTGTTTATTCTACTCAAGGTTTGTGCATTTCATTGGTGCCACATTTTGTAGTGGAGATGGTTGTTTCCCTAAAATAGGTAGTGGTGCACTAAGATCTTTCTGCTTTATTCATGGTTGTGGTGATTGATAATATGGAATTGTTGATATATTTTGGTAGTGATGTGTGTGAACACATTTATCACTATCAGGTCATTTTTTTGCCTCTTTAGGATGTTTTTTTCTCTCGACTTGTATATACGCCTTTAACTATAACAGGTTATTTATCTTTATACATAAAAATCATGTAGATCCGGAAAAGAATAGGCTTAACAAATTTTCATAAAGTGATAGAGTACCATATGTATATCATGTACAAAATCCTTTTTTATTTTTGTTAGGAGAACCCATTAGAAACATATTCACAAACATCCAAAAACATAAAAAAAAACACACAAAATCCCAAAACAAATATTCAAAAACACTTCAAAAAATGAAAAATTTGTCTCAACATGGAAAAGAAAAGGCAAAAGAGAGAAGAAAGGGGGAAAATATTGAAAAGGAGAAGGGAAAGAACCATGAAAGCATCAAACAATCTCACATAAGGGTGAAACATCTAGAGAAAAATTGCAAAGAGTTGAGAAAATTGGTGAAATATCTGAGGGGGTAGGCTCTCTACTTGCAACAAGAGAATATAAAAATAGATTTGTGGATACAAGAATAGGATATGGCCATAGAAGGATGAGTGTCTTTATCGAACCTAATTGTGAGTGGAATTTAGTTCATATTGATTTAGTGACTATTATTTTGGAGAACATTCAACCAACCTGTCATTTTTCTATCCTCATGAATGGTAAAAATTACGATTGCATGGGTCAAGTTGTGTTGCCTATTATGGTGGATGATATGCAATTTTTGGAAACATTCTTTGTCATGGAAGGTAGATGAAGACTTGATCATTGGCACTCAAAGATTTGTTACACAAAATCATCAAGACTTTGAAGTTTCTTGTCCATCTATTATTTCCACCCCGACATGTGTTTCTATTGAAAATCCTAATGATTATCCTCATTGTAAAGATTGTGGACATAATCATTTATTCAAAGATTGTGCTTTTAATCCACAAAATTACCTTTCCACTCATGCTTGTTATCTAATCCTTCTTTGAGTAAGTTACATGAAACTTTGCAGATTGGAGAAATGGAGGACTCCAAGTGCTTGGGGGATGTGGAAGGGCCCTCTCTTCCTCTAAACTTGGACTTCCCTTACAAATCCATGAGCAAGGATGTGCTACACTTGGCTCATCAAGAAGAGGATAAGCAAATACTTTGTATCAATGCTATGGAAAATGATGTCGAATCTATGGTCAACCCTGACAATCCATCACCTAATTGTACATCTAGAGATTCTATGTGTAATAAGGATACATGTTTCACTGAATCTCTAGATCAACCTCAAACCACACAATCCAATGATCTATTGCATGAACATGTTGTATGTATAGAAGATCAACCTTTGTTGAATTCCCCTTGTAAAGATGAGTTCTCCCTCCAGACTTATATAGAAGGCCCAAAAGACCCTTACATCAAGAAGAAGAAATCACATTTCCCTTGTAATGTCAAGCAAATTTGGGTGGCCAAGCAATTACTTAGAGCCCAACAAATCGCACCATGATATGGGTACCAAAGAAATCCCTTGTACAAAATCAACCCTCTCACACTAGACTTCATAATCTATGGTCTAGACCCACCACGCCTTATCTTCAAGAAAGACCACTTCCAACCAAAGGATTTAAAGCAATCAAGCCTAATCTCAAAAAAAATCCAAGAAGAAACTTCAAGGCAATGACCAGCAAAGCAAAGACATATTGGTGGCCTAAAACCTCTACATGAGGCATCCATGTGTGTCAAACCCAACCTTGCCCAATGCACAACATATGTTCAAGATGCACACCAAGTATGCATGCAAATAGGGCCTCATCAAAAGGCCAAGCATTAGCCACACTAAGTTTACCCTGGGCACAAAGAGGACACATGTACATACATTGAAAAAGTTTGCTTTTCATTCTTCTTTTTTCAGGTTGGTGGACAAAGGTGTCACCTGTGGCAATGGTTGATGTAAAAGAGAAGGTTCTTGGAGTTGGATATTTGGAGAAAGCCTCATCATCGCCTCATCCTTGAGCACTTTTCTCAAGATCCATCCATTTTGCACCATTGTCTTTCGTATGCATTTTTTAGAGTATGCATAAGATAGGGTCTCATCATAAGACCGTGCAAAGGTACTTTTTTGTTTTCCACCCATGCACCCTTAGTCCCCACTCATGCACATTGACTAAGAAGAGATGAATTACATTCATCTATTGTATATGTCATTACATTACATCATGATATTTTCATTATATACCTCTATTGCCAAAAAAAAAAGAAAAGAAAAGAAAAGAAAGAAGCATCTAGCATCTTAGCATTCACATCTTCATAAAAGAGGCAAACATAACCAAGGATTTACAAACAACTCCAACACAAGGACAAAGGCAAAATTTTAAGTAAAAATCAAGAATTAAGCACTCCAAACAAAGGACGAAGGACTTATAAGGACTTCAAAGCACACTTCTCAAAGAAGCTCCACACTTACAAAGGCTTTGTCGAGGATGACAAAGTCAAGGAGGGAGGAGTGTTGACGACACAACATATATCTCTTGGATCCACTCTTTTTTTATCATCATTTGTACCTTTTTCTACCTTTCATTTAGTTTAATAAGCACTCTTATATAGGTGTGTGTGAGTGCCAAACTAGAGAATAAGTGAGATTCATTCTGCTTTGAGTTTAGAAATCCCACATAGCATGCATTTTGCCCATTTTCTATATAAAGAGGTCACTACCTCTCATTTTGGGGGGTGGGGCATTCTTAGAAGTAATGAGATTATGCTAGTTTGTAGAATGCCTGGAGAGCTCTTGTTGTCGTTATGATGTGCTTGTGTATTTGTTCCTTTCTTGCCTTATGCTTGTGATGCTTTACTTCTTTGATTAGTAATGTGATTATGTGTGTGATTAAGTGTGTGTATCATTAATGATGCTTTCTTCTTATTTCATGCATAGTTTAGTCGCTAATCTCGTGCTAATGAAGCACCATTATGTTTACTGAATGCTTCTACGCAACATTTGGGTATTATGAGATACTCCTCGGATTGACAAATATAAGTTGTGATGCTACAATGTCAACAACTGCCTTAATGTGGTTTGAACCACTACATCAAGGTCAGTTCAGAAATATAGACTAGTTGCTAGAAGCATTCATTACTAAATTCTCTAGAAGTGGCATCAGACACAATACTTCATCACTTAGACATAGCTTCAAACAAACACCTCAAGAAATTATTCGACTTGCAGGAAAACGATTTAGACAATACTTAGAGAGATTCCCTATTTCAGATTTACCCACAACTGCCAAACAAGTGGATTTCTTCCTAGATGGTTTGTTAAGTACCAAATTGAGATCTTATTTGTACTTGAAGGACCCTAGATCCATAGAGTGTGTATGCATGTGCATAGACATTGAGGATAACCTGAATGAAGAATTAGAGCTTTCAAAAATCTATAAAGATTCGGATAACTCTACTAGCCTCACTTCCAAACCATTCACATCTATTAAGGAACTTACAGAGAAGGTAGCTCAGAAGTTAGATGTCTCTACCAAGCAAATGCCTAGATTAGTCTCAGTGAAACGATGCTATACTTGTGGATGAGACCATATGGCTAATGTGTGCCCCATCATGGCTCAACCCCAAGTGAACCCTGATAGCCAATACTGCACAATAGAAAGGAGGTATAGTAACCATATTGCACAAGATTGCCCCTATAAGAATCAAGTGGTTAGACAAAATTATCCACAATCATATCCACAACAAGGGAGATACCAAAATCAGTATCCACCACAGTAGTATGTTAGGCCTAGCAGCCCTACCAGCCACCCTATCAAGCTCAACAAAGACCTCAACCAATGTTAGTTCAACAACCCCCACCTCTAGCCGATGTGATCCCAATGAAGTATGCAGTGACTGAATAAAATTTGAATAGAACCTTAGTGCCAACATTGCCATTAATTTCAGAAAGTGACCCAAATAATCACAGGTTTGACTCTCTCATATGGATAGTCCACTGGCTTACTATATGGAGTCACATGAGCATAACAAGATTTACCCTTACAAAAATCCTAACAGACCTAGTTGGGAGCCAGAATTCCCTAATATCATGTATGAAAACCCTAACTCTAGGCCCCAACCCAGACAGATAAGATCCCTAGCACCTAGAGGGCCATGCTACAAATGCCAGGGAGAACACTTCATTCGTGATTGCCCTATACTTGCACCTATGCAACCCCAATCAATGACAATTTTGTTCAGATTGTGGGAAGGAGCACCTTTTATGAGATTGTCCTAAGAACCCAAACAATGGGCCAAAGATCACTCCTATTAATGTCATTGGGTGAGTATTAGATTGTACTGGAAGTGTTATTTAGAGCTCAGACATTACAATAAAACCAATGATTAGGTCAAGAAAAGAGTTCTAAAGCTAGTGGGACTGAGAGTCTAACTAAGAAAAGGATGAGCTTGGAAAGATAGCCATGAACGAATGAAAAGACAATGGTCAAAGAAAATGAGTGAACTTGAGGAAAACTTAATGGAAATGAAAGCCAAGATAATCGAATAGAACTTTAATTCAAGAGGAAGAGGTGGCAAAAATCAAAGAGGTAATTTTAGAGGTAGAGGTAGTAGAGGATACTTTGGAAGAAATGCAGGTAGAGGATTCCAAAGTCAACAATACAACAATACCTACTACAATTATGCTTCAGATCAGAAGGAGGATTCAACATTGATAATGAATGCAACTTGTGAAAGACAAAGTGAAGATCAAAGAGTCTTCGACATTGACTCAGGGTGTAGCTATCACCTGAGTGGCAACATAGCTTTGATGGATGATTTGGAAAATAAGGTAACTAATCATGTAGTTCAAATAGGTGATAATACAAAGCACAATGTGAAGTCAATTGGATCAGTGAAGGCCAAGGATGGAAGTACTCTCTTGAGTAAGGTTTTGTATGTTCCTACAATTCCAAAGAATCTGATAACTGTAGAACAAATTGTTGAAAAAGGTTATGAAGTTAGGTTCACTAATGAAGGGGTTTTTGTGGAAGACCCTAGCAATGGGTATAAACAAATTGTTTTAGGGAAGAAAGAAGGAAGACTCTTCACATTGAAGATTCAAGGTAACATTGGTCATGCCTTGTACACCTATGGAGGACATAAGATCTCAGAGTTAGATCTTTGGCACAAAAGGCTTGGACATTTTAATGAAAGAGGTATTAAAGATATGGTTAACAATGTTTCAGTGCTTGGATTGCCTAATGTTGTAGGTCAACATATGACATACTACTCCACCCATTGGATATTCCTAATGGGAAGTGGGAGAGTATCTCCATGGAATTTATAGTTGGATTACCTAAGACACAGAGAGGGCACGACTTGGTTTGGGTAATTGTGGATAGGTTAACCAAAATGGCTAGGTTTATTCTGACATGTACTACCGTGAAGACACCAGAGTTGGAAGTTTACTAGCCACTTTTGGAGAGCGGTCTTCAAAAGATTGGATACGAAACTTAGCATGCATACGGTCGAGCATCCACAGTCGGATGGGCAAATAGAGAGGGTTAACCAAATCCTAGAGGATATGCTTTGAGCATATGTGAATGAAAGGCAAACTAATTGGGAAGAGTACTTACCTACAATAGAGTTTGCATATAATAGTGCCAAGCACTCTTCCATTGGGCATAGTCCATTTATGCTTATGTATGGGTTTCAGCTGTTAACCTTAATTGTTAATCTAGTGTTAACAGGTCTGTATGTGGGTTCTTGGGATGGTCAGGGGTCTGTAAGACAGAGGCCCTTTATGTATTTTCCTAGTCACTACGTTACTTTCCGACAATTACAATAGACTTAACTACCAATATCTAGCGCATAACAACTTATAACAATTACCATATCCACATGTGCACAAACTTCCTACTATTCGTTTATTGTCACTGTTGTACTTGCAATTCACCAATAATGCAATCAGATATTAACAAAGTACCATAGTTAAATCAATACCGAACATTGACAATACAGATGGCACCGCAATGTAACAAACTTGTGACCGAATCGAGCTCCAGCAACTCACCCAGATGAATAGTCCAGCGATGCATCTGTCGCTCGCTTCCAATCATTTCTCTATTAATAGAAAATTGTTACAACATTTGCATGACACCCTTTCGGTGCGCGTCTGTTCCTAATTACAATTCTACTAAATAATATTCCTTTTCGGCAACCTAACACTGGCACGCATGGTGGACTCGAACCCAGCAGGTAAAATTACAAAGGCTAAGAATCATCAATGATTCCTTGTATGTACATGGTTCTGGCTAATTTAAATGTACGGGATATTGTCTGCTTTAAAGATTCTAACATATCTTGCAAAATTTGTGGTTCTACAAGGTGTGCATCTATCTGCACAGAGCTGGAAGCGATGACTTGGGATAACAAAAGATCAACCTGATTTTGCAAAAATGCTTCTTGCAAATAGAAGTCGTTGGCCACTGCAGCATCTCTTCGTAACTTGGCTTCTTCAATCTCTGCATCAATCCGAGAGATTTGTTCCTACTGTATACCTATTTGCTTTTCCTGGCATTCTAATTCTTGAGATTGGAACTGCATAGTACGGAAGAAATCTTGTCTTTATTTTTGAAATGCTTCTATATCTTTCTTCAGTTTGATGGTCTGTCCAATTTCATCTTCCAGTGTGTGGCTTTTATGGAAGAGTTCTTCAGTCACCTTCTTCAACTTTGTCTCTCCTTGTAATGATTTATTGGCTAGCACTTGATAAGCCTGCTCTACCGTAAGGAACTGACTACATGTGGTGTCTAACTGGTTTCCTAATGCATGCATAGCATCCTCCTTGTCTATCACTGCTTGTTTGAGTTGAATAGTCTTAGTGTCGCAAGCTGCTATGATGACATCTTTGTCGATCAATTACCCCTGTAAAGTCGTAATCTTCTCCTGCAATAAACTTGCATTGGCTTTGGGAGTTAATACCTCTTCCTGGAAGGGTGCGATATCTGTTTCAGTAAATCGACTTTGGACTGGTATTCTGTATGCAGGGACTGGTGGGCATCATGTATTTGGTGAGGGAGTTGCTTGGAGAGGTGTATAAGGAAGTCCCCAATTTGGGCTAATTGAGCGAAGGAGTCAGGGACGATAGAGGTAGAAATGGGTCTAGAGGGATTAACAGATACGGTTGCAGAAGAGGAAGGGGGAGAATAATCAGGAGAGGAAGGGATAGGTTGGGGATGGCGAATGGCTACCGAATGATGAAGTGAAGGAGGAGGGCTAGGAGGTAAGGGCACTTTGGAAGTGGAAAGAGGAGGTGGCATAGCTTTTGGTGAAGAAGGAGGGACAGGGGGGTTACCATAACGAGTGGAGCATCCGGCTGAACCAGCACTTCCTTGATTTGTGTTTGCTCCGTGAGATTCACAGCCTCCGTGACTGTGTCGGGTGCTTTCTCAGTAGAGTGTGTCTGCGGCTGAACAACCGTATCGATGGGTTAAACATCTTCGATAACCGTGTCTATAGTAGCTTGATCCTTAGGAGAAGGTGGGGCGGAAAGGATAGGCACAAAAGAGGAGGTGTCCTGCAGATTGACGGTTGGGGAGGGCTGGGCTTGACTTTACGAGGGGCTGAGTTTCCTATGCTTTTCCCAAAAGAGCTGTAGAAGATTGTCGTTGTCTTCAACCTCCATAATCTGCACTGATTCTTCATGGAACAGGAGGGTATTCATCGGAGGAGGCTTCACAGGGTGAATCGCCGGAAGAAGGAAGGAAAGAAGATGAGGGAGTCTAGTTTGAGGAATTTCACCCTTCGCAAGCTACCAGGAGATCGCTTGACATTCCCGGTGAATACGTCAGAAGAAGAACAATGACCAGTTAACTGCTTCACGGGTAGCGGCGTCGATCATAGAGTAGAACGGACGAGAAATGCCGTAGGTGCATTTCTGGAGGTTTAGTGCAGCCACCAGGAATTGTAAGGCAGAACACTCCGGTTCAGGGTGACATAGAATGGCAAATTCATTAGATGATTGGCACGGGAAGAGTTGCTTCATGGTTGTCATCGGCAAGAGGGGAACATCTACATTGCCCTCTTGAGGGAGATGGAATCCCTCGGCTATGGTGTTCAAGGTCACTACGACACATGGGTTGAGGCATGTAATCGGCCAACAAGTCTCTATCTGGGGAATGTCAGCAATAGCAAAGATAATTTGAGCAAAAAATAGGTGACATTGGACCGAATGCCATGGCAATTCGGCGAACGCCAATAGCCCATGTGCTCGCAAAAACTCGCTCAACTCAGGAGCTAGGCGAGCACGGAATGTGGTGATGTTGGCTAGAGCTTCCATGGCGAGCAATAGAAAGCGAATGCAAAAGACAACAAGGAAAACACAAAGTGCAAGTACACAATAGCGAAAAAGAAGGTGAAGAACGTGATTAAGTAAAAATACCACATGGAAGCGTAGGTAGAAAATGCAATCATCAGCAGTGGTTGGGAACATGCATGCATAATGATGGCATTCATGCATTAACGAAATCCCCAATGTGTAGTGCGGCATCTAATCATGGTTATATAATAAAAGGGGAATTTTATGGTCAGACGGTCAACCGAAACGCACGGAATGGAAATAGAAGTCAGGCGACAAAACCAGCATAAACCGGATGAATTATAAAAATTACCAACAAGTAATTAAGATGAAGGAGTCGTGTCATAATACAAATGAAGTTTCGACCCATTGGTGGGTTTATGAAGAATAGTACCATTTAAAGTGGATTACTGAAAAGTAGCGGGTCCTATCTGATCTGCAATACGGTAAGGACCAAACCACTGAAGTTTGAACTTGCCCGCTGAACGATTATACTTAGCATTATAGATTGTCCTTTAGTAAAAACGAGAGTTCGGAGAAATCGATCATTTGCCTTAGCTTGCCTCAATTGCACTTCTTGTAGCATCAGAAAACTTTCCAGGCATTGTTCGTCCAAGGACCGCAACACATCCAACCGAAAAGGAAAGGACTCTTCCGATAATAGCTTATGATCCAGTGCCACCCTTAAACTAGGTACCACCAACTCCATGGGTGCAATGGCCTCCAGCCCATATGCCAATTTAAAAGGCGTATTTCCTATAGCCACTTTGTAAGTAGTACGGTAAGCCCATAGGAACGAAGGAAGGAATTGATCCCAATGCTCCGGACATTCCAACACTAGTTTCCGGAGCATGTTAAGAAGGGTTTTATTGGTGCTTTCAGCAAGTCCATTGGCGTGAGGATAATACGGGGAGCTAAATTTATGGACAATTATCAGGGTGTAGGTAAGCGCTTGCATCAAAGAATTAACAAAATGTGTGCTTGATCTGAAACAATCTCTAAGGGAAGACCGAAGCGAGGAAAAACATCAGTCATCAAACATTTGACCACCACCGACGCAGTGGCGAACCTTAAAGCCCAGGCTTCAGCCCACCGAGTCACATAATCAGTACAGGTGAGTATATACCGATGATTGAAGACCATAGCCGGAGGTGTAATGGGTCCAATGAAGTCCAAGACCCACTTCTGAAAAGGCTCAAGGTGAGTATATACCGATGATTGGTGACCATAGCCGGAGGTGTAATGGGTCCCATGAAGTCCAAGACCCACTTCTGAAAAGGCTTCAACCCACCGAGTCACATAATCAGTACAGGTGAGTATATACCGATGATTGGTGACCATAGCCGGAGGTGTAATGGGTCCAATGAAGTCCAAGACCCACTTCTAAAACCATGAGCATAAGCCTGCTCACCAAGTCTCCAAAGTGACCGAATAGATGTGAAAGAATCCTGGGAAAAATTTGTTGGAGTTAGATGTTTGCGGAAGCACGCGAACAACACAAGGAAGAAGAAGAAGCTTGGAGCACAAACACACAATACTGAATGTATTATTGGAGAATGTACAAAGATAAGTAGCCCATTAGGGCAATAGGCGTATATACAAGCCGGGGGAAAAAAACCTCCTAAAGAGGGAAAAAAGTGCCCCAGCGGTCCTAGTGTGTTCACACACATCACTACCTAAATATATCAACAAATCCCCCGTGGGAGTGATGCGGTGAACCAGAAGCTGGCACTCATGTATAAGGAAGTGCCAAGCTATGTGGAAATCACTCCACAAAAGGAAGTAAGCCCAAAGATTTGCGGAAAGCTTCAAACTTCTCCCTAGGCAGAGCCTTCGTGAAAAGGTCTGCAATGTTCTCCTGCGTGGGCACATATGCCAAGCTGATCTCCCCAGCAGAGAACCTCTCCCTGACATAGTGATAATGCACCTCAATGTGCTTAGTGCGAGCATGGAACACAGGGTTCCTCGTAATTGCTAATGTGCTCTGATTGTCAGTGAAGATGGTGGTGGCAGAAGACTGGCCAACACCCAAATCAGCCATAAGGCGTCTGAGCCACACACACTCAACAGTCGCTGTGAAAGCTTCCCTATACTCAGCCTCACAACTGGAAGTGGCCACAATAGGCTGCTTCTTGCTCAACCAAGATATACATGAGCTACCAAGCATGAAGCAAAAACCACTGGTGGACACATGAGTGTCATAGCAACCAGCCCAATCTGAGTCAGAAAAAGCATGCAAATGTGGCGGTAGTGATCCCCCTTGGGATAAAACAACCCAAGTAGCCGAGTACCACTTAAGTAGCGAAAGATGCGCTTAACTTCATTCCAATGCGTGACTCCTGGGCAATGCATAAACCTGCTCATCTGTGAGACAACAAACTGAATATCTGGCCGAGTAATGCATAAGTAAATCAAGCATCCAACAGCCTGCTGATAGAGAACAACATCAAATGCATCTCCAGCATCATGAAGACTCAATCGTAAACCTGTCTCCATAGGAGTGGCAATAGGCTTACAGTCTTCAAGGCCAAAACGCTGCAATAATGTGTCAATATATTTTGTTTGACACAAAGCCATTCCACCATCAACTTGCATAAACTGAATGCCCAAATAGTGATGCAAATGCCGCAAATCAGACATCTCAAATGAGGCATGCAAATCAGCCTTGAAATCAGCAATATGCTTCTCAATAGGACCAGTGAGCAACATGTCATCAACATAGACAACAATGATTAGAAGCACATCATTAGCACACTTAACATATAAGGTGCTTTCAGTTGGACTGTTCACAAAACCATGTGCAACCAGATAGGCATGTATCTTCTCATACCAAGCACGTGGTGCTTGCTTTAATCCATATAATACCTTCTTTAACCTGCACACCTGGTTTTCATGCCCTTTCTCCACAAAGCCATGGGGCTGAAAAACATACACTTCTTCATGCAAGTCACCATTCAGAAATGCTGTTTTAATGTCCAACTGATGTACATTCCAACCAATATGGGCTGCAAGTGCACAAATGCTCCGAACAGTAGTCATACGGCATGTAGGTGCAAAGGTCTCATCAAAATCAACGCCTCTTTCTTGCGCATAACCCTTTGCAACAAGCCTAGCCTTATACCTGTCAATTGTACCATCAGGTTTGCGCTTCAGCTTGTATACCGACTTAGTGCCAATGGCCTTCTTGCCAGGAGGATAACATAGCAATCTGATGCAAAGGAGGCACTATGAGAACCTCAACGAGTACGATATGACAAAGGTGCATCTAAGTTGCTATCACGCGTCTGCACCGGCCATTTTGGCATAGTTTTTGCCTCCTCAATATCATCTCTCTCATCAACAAGTGCATCATGTAAATCTGCATAAAAAATAGAATGATCTGCATCATCATATGAAACCTGCAAAGGCTGAGAAGTTGCCTCATTAGGACCAGCACTAGACTGTGCACCTGTAAAAAGAGGCATCAACGTATCATACATGTCTTGGAGCTAACAGATGTCTCCTTAGTACATGAAAGCAATGGCTGAATAGCATCTTCCACAAAGACAACATCACGGCTAACCAGAATGCATTTAGTCTATGGATGATACAAACGATAGCCTTTACTTTCAGAACTGTACCCAACAAAAATACATTTTACTGGCTTATCATCCAGTTTTCTGCGATGTTGTTCAGGCACTAATGCATATGCCAAACAACCAAAAACACGCAGATGAGCAACAGATGTCTTGCGGTCATGCCAAGCCTCATATGGAGTGATAGACTGCAACGCTTTAGTGGGACACCTGTTCAGTACATATGTTGCACACATGACAGCCTCAAGCCAGAAACTATGTGGTAAAGCCTAACTTTTGACCATGCACCTCGCCATCTCCATGAGTGACCTGTTCTTTCGTTTAGCAACTCCATTCTGTTGAGGTGTATACGGCACTGTACACTGGTGTTTTATCCCACGTTCAGCCAGAAATGCATTAAAATCAGAAGACGTATATTCCCCCCCTCGATCAGAACGGAGGGTGCCCATTTTACATGCTGACAGATTTTCAGCCAAAACCAAAAACTGTTTAAAGCATATGAACACTTCGGACTTTGCCTTCAATGGAGATACCCATGCATGCCTGGAAAAATCATCAATGAAAGTCACGAAGTAAAGGTAATTTCCAAAAGAGGGTGTCTGCATAAGACCACAGACATCACTATGTACAAGCTGTAATTTCTGCATAGCCCGAACTGAACCATCTTTTGGAAAGGAGGAATGCTGCATTTTGCCCAAAATACAGCCTTCACATACATGTTTTCCGGGTGCCTCAAGCTTGGGCAAAGAAGACACCATATCAGATTTCTACAGGCATAGCAAACTAGCAAAATTCAGATGACCAAAGCGTGCATGCCAAAGCTTTGCATCTGACATAGCCTGAAAATCATGAACTGCACATGCCGAATCATTAACAGATCTTTCATAGTCTATGAGCTTATACAACCCATGACATAAAATGCCAGAAGCAATAATCACATCGCCATTTGACAGATCATGAACTGTACACCTATCATCAACAAATTTCACAACCAAACCAATCTTGGCTAATGCAGAAACTGATAACAGGTTCTTTTTTATCCCTGACACAAATAAAGCATCTGACAAGGTGAAAGAACTACCATCAACAGTAGTCAGAATGATCTTACCAACTCCCATAACAGGATAAGAGGAGTTGTTGACGCATGTGACAGTATTCCCTGTAGGGGCAGGCTCGAGTGAAGAGAAGAAACTGCGTTGCGAGGTAATATGTTTGGTCGCCCCACTATCAAAGTACCAAACATCTGAGTCCACTACAGACATGCACTGCTCATGAGAAGATGGGTCGAAACTGCAAACAGTAGTAAACGCCCATTCTTCTTCCTGCACAAGATTAGCAGACTCTATTTTTGGTGTAGAGGCTTCTGCAACAACCATTCCAGCCTCCTTTTTCTTTGCCTCTTTTGCAGCCAGTTTTGGACAGTTCTTTATGATATGATAATTCCCTTTATAGTACTTGCAAAACAATTTCTGCTTTTCTGATTTCTTCTCATCTTTATCCTGGTTCTTCGAATGTGCAGCATTTGTAGATTTCTGCTTACTAGTAGAAGAGCTCCATTTTCCTTTGCCCTTCTGGCTAGCGAGGAAAGCTTGATCTGCAACACGCATAATGGACCTGTTCTGCCTGGACTGATCTTCCTGCAACATAACAGAGACTAACTCCTCAAATGATAAGGCATTCGGATTGCCTTTCATCATCAACCGAAGAGTAGAAGCAAAACTCTAATATGAATCAAGAAGACCATTCAGAACGGTCTACACAAGTGAGCTATCTGGTATAACCTCATCAGCAGAAATCAACTGTTCCTTCAAATCTTTGATCTTCATTAGGAAACTATCCATAGAATCACCTTCATTCATGTGCTCACTCTCCAACTGTTTTCAGAGGTAAGCAACACGAGCCTCATTCCTAGCTTGGTACAATGTGGTAAGTGTATCCCAAGCATCCCTAGCTGTTCTGCAAGAGCGAATATGAGGAATAATGGCACGTTTGACAGACAAAGCTATCAATGCATGTGCCTGGGCATCTCTGCCATCCCAACAAATTTGCTCTGCAGTAGGTGCAACAAAAAGAGCAGCACGAACAGGAATCTGCGGAATATCATCTTCGACACCATCTTCATCAGCTCTAGCACCTGTATTTGTAGTACCTGTTGTTACAGGTGTAACAGAACGTCTTTCAACACCCTGCACAATGTTCCACAATCCTTTTGCAACCAAAACATGTCGCATCATATAAGCCCATAATGGGTAGTTGGTACCATCCAACTTATCCTCAACAGCCAACATACGGAATACATCACTGCTTTCAGCCATGGCCGGTGACTAAAATACCTTGATGCAGAAAATTGACTGTATCTCAAAAAGTTGAACAGAACTGCCCAGACGAGTTCTGCTAGAGTGTTTTTGAAAATCGTGATTTTGAGCAGAGAATCGTGTTTTTGAGAACCGTGATTTTGAGCACAGCCACAGAATCGTGTTTTGAAAATCACGATTTTGTACCTTGGATGAAAATCGTGTTTTTTTACAGAATCGTGTTTTTAGAGAATCGTGTTTTCTGAGAATCGTGTTTTTGACATGAAAATCGTGATTGTCTACAGAGAATCGTGATTTCACAAAATCATGTTTTTCACAAAATCGTGGTTCTCAGAATCGTGTTTTTTGACATGAAAATCGCGATTTTGTCTCAGAGGATCGTGTTTTCACAAAATCGTGTTTTAGAGAATCATGTTCTCACAGAATCGTGTTTTTGTCTGAAAATCGTGATTTGTGAGAACAACCACAGAATCGCGATTCTGAGAATGACCACAGAATCGTGATTCTTTCAGCAAGCTTTTTGGCGGGAAACAGAAAATTGTGATTTAAAAAAAAAATTTGAATTTTCACAGAATCGCGATTTTCATCACAGAATCGCGTTTTTTGGCAGGAACTTCGAATTTTTGAGCGGCGAGCAATGGCGAGCTCCGTATGTGTAGAAAATCATGAAAAAACACAGCGCTTGCTCTCCCTTGCACCTCCTAACTCCTTCTCACACAATAATGTTTTTTGACTAGTTTTGGCCCTGTCCAGACCTAGTGTGCGGCCTAGTTAAAAATTAGGTTCCAGGGCTTATTTGAGGGCTCAAACAGAGTCTAAAAATTATGAAAATTGGTAGGATGATACTTCTAATGCTCCTCAAGCTCGAGGACTCCTCGGCTTGCACAAAATGGAGCTACAAAAATAAAAAATGGTATTTACAATGGTTTTAGCGATGGAAATCACTATTTTTGTAGGGAATTCTTCTGAAAAGTTGACATGTACTTCTTGGAGCTCCCTAGTTGCTCCTTCTTCTTGTGTGTCCACCTCTTAGATGTGTTCCTATGCTTTGTCCTTGACCTTCAGCTTCAACAAACCTATTATCAGAGTTGGAGAAGTTCAACTTATGCTTAGAAATGGATGTATTTCTACTCTCAAGAATGCATTGTATGTACCCAGTATCAAGAAAACTTGATTTTAGTTCCAACTATTGCTAGTGTAGGATTGCGGACTCTGTTGATAGCAAATGTATGGTTCATGATTTTAGCAATGGTGATCTCATTGTGATGTCAAGGAAATTATGCAATGGTTTATATCGCTTGGATACATGTAAGAGAGTTTCCTCAAATGCTTTCCTTATCGATAATTCTCGTATGGCATGCTCATTTTGGTAACTGGAACAATAATTTGATTTCCTTACAAAAGAAGGATATATTTCTTAGTTTGGAAACACTTGAGTCCATTGAAAAGCATGCATGTGAAGTTTGTATACTTTGAAAAAATCATCATGCTTCTTTCCCCAAAGATGGTGCTACACATGCTACACAAAAATTGCAACTTGTTCATAGCGATGCTAGTCCGATGAAGAATCCATCTTATTTCAAGCATTTATACTTTTTTATCTTCATTGATTGTGCAACACACCATACTTGAGTGTATTCTATGAAAGAAAAGAATGAGGCATTCTCTTACTTTAAAATAATTTTGGCTATTGTTGAAAATTTTTATAGCAAAAACTTTTTAACTCTTTGCATAAATCATGGTGATTAATATATGTTACATGAATTTAATGCTTTTCTTTGTGAAAGAGGTATTTCACACCATTGTATGGTGCCATGCGCACCTCCACAAAATGGTGTTGTTGAGCACAAGAATAGAACACGTTTTGAGAGGACATGATGTATGTTTAAAGGAAAGCATCTTCGAGATAAGTTTCGGATGCAAGGAGTCATGTGTGAAGCCTATCTATTGAATCATTATCCTACCAAATCACTCAGATTAATTACACCTTATGGGGTTTGGAATTGGTGCAAGTCAATGGTTAGTCATATGTACATATTTGGTTGTTTTGGATATGCTCTTGTGTCATCACAACAACATCACAAAATTGATGAAAAGGAAATGTATATTCATTGGATATAGTAGATAAGAGTAAAGGTTATCAATTATACCATCCATTGATGGAAAAAGTTATTGTAATTTGAGATGTGGTATCTAATGAAAATTCACTTTGTCCTTTAATTGAATGCAAATTTCAGCCAAAAATTAGTTCACAAGATGTGTTTGATACTAAAGATACTTGCAAAATTATTGTAAGTCGAGACATGGTATTCGCTGAAAATTCAGCTTGTCCTTTACTTGAATGCAAATTAAAAAAAAAAAAAAAGTTCACAAGGTGTGTTTTATTGATAACTTGTTTTGTCCTATTTATGGTTCTATAGACACTAGAATTGTTATGCTATATCAATTTTCTTCACTTATTATATCTCCACTCTCTTTGTTTTTGTCTCTCGCTATCTCCTCTCACACTACCTATCTCTTTATCTCACCAAAAATATATACTCCTTCCTTCTGTCTTTCACTCCTTCACTCCCACACTATGCTTACTTCACTCTCACTCGAATTTTATTGATTCCACAACTCACCAACTCAACCCTCACTAACTCTCAACTTCTCTCTCAGCCCCAACACCTTAGACAACCACATCTTTCATACACTCAAACACACACAAGAAAACAATTTCACACACACTCACTTCTTTTCTCTACCTCATTGACTCTCACTAAGGTTTCTTACACTTGCACTCACTAACCTATTCTCACAATCATTCAAGCATGTCTTCACATGCTCTTTCTCTTTCTTTCTCGATCTCTCTCACTCTCACTTTCCCTTCTTTCACTTATGAGAAGCATTGATATATATATGGCTGCAAAAGTTAACAACAAAAATACTTCAATAAAAAAGGGGGAAAACCAGTTGGAATGTCACAAGCAAAGAGGTAGGCCATGTTCAAAGGAAAACTTTTCACCTTCTCAGCCATGTTTTTGAGAACTATTAACAAAATTCACATTTGTGTCCCTTCTATAGATGTATTCCTATAGCTTCTTGTGCATAACCCTTGTCAGAGGTGAAGCTGCTTCTTGCACAATAGTTGATCCACTCACATAGCTTCAATTTAATGCTTATAGTGAAGTCTCAAAAATCACCAAGGGAATATGAGGAGGTATTGAGAAAAAAAAACTTCAAGAAATGCAAAGGCTATAAAAGCATCACTTCATGGGTAGCACATAGTGTTACTATATCTTTTGATTTCCTCTACAAGTGATCAATGATTAAAGCTTTCATAGAAGAAGTTTGTGTCTTGACCATGATTACTAAAAAAGAAAGTAATTCAACACATGGTGCATAATCTTTCCACTTCAGGAGGAGCATCCTCAAAAGAAAACTATAACCGTTCTATTTATGCCATTTCAAATGTTGCGTAGAGAAAACCTTTGCCACCCTTCATAGCTTGCAGTGAATGACCAACAAGGTAATGTGGTAGACCATTAGGGTGTCCATCACTTTTGAAGGCAAGTTTTGGAGAGGAAAGGACTTCCTACCCTACTGTGGCAACTAAGGTGCATCATGTGGAAGCTTAACCCAAAATCTCATAGAAATTGCACAACCTGCAAATGAGAAATTATTAAGCCATCCCTTCATAGGCCCCAATCAACAAGATCCTCTGTAGGTGCCAAGCTTTCACTGAGTACACATCTTTCTGAAAAATCTCGATGCATAGTGGAAGCGTTGAACTCGGGAGATGCACTTGCAATATATCAAATACAATGCCCATAGGTGTGTGGAGTAATACCTTTATCAGTTCTAGATTAATACTTTATAGAGAATTTGTCAGAGAATTAGGAGCCTAGAACCATGCCATAGCAAAGAAAGATGGTGAAGTCATTACGTAGGAATGGAAGAGGCTCCCTTTTGCACTTTTATTGGAATACAAACAAAAAAAATCATAAAAAACGTTTGGCCACATGGGCATACCTCCAAAGATTTTCAAAGATCTTTGTAGCGTTAATAGTGAAAACACATGTAGATATTTTTGGTGCAAATATTTCCTTCAATGCCATAAGATTCATTAGTTTGAGCACAATCCTTGTACAAGACAATCAAAAGCCAAAATAGAATAGCTGCTTCTTAAGAAAATCGCATGGCTGCCTTACTTGCTTGGCGTGCCATCATTTCCTCCTTTATAGCTACTTGTATGCCATCCTGCAAGGAGTGAAAGATGGCCTTGAACCTCCAACAATTCTTATGTCTAGCAAAGATTCTTGAGTTCATAAAAAACCTCATCCCACCCTATAGAAAAGTGGAGCACCAATAGGGCCTAGTGTAGAGAGTACACACACGAAAGCAAAATGAAAAGAAGAGTGTACTCACAAAAGAAAGAGTGTGAGAGACTCAAAGTGAGTAGACCAAAAATTGGGTAAACCCACATGGATAAGGAATGAGTTTGCCAAGAACATGGAGTAGGCACCTCAAGCTTCTAACCAAGTAAAAAGGAGGGGAGAGGCCCTCCTTATATAGATTTGGGAGGGGCTCTCCAAAGTACATCCCGTGTGGGATAATTCCCATCAAAGGAGAATGAATACAATGGTAGAAGCAAATGGCAAGGTACCCAAATAGAAAGGATATAATATAAAATGGAAATGGAATAGAAATAGAGTTACTCCAAGATACAAAAGGGAGATGCACTCTCATATTCTCAACACCCCCTCTATAGCTCCATTTTGTAGAGTATGGAGGCTACAAGGGTATGAGAGAAAGGTCCATCAATAATGTAGAAGCAACAAGACAAGCACCATATAGGAAGTCTCCATGTGGAAATCCATAGCCACCAAGTGGTATCGACCATACAAGATTGCCAAGTACTGCATAAGATGTCCACCATATGGATGAAGCGAATGCTCCATAGGTATGCCACCAACGAGATACAAGAATAGAACAAGATCTCACTGGACGAGATCACCTCCATATGAGATACGTAGGAGGATTCCATGTGGTACATGAGAACCTCCAAAGCTTTGACAATATCCACCACGAGATGTGTATCGCCAAGAAGTAGGTCTTGCAAGAATAAAAAAAATGAAGCATGAAGCATAACAACATAGTCACATGGTAGTACATCTATATGTTGTAGTCCTCCATGGTGTAACATGGAGAATCACTCATGAGTCCTTAGTAAGAGGTGTGGACCACCTTTTAGTATTTTAGAGTAGAGTACTCACCTGAGTGCCAAGTGGCACTCATGTGAGGGACCATGAGTCATCCTCCTTGTGGGTTACTAGAGAGGGATAGATATGATAGAGAGGGATAGATATGAAGACCCCATGCGGCTGGGCGGTGAGAACAATCTGAGAACTCCGTGCGCACTCCGAAAAGACCGCTGACGGTATCATCATCGTCCACCTCAAGTTCTACGAAAGGGATTGACAAAAAGTGGAGGCTGTCATAGGGAGAAGTACTCAACATTGGTATTGGAATAGGCATACATCGTATCGAGGTGTCAATAGGCCCACGAAGGAGCCGAGTAATAGCCCACATAGGCGGCCAACAACAGGCATGCGCGTAGGTAGCAGAGACCACGAGTTCAGCCGGCCCATATGGCCTTCCTCCCTCCTTCCTCCGTCTTGGGTGAAGGATCTATGAGAAGAGCCTTCAATATGTAGTCTGAAAACGGTGCTGTGGCCTCATATATGGGATAAGTCGACATCACTCCTGCTACTCCACGTTGATTTCACTCAAGAGCCTACAAGGAGGTAAGGTAGAATAGTTATTTGCTGAATTTTCCTCAACTTTGGAGAGGCAAAATTTATGATTTGGATCAAGATTTGGGGAAAATAATGATACATACATGTAATATGGGCAGTGGAGCTTGGGTATGGGTCATTAATTTGTTAAAAAAGGCTCCAGTTTCTCAGTGGTGAGCTCCCAAATTGCCCACTTCATGAAGATTAACCTTTCCACTTTCCAACCGTGACATACCTATTTTCTCCGCATCATAGCTTGGTCGTACGACATCCGATTTCAAAATTTTTTGTCAAATTGCGAAGCTACACTCCTAAGATTCTCTAAGGACCATTGAGGTTTGATTTGGACAAGATTTGTTCAACCAAAATCTCTCTGAAATGCTTCAATAGGAACTAGGCGGCCACATTTGGGCCTAGTTTTTCATCATCTCGCGTCCAAATTCACCTTTTTCACTTGGGATAGCTTTATATCTTTGAAGTACAAGTGCTGGGATACATTTCTTGGACTGATGAGGACTATCAAATCTCCAACGTGTTTCAGTTTCACTTACTTTGCCCGGTTGGGCCTATTGCTATATGGTTTTGGCATTGTTCTTGTTGGTTTTTGGTGATTAGAACCTCCCCGGACCAATTGGACATTTCAAATATTTGTTTGGGCCGGGCAAGGATTTAAAATCAGTGACCTCAAGCTTCAAAGATCACTTGGATTTTGCTTCTGTAGCTTTATTTTGTACCAGGGAAGTGCTCTTGTGATATATTTCTCTTCTTCTTTCATATTCAAGGTTTACTTCCATTTCTTTTCACATACTCTAGTTAGCAAATGGGGGAAGGGAAGTGAAACATGGAGTCTAAAGGGAAACAAATAATAGAACACACTTCTCCATCTAAAGAGCAACTAGAGGATCCTGATTTTAGAATGGAAGAAGTAGAAATGGGGCAGGAAGTAGAGGAAAACCTAGAAGAGAAAGAGCCTCAACAAGAAGAATATACCTATGAGGAAATTTTGGATGAGTTTGTTACTCATGACCAATTTGTAGACTTTGAAAGAATATACCCTTAAGCTAGAGAGAGATCTAAGTGGCATTACATCTCTCATTCAGTAGCTTAAGTCTCAAATGATCTCAATTGAGACTCATGTCACCTCTTTCCTAGCTAGGAATGAAAGAGAAACTCCCACTCTTCCTCTAGAGATGACTAGGAAAGATACTTCTCTTCCTAGTAAGCACAAAGGAGAGAGCTCTAGGGAAGCTCCCCTCCTGAAAGACTTAAAGCCACCTACCTTTACGGGGATGACCAAGATAGAAATAAGGATGCAATCTATACTTTTTTACAAAAGTGGCATGATTTGCTTCAACTTAAGGGCACCCCACCAGAGTATCGTGTGCTAGAGGCGAGTCTCTCGCTTGGCCCACGTGCTTACAAGTGGTGGATGAGTCTCAAGGAGGCAAAATCGATCCCTATAGATTGGACTCAATTTCAAACTCTTTTCTTAAAAGAGTTTCTTCCTAAGAATGAGGAGGAGAGGAATTGGGATGACTCGGATAGGATTACCCAGAGAGGTAGACCTCTTATGGTATACATATCCCATTATAGAGAGATCAATTTGAAACTTAAGGGCTTAGATGACTTCCAAAAAACTAGAGGGTTTGTTAGAGGCTTATATAAAGCCATCAAGAGAGAGGTAAGAAGGAATGCACCTAAGACGTTTGAGGAGGCGATCAAGTATGCACAGATTTACGAGGACCATAACCGTCCTCAATATACTCCTATGGAGATGGATCAACCCCTCAAGCCTCTTAGCACGATTAAATTCAAGAAGAAGTTGCCATTGCGGAAAAACAAAATTTTCATTAAAAAACAGAGATCACAAGGGCCTAGGTTACCTACAAATCAGTTTGAGAGGGCCAAAAGAGAGAACATGTGCTTTAGGTGTTTGTCTCCTAGCCATTCACAATGGAAATGTCCACTCAAGAAGGGGGAAGAAAAGAAAAGAGGACCAGAGACTAGTACAACCCCTGAAAAGGGCAAAAAGGCGGTCCACCTAGTGTAGACACTTCTTATTCATGGCAGTTCTAGCTGAAAGGGAGTGGAGGTCATGCACGAGAATATAGAGCACGCCTGTTGTTTGACTCAATCATTGTGGTCATCGCAGTTTGGACCACATGACCTGGTTAAACTTCATGGTAGTGTATACGGGACCAGGGTGTGAGTCATGATAGATGATTCTGCCACTCATAATTTTATAAACTATGCTCTAGTCAAGAAAGTAAAAATTCCCCAACAGCCCAGTGCACATAAATAAATAGTATCTATGATGCAAGGGGAATACAAGGGGATATGGGATACTATGGTATCCAATTTGGAAGTCAAGATGCAAGACTATACAGATTATATGGACTTCCAAATTATGAATATGGAGAGGACAGACCTTGTGTTAGGAAGAGAGTGGCTATGGGGGTTGGGAGACAAACTTAAACACAACTATCAAAACAACACACTTGAGTTTGAAAGGAATGGAATTAAATTTTGTATACAGGGAGAGAGAGAGAGAGATGTACCTCGTGCACCTCTCATTTCATCCTTAGAGTTGTATAGTCTTTGTCATTCTCAGCATGTACAGGAGATGTTTTTATTGTATAGTCATGATATTGAGCATTATACAGACAGTTCATTTGATGTATATTTTCATGCTAAACATGTAAATATGGATAGAACTTTCTATTATTCTTTGTTGCAAGAGTGTGTGGTTAAAAGTTTCAAAGATCTTATGTTTGAGTATAGAGATGTTTTTCCCACTAATTTACCTAGAGGGCTACCACCTAAGAGAGGGGACATTGACCATGCCATTGAAGTAGTTACTAACACTAACCCTATTTGTAAGCCACCTTATAGGCTTAGTGTTTCTTAGCATGAGGAGGTTGAGAGGCAATTACAAGATTATTTAGATAAAGGCTTCATTAGACCTAGTAACTCACCTTGGGCATCGCCAATGCTCCTATTTAAAAAGAAAGATGGCTCTATGAGATTATGTATAGACTATAGAGCACTTAATAGGGTAACTATCAAAAATAGATTTCCAATGCCTAGATTGGAAGATCTATTTGATCAGTTACATCAAGCTAGGTATTTTATCAAGCTTGACCTTAGATCAGGATATCATCAGATCAGGATTAGGGTAGAGGGTGTCCCTAAGATTGCATTCAAGACTAGATATGGGCACTATGAGTTTTTGGTGATGCCTTTTGGTCTCCGCAATGCTTCTGCCACTTTCATGAAGCTCATGAATAGTGTTCTACGACCTTATCTAGGACACTTTATAGTAGATTTTTTGGATGACATTCTAATCTATAGTGCATCAGAAGAGGAGCACTTGGAACACTTAAGAAAGGTATTTTAAGTGCTAAGGGAAAATTCACTCTTTGCTAAGGAGTCAAAGTGTGAATTTTTAAAAACAGAGGTTAGATACCTTGGTCATATAGTCTCCCTTGATGGAATCCAGATGGATCCTAAAAAAGTAAGGGATATTATGGAATGGCCACATCCAAAGAACCTGGAAGAGCTACAGATCTTCCTAGGTTTATCAGGTTTCTATCAAAGATTAGATTGATTAAGAATTGTGCCAAAATTGTTGTCCCAATGACAGAACAACTTAAAGGGAAAAGGAAAGCCTTTCATTGGGGAGACGAATAGAAGCAAAGTATGGAGAAATTGAAAGTGTCAATTGCTACAGCTCCACTTTTACATATAGCAGATCCCAACAAACCCTTTGTGGTTGAGACTAACGCGAGTGATTTTGTTATAGAGCGGTTTTAGTTCAAGATGCTCGACCAATAGCTTTTGAGAGTAAGAAACTAGAACCGGCTCAGAAGAATTACTCCATCTATGAGAAGGAGTTGTATGCAATTGTCCACGCTTTGAAGAAGTGGAGTCATTATTTATATGGTGTCAAAGTTACGATAGTGGTTGATCAAGAGAGGATTAAGTGGCTCCCTAATCAAACAAACCTTAAAGGTCGTAAGGCCTGATGGGCAGAGACCCTTCAGGAGTTTGATTATGAGCTTAGGTATAGGAGGGGAAAGCTTAATGTAGTGGCTGATTCACTTAGCCACATGCCTATGCTCAATGGACTGAGTTTTACTTAGATCACTAGTAAGCTACTTTCAGTGATTACTTGTGGAATGCATGTATAAAAAGGGAAATTACTTGCAGGTACTCTCCTCAACAAAATGGTGTAGCAGAAAGGAGGAATAGAACTCTTGTTGAGTTCGCAAGATCCATGATGAAGGAGAAAAATTGCCCAAATTATTTGTGGGCCGAGGCTGTAAATACAGCCACATATTTGGTCAATAGATTACCATGTAAATCTTTGCAGGGTATGACACCATATGAGGGATGGTGGGGTAAGAGACCTACTCTAGATCATTGCAAAATATTTGGATGTTTGGCATATGCATATGTGCCATCTCAATTGAGGCATAAATTGGAACCTAAAGCTGAAAAATATGTGTTCATTGGATATGATGATAAGCAGATGGGATATAGGTTGTGGAGTCCATCCACAAAACAATTCCTTGTGTCAAAGGATGTTACATTTGATGAGCAAAGTACTTGGTATGCAGGTACAATCAATATTTATGCAGGTGCTGAAGAAATTGTGAATCAAAAGAAAGGTAAATCAAAGGTTCAGATATTTGATGAAGAGGAGAACAATGAAGTACAGGTTGAAGTTGAAGAAGTGCCAAGGTTTGATCCAGAATGTGATGAACTAGAAACCTCAAGAAGTGGAGAACTCAGAAGGTCATCAAGACACAAATGGCAACCTACAAGGTATAGTTATGACACTTCTTTTTTGGCTATCAAAGATTATGCTTATATGGTAAAGGTAGATGAAGACCGTTCTACATATGAAGAGGCAAAAGGTAAGGAAAATTGGGAGAAGGCTATGCAGGAAGAGTATGATGCATTGATGGAGAATCAGACATGGGATTTTGTTCCTAAACCAAATAGTCAGAAGATCATTGGATGCAAATGGGTCTACAAGACAAAGAGGTTTGTAGATGGAAGTGTGTCTAGGCATAAAGCTAGACTTATTGTGAAAGGGTTTCTTCAGACATATGGTATAGATTATGATGAGACCTATAGTTCATGACAAAGATGACAACCATCAGGACACTCATAGCTATTGCTGCATGTAAAGATTGGAAATTATGTCAACTAGATGTGAAGAATGCTTTTCTAAATGGTTACATTTCAGATGATGTTTTCATGGAGCAACCACAAGGATTCAAAAATGAAAGGTATCCAGATCATGTATGTAAGATCAAGAGAGCTTTGTATGGTTTAAAGCAGGCCCCAAGGGCATGGAATTATAGACTTGTGAAGTTCTTCAAGGAACTTGGTTTCCAAGTATCTAAAGCAGATAGTAGCTTGCTTGTTAAAGCAAGTGATGATGGGTTCATTTACATGTGCATATATGTTGATGATATAATTCTTAATGGTAGAGATGAGAAAGGCATTCAAAGCCTAAAGAAGCAAATGGAGAAAGAGTTCAAGATTAGTGACTTGGGAGACTTGTCATATTTCTTGGGCATGGAGATCTCATACACCCAACATGGAGTGTATGTAACTCAAGAAAGGTATTTGGAAAACTTGTTGATCAAGTTTAAAATGGATGATTGCAGGGTAGCACCTACTCCAATGGAGGTGAATCACAAATTGAGCAGATATGGAGGAGAAGAGTTCAAGGCCATGAAGCTATATCAAAGTTTGGTTGGTAGTCTGATCTATGCTACATTAACTAGGCCTGATTTGTCATATGCAGTTGGAGTATTATCTCAATTCATGCACTGTCCTAGGAAAGAACATTGGGTTGGAGGACAAAGAGTGTTGAGGTACATTAAGGATACACTCAAAGAAGGTTTGTATTATGGTTTTACATCAGATACAAACATCAAGATATATAGTGATACAGATTGGGCAGGTAACCCTGATGATAGGATATCAACTTATGAATACTTGTGTTATGTGGGAGATAAATTAGTTTCATGGTGTTCAAAGAAGCAACACACAGTTGCTTTATCATCCACAAAGGTTGAGTACAAAGGTATGGTTGAAGCTGCAAAGGAAGTGATATGGCTTAAGACTCTTATGAAGAGTTTTGACATCACTCAGAGTACACCCACTATTCATGGAGATAACATGACTTCATTCTATTTAGCAGCTAATCCTGTTTTTCATGCCAGGACTAAACATATTGAGATTCAGTATCACTTTCTAAGAGAGAAGGTGATGGATAAAGAGATTGAAGTAATACATACTTCAACAAAAGATCAGATAGCTGATATGCTAACAAAGAGCTTGGATGGACCAAAGCTACAAAGATTCAAAGACATGGCAGGTATAAAGAAGATAGAGAAAACCTCAATTGATGATTGAGGGGGAGCTGTTGGTGCAAGGCAATCAACAATTGAAGTTTTGATGAAGGTTTAAACTCCAGGACTGAAGAAAAGATCCAGATATGAAGCATGAAGAAAGTACATGTTCAGAGAATGAAGATGTGTATACATATGTACAATAATTTAGAGTTAACTCACTTATACTTTTGTATGGTCATGAGCTTGTAAACATTTGCCTATATATACAAGGAAAAATTTCGGGAAAAATATGAGAGAGTGTGTGAGAACAAGAATGAAGAGAATTAGAGGTCACTAGACACTTGTGAAGTGTGTAGAATAGCTCTCTCATCCATATGTAAAACTTTTCAGTAATGAAGAAAAGTTGCACCGGATTTTTCTGAGTGTTCTCCTTCTGTGCTTGATCATTTCAAGAATCCTTTTGTAGGTATCTAATTCCATAGTTAATGAGTATGGTTAAAGTTTGAGAGCCTAATTGTAAATAGGTTGTGAGAATTATGAGTAGGAACATTCATATGTGAAGAAGTGTTGAGTGTCTTCTGAAACAAGTGCAATTTCGATGGTCTAAGAATTGATCATTTCTCAGTGCACAGTGTAAAGCTTTGCACAAATGAGGAGTCAAAATCTAAGTTGGAAAATAATCCATCTATGGCTAAAAGCATTTGCATAAACGGGTTCTAATTTGAGAGAACCAAGCTTTAGAAGTTGCAGGTGTCAAAGTCGACTGTAAAGAACTACAATTTTAGACATAGGTGACTTGTTAAGATCATTTCTCAAGATCTGTTGAGTGTTTTGGAATGATTTAACTTGGAAGAGGTGCGCAAACTATAGACGACAGCTTGTGCAAAGTTTTATAAAAAACTTTACACATTTGATAAGTCAAGGAGTGAGTTATATGCAGCAGACTTTCTGTGTAGTCACCTTCTTCACAGTTTGTTCAAAATTTTGATATTTGATCATTGATCCTCTAAATTGGTAAAGGTTATGAGTTACTCTTGATATAGAGGTGCTCTAACTTCAATAGTAGCTTGTTCTTTTGGAGATTAACACTCCATCAACCAATACCCTATGGAAGCATTGGGCCAAGCCATCACTTAGATCAACGAGGATGAAATTGTAGATGGACGATGATCACATAGAGAAACCCTTAGGATTGCTAGAAGGGATAACTTTCACTACCTATGGTGTAGAGTTTAAGCATACTTTTGCCATATGTGAGTTTAGAAAAAACCAAGCCTATGAGATGCTTTTGGGAAGACCATTCATGAGACAATTGCAAGTAGTACAGGGTTGGGGAATCAATTCCTTGTATTTGCAACTTTTAAGTGTTACAACTAAAATCGATCTCAAGGACTACTTGCATAGAGACGTGCCAGTGATACAGTGGAATCCCACCCATAGAGCCACATTTGACATAGATTCGGTGCATTCCATAGGGTTAGGATCCTCATGGATGCATGGAGACACTCACTTATGGATGTGCAAAGTTGTAGTGGAAGAAGAGAAAAGAGAAAATGCTAAAGAGGTAGGTGCAAAGGAAACTCATAGATCAAGTTGAGACCAAGCCTGTGCACCTATAGTATTTCCAGAAAAAGAATTTGAACCTCATGATTGGGCAGAAATCCTAGCCGCAGTGGACATAGCCATCAATGAAGAACAATGGATACCCCACTGTGATGAAGATGGCTACAACATTTCATTTTTCACTATAGAACCAATCATGTGTGATTCAATTATCGAAGAATGCGAGCCTAGTGGAAGAACTTGAATAAAACAAGTGATTCAGACCTAGAATGAATTATTATGGACCCTTTTTGTGCATAAGAAGAGGAATACCTGTACGTAGTAGAAGCTCACCCTCAAGGATGAGAAGAGCTTATGAATGATGTGAGATTAACCACACAGTTAACCACCGAGAGTGAAGGCAAGAAAAGAAAGAAGAGAGAACTCCTACCAGAAGAGGAAGAGTCTTTGTTTGAGGTCCCTAAAAACTTTAAGAAGTATGAAGTAGAGGATAGAAGAGTCATGGTAAGATCGCCCAAAAGAGGAGCACTCACATGAGTGGCCTATGACAAGAAAGAGACAACTTAAAAAATTATTGTGACCATAGAAGAAGGTCAAGAACGATGCATGTACATAGGACATGACCTAACTGAGGAAGAGAAAAAGGATTTGATTGATTTATTAAGGGAATATAGGGATGTGTTTCCATGGAGTTATTAGGACCTAAAAGGAGTAGACCCTGACATATGCTCGCAATTCCCATGACCTCAAAAGCCAAACCCTCCAAGTAGAAGCCGTACACCTATAATGATAATTATGCCACTAAGATCAAGGAAGAGATAGATCAATTGGTAGAATCTAGATTTATCTATGAAATTGAGCACAGTGAATGGGTGTGCCCCATTGTAGTGGTGCCCAAAAAAAATGCAAGTTACATGTATGCATTAACTTAAAGAAGGTTAATGCTGCCAGTATTAGAAATAGTTATCCACTTTCTATCACTGAGCATCTATTAGAAAGAGTAGAAGGCAAGGAAGTATACAACTTTATTGATGGGTTCTCTGCTATAATCAAGTAGCCATAGCCCCAGACGACTAGCATAAGACTACCTTTTCTAGAGAATGGGGCATATTTGCTTTTCAAGTAATGCCATTTGGGCTTACCAATGCACCTAGTACCTTCCAAAGGCTGATGTGTCATGTATTTAAAGAATTCCTACATAAAAACTTGGAAGTCTATGTTGATGTTCTATGTGCTCATTCCAACATTAGACAAACACATATACCTGAGCTACGAGAAATCTTTGACAAATGTAGAGCATATCAAGTCTGCTTGAACCTAGAAAAGTGTGCTTTTATGGTTAGGCAAGGCAAGATTCTAGGACACATAGTGTCAAAAAATGGAGTATCCACGAATGAGGATAAAGTTAAAGATATTCCAGAGCTATCTAGGCCAAAGAATGACTACACTAGATTGGAACAATCCATTCCATGTTCATGTGGATGGATCTAATTATGCTATTGGGTGTGTACTAGCACAACCTACTGGTGAAGGTAATATGGATCTTCCCATTGCTTATGCTAGCAGACAATCAAATACAGCTGAACGAAATCATACCACTATCGAAAGAGAAGGATTAGGCATGGTGTATGCAGTTAAAAAGTTTAGACATTATTTGCTTGCAAATAAAGTTAAATTTTTTAGAGACCATCAAGCATTACTCTATCTAGTGAACAAAGCTTGCAATATTGGGTGATTAGTAATATGGTTTCGCTAACTATTGGAATATGAATTTGAAGTTGTGGTTAGGAAAGGTAGGACTCACCTTAGGGTGGATCATCTTTCTAGACTAACTTCAGGAGAGTCCCCTCAAGGAGTATCAGATGACCTTCCTGATGCTTACTTCTTCAATCTAGAAGTAGTGCCCGAATGGGCTAAAACTATAGTGCCTATTCTCACCTTTGGAACTAAACATCCTGTACTAAAAGCTAAAGATAAAGAAGTAGTGAGATCTAAAAAATATCACATACTAGTAGGCAGTGTGTATAATCACATCAATCAAGGAATACTAGCTTGCACTGTAGATGAAGATGAACATGCAAAATGGTTGCAAACAGCACATGTAGGTGCACTTTAACAACACCACTTGAAACATTGAACCCTATAGACCCTGCAAAGATTAGGAGTATATTGGCCAACAATGGAAGTAGATGGCCATAGGATGTGCAAGGAATGCCCAATCTGTGCTGTTAGACCTCAAATGGAACATGCCAGAGATACTTGCCAGAGATCGTGTATTGTGTATCGTTTTTCATCGATCGCGATACTCACCAGAGATCGTGTATCGTGTATCATTTTTCATCGATCGCGATACTCACCAGAGATCGTGTATCGTGTATCATTTTTCATCGATCGCGATACTCACCAGAGATCGTGTATCGTGTATCGTTTTTGTCCAGATATCGAGTATCACATACTCAGATATCGTGTATCGTGATTGCTGAGGTATCGAGTATCGTTTGGTGCCGATCGCGATACTTATTAAGTGTCGTGTATCAAGTATCGTTTCCACACTGGTATCGAGTATCGTGAGAGTCAGATATCGTGTATCGTCTTTTTGGAGTATCGTGTATGGTTTTCTTGAAGTATCGTGTATCGTTTTTTGGCCAAAGGTCGTGTATCGTGAAATTTTGGAGTCAAGTATCGTGACCTGAAAGTTTCTTTTTCAATCATTTTTCCAGCCAAATTCCTCTAGAATTCTGACCCATAGTAAAGAAATCTAGAAGATAGAGGTTAGCAAGGGCTGATCAGAGCTGTTAAGTGGATGAACCTGAGATCTGGAAGAACCCTAGGAAGCCGAAGAAGTGTAATCTCTTCTGTAGGTAGTGTAGCTGAGCCAAGTAGCCGTTCACATTACTAGGAGACCTCTAGTGAGTCAGAGGAAGAAATTCCCATGGCTTCAGAGGATATGCAGAACACTGTACCAATGATTGGCATGATGTCAATTATTGAGGGAGAGTACCGGACCTCTTTAGAATATGTGACCACCAACCAACATGAGATACCCATATACTTGGATGGTCTGAACAGATCAGTGGCCAGACTAAAGAAGGCTTCAGAGGCTTACATAGTGCCTAGGCCAGCAGTCAAGTATGCAGGAGGATTTTACATGGACAAAAGAGATATCCAGTATGTTGTCACGGAACACCCTGAAAACATTAATGAACTTGGGGAAGAAAACAATGCTTCAAACCTAAATGGAGAAGGGAATGAAGAGCAAGTAACTACTCCTAGAGGGAGATCTACGGTTGTTAGGGTTTGGAGAGGAGACCTTATTCCCCAAGATGACTCCATAATGGATGTATACTTGATCAATGGAATGGACCCTCTCCTTAGAGCACATTCTTCAATATGGGAAGCTACCCCTAATCCTGTCACCATCTATGAGTTACAAGATCCTGGTTTCCCCACCATCATCACATATTTGGATAAGAATCAGAGAAGATATTGGCCCTTAACGGAATTAGAAAGATCCGAGTTGAAATATTAGAATATTCCAGTGTTTCCCCCTAGGGACCAAGCCACTACTTCACGAAACCCACTTGGAACGTCTCAGAATGATTCATATCAACAGTCGGGGCAAACACAACAAACACAAATCTCGGTCAGACCACATGTGCAATTTGCAATGCCTGAAAATAACCCTAATTACCGACCTCAACCACCTGTTGACCCAAGACATGGAATTCCTGCCCCAGTCAGACCACCTGTAGCAAGAGGACCAGGCATACCCGTAGGAAGACCAATTTTCCCCGTGATGCCTAGACCGCCTGAAGCACGAAGAAGATTAAGGCCAATTCAAGTGACCAAATGCATGAGAAACCACTATGATGGCTCTAGTGAACCTTACAATCACATAGCTGAATTTAAGCAAGTAATCAGAGCCGAACAAGTGGAAGAGTTTTTGATCCAATATGAATCTTTTGGTCTAACTTTGATAGACACAGCGTTAGCATGGTTCCAACCATTAGATCCTAATAATTTTCAAAACATGGAACAAGTCTATCAAGAAATGATTGAGGAATTGACTAAGTCTGGAATTAAAAACAACTCGTCATCATTGATCCATAGCTTTAAGCAAGCCCCTACAGAATCAGTGAGATTGGCAGCAAGAAGATTCAAGCAGTATGTGGACAGATGCCCAGTGGAAGAGAGACCTACCCAAAATAAAATGGTGTCATTATTTTTGGAAGGATTATTGAACGGATCATTAAGATCTCTGGTGTATGTAAAGAGAGTTCAAACTTTGCAAGAATGCATGAAGGAATGTATTGATTTAGAAGACAATCTTGTGGAGGATTTGAAAATACCTCAGGTAGCTTGAAAAGTGAAGATTCAACCAGCAGCACATCAAACCCTAAAAACAATGTAGAGGAAATAGCCAACTTAGTAGCAAAGAAACTGAACGTTCAAGGACAGAGGAACTACCCCAATAACCCTATAAGAGTGCCCATGCTTAGAAGATGTATGCAGTGCGGAGGTGATCATCCCTCTCACTTGTGCACCAGGGGAGTAGTCCCACCACCTGCTTATGCTTATAATAGACCCACCGTCCCAAGACCTCTACAATATTGCAGTGTAGAACAAAAATATACAAATCACAGTACAAAAAATTGCCCTTACAATAGGCAATCGAGACCAGCACAGCCATATATGAGACCTTATGGATACCCTCAGAGAGAGCAAGGAGGTGAAGCATTGAGGTACCCCACTTATCAACAGCAGGCACCAGTGCCACGACCATATGCTTATCAAGGATACACCCAACCACAACCAGTACTAGGACAACAACCGCCCCATCCTCAGAATGTTGTCTCAGTGAAAGTGGCTCGTCCTGAAGAAAACCTAGAGAGAGCAATAGTACCAGCTACACCTTTGATTGGTAATGAATCATATGACTCATCTTATGACTCTAGTCAAGGAGGCTATCCCTCTTATGAAAGATCCATGATAGAGTATGGACAAACGTACGACCCATATGTTTATGACTTGGAACCACAAGATAACTTATGGATATGAGCAAGATTATGTGCCAATGATGTACACAACTCCGAGAGCAACCATACCACCTCGACCCATGAACAGACCGCCTGTGCCCGGAGGACCATGCTACAAATGTGGAGGTGATCACTATATCAGAGAATGTACATTGCCAAACCCACCACCACCACAATGAGTTTGGGAAGGCTATTGTAGTGACTGTGGTAAGGAACATCTTTTTAGAGATTGCCCTAAGAATCCCAACAAGGTTACCTCCAATGTGCAAATCAATGTGATAGAAGTAATAGAATCATCAGGGAGTGATAAGGAATACACTGTGCCATTGAAGGCGATAACAAGAGCAAAAGCTAGAGAGACCCCAGAAAAACCTGAAAAACACAATCAAAGTGACCTAGAGACGAATACGCATGCACCTCAAATAGTTGAAGATTCGGAAGAGCCTGAGAAAAGTGTTGTAAGCAAACGAACACAAAGATGGAAGATCCGAAGAGATAGAATAAAGGAAACGAAACTACAACAAAAGAAGGAAATTGAAAAGAATGAACAAACTCAAAAAGAAAAAATGAACCTGGAAGAAGGACATAAGAATGAAAGGCATAAAAAGGATGAGATAGGATCGGTTTTAGCAGATCCCATGCCTGAAGAATTAGTCATGTGGATTCAGGCATACAAGGCACGAATAAGAGCAGGACCTACCATAGAACAACATGAAAGAGAATATCCTTGATTTCCACATAGCTTGACACTTCCTTATACATGAGTGCCAGCTCCTTGTTCACTGCATCACTCCCAAGGGAGATTTGTTGATATATTTAGGTAGTGATGTGTGTGAACACTCTAGGACCGTCGGGGCACTTTTTTCCCTCTTTAGGAGGTTTTTTTCCCCCGGCTTGTATATACACCTATTGCCCTAATGGGCTACTTATCTTTGTACATTCTCTAGTAATACATTCAGTCTTGTGTGTTGTGCTTCAAGCTTCTTCATCTTCCTTGTGTTGTTCACGTGCTTCCGCAGACGTATAACTCCAACATTCACTTCACTCGAGCCTACCCCTACAAAGAATACTATCACATGCACCAAAAACTCCTCTTATCCTATCATGGGAGTTGGTAAGATCATTATGACTACTTTGATGGTAGTTCTTTTACATTATCGGATGCTTTATTTGCTCTAGATCAAGAAGAATCTATTATCAGTTTCAGCTTTAGACAAGATTGATTTGGTTGTGAAATTTGTTGATGGCAGATGTATAGTTCATGACCTGTCAAATGGTGACATGATTATTGCTTATGGAATTTTATGTCATGGGTTGTATAAGCTCATAAACTATGAAAAATCTGTGAATGATTCGGCATGTGCAGTACATGATTCTCAGGCTATGTCAGATGCAAAGCTTTGGTATGCATGCTTTGGTCATCTGAATTTTTCTAGTTTGCTATGCCTGCAGAAATCTGAAATGGTGTCCTCTCTGCCTAAACTTGAGGCACCTGGTAAACATGTTTGTGAAGGCTGTATTTTGGGCAAAATGCAACATTCCTCCTTTCCAAAAGATGGTTCAATTTGAGATACTCAGAAATTGCACCTTGTTCACAGTGATGTTTGTGGTCCTATGCAGACACCCTCTTTTGAAAACTATCTTTATTTCATGACTTCCATAGATGATTTTTTGAGGCATGCATGGGTATATCCATTGAAAGCAAAGTCTGAAGTGTTTATGTGCTTCAAACAGTTTCTGGTTTTGGATGAAAATTTGTCAGCATGTAAAAGGGGCACCCCCTGTTCTGATCGAGGGGGGGAATATATGTCCTCTAACTTTAATGCAATTCTGGCTAAACATCAGATAAAACATCAATGTACAGTGCCATATACACCTCAACATAATGGAGTTGCTCAATGGAAGAACAAGTCACTCATGGAGATAGCGAGGTGTATGGTCAAGAGTCAGGCTTTATCACATAGTTTCTGGCTTGAGGCTGTTATGTAAGTAGCATATGTATTAAACAGGTGTCCCACTAAAGCGATGCAGTCTATCACTCCATATGAGGCTTGGCATGGTCGCAAGTCATCTATTGCTCATCTGCATGTTTTTGGTTGTTTAGCATATGCATTAGTGCCTGAACAATAACATAGAAAATTGGATGATAAAGCAGTGAAATGTATTTTTGTTGAGTACAGTTCTGAAAGGCTTGAAGGGCTTTGGTGTGCAGAACAAGAGGAGGAAGGAGGAGATTGAGGGAGAGAGAAGAGAGGAAAGACGAGCGGACATGCATGGAAGCCTTGAAACCCACATAATGAACTCTCTTAAGGCAATGCTCTATATATGACATATATATATGAACATGGGAGTAAGGTCACATGACCCTTACATCCCCAACAATCTCCCACTTAAGGGTCAATGTGACCGTAAGTGGAAAAATATACAAAGAATGATGTAGGACTATACAATAATGTAGAAGAAGAGTCAGGATCTCTACCCATACCAGATCAGCCTACACCAACCGCCTCGAACAAGGTGTATCCATGCACCTCAAACTGCTCTAGACTCATATCGATAAGAGTCGAGCTCATATCTGACTGATGCAAGAACTGATGAAGTTCCTGCAAAGCTCCCACTCGCTCTATGCCTGTGTCAATCATCGAGCGACTGACAACTCCATGTGCAAATGCTCCAATCACAATTGCAATGTCTGGTCTCGAGCATAACAACTCATACATCAGACTCCCGAATGTTGACGAAACTTGTGTTATCTTGGCTAACCTAAGTATATTAGCCATGCCTGTATCCAAGGCATCCAAAGCACCATCATCAAGACCAAGATGTCCTGACATATCTATGTCAACATCTGGCATGAGCAAATCCAAGAATGACTACATGATCGATGACTCATCAACATCTAAATCAGTCATCCTATCAACCAAGGATGTGTCGGGTTGTGCACCCTGAGAACTAGTATGCTCTGGCGTACACTGTGTATCATAAGAGCTATCTTGCTCTACCACACCAAGTGTATCATCATGCTCCACATGAGCTAACCACACAACATCAACACCAAGATCAAACTGAATGATCACACTCTAAATGAATATCATCACAATGCTCTACATGAGCATCCACATCATGCTCTAAAGCATCCAACTGATCATCCAAAGTGTGCTCCATAAGAGCATCTATATGATCAATAAAATCATGCTCTATATAAGCATCATCAACATCCAAAACATGCTCTACATGTGCATCCATCTGAGCATCTGAATCTTGCCATACATATGCATCAATGTCATATGATGTACCATCAGGCAAGTGCACACATCCACGACTCTCACCTGAGAATTGACAAAACCAGTCATGACGTGGAGTAACATGAAAAGTGGCTAATGCATCAAGCAACTAAGCCATATGCGTGTTATCAAATGAACAAGAGGAATCCTGAGATGAACCATAGGAGAAAGTGATATCACCATCACTAGCATAATCAAGAGCCATAGACTCTCCTGAAATCACTACCTGACCTGCATCACGTGCATATCTCTGATGTCATCGTCGCATCTGCCTGAACCAACCTCGTCGAATATGGCCCTCACAAACACAATGCCAACATTAAAGTTGTTGATGTGATCTATGTCTCACATGAGTCAATGGACTCGCATACATGTCATGTAGTCTCTTCCATAATGCACTACTCGTCTCCTCATACATCACAGACTCATATATAGAATCCACAAGTTGTAATCGGATAGTGGAGCTGGCCAATGCATCCATATTTATCCATACATGATCGGGCATGTCATGAGGCCTCTGTGCATCTCTATGCACATACATGTGTAACCCTGCACGAACCAAAGTATGCCACATCTGAGCTTTCCATCTCGGAAAGTCAGTGCCATCAAATCGAGAAGACACCATGCTGGCAATCCAAGACTAGCAATGTAACAAGAGATTGGAATAATACTCTATCCTCAATAGGATCATACCTGCATATCCATATGCATAACTCACATAAAAAATGTGTCACTGGAGAAGAAACCATGTGAACCACCTGTCACATAACCATGCATCTAGCATGCACATAAAACCATGAGCATAAGCCTGCTCACCAAGTCTCCAAAGTGACCAAATAGATGTGAAAGAATCCTAGGAAAAATTTGTTGGAGTTAGATGTCTGCAGAAGCACGCGAACAACACAAGGAAGAAGAAGAAGCTTGGAGCACAAACACACAATACTGAATGTATTACTGGAGAATGTACAAAGATAAGTAGCCCATTAGGGCAATAGGCATATATACAAGCCGGGGGAAAAAAACCTCCTAAAGAGGGAAAAAAGTGCCCAAGCGGTCCTAGTGTGTCCACACACATCACTACCTAAATATATCAACAAATACCCCCTGGGAGTGATGCAGTGAACCAGAAGCTGGCACTCATGTATAAGGAAGTGCCAAGCTATGTGGAAATCACTCCACAAAAGGAAGTAAGCCCAAAGCTTTGCGGAAAGCTTCAAACTTCTCCTTAGGTAGAGCCTTCGTGAAAAGGTCTGCAATGTTCTCCTGCGTGGGCACATATTCCAAGCTGATCTCCCCAGCAGAGAACCTCTCCCTGACATAGTGATAATGCACCTCAATGTGCTTAGTGCGAGCATGGAACACATGGTTCCTCGCAACTGCCAATGCGCTTTGATTGTCAGTGAAGATGGTGGTGGCAGAAGACTGGCCAACACCCAAATCAGCCATAAGGCGTCTGAGCCACACACACTCAACAGTCGCTGTGAAAGGTGCCCTATACTCAGGCTCACAACTGGAAGTGGCCACAGTAGGCTGCTTCTTGCTCAACCAAGATATACATGAGCTACCAAGCATGAAGCAAAATCCACTGGTGGACACACGAGTGTCATAGCAACCAGCCCAATCTGAGTCAGAAAAAGCATGCAAATGTGGCAATAGTGATCCCCCCTTGGGATAAAACAACCCAAGTAGCCGAGTACCACTCAAGTAGCAAAAGATGCGCTTAACCGCCTTCCAATGCGTGACTCCTGGGCAATGCATAAACCTGCTCATCTGTGAGATAGGAAACTGAATATCTGGCCGAGTAATGCATAAGTAAATCAAGCATCCAACAGCCTGCTGATAGAGAACAACATCAAATGCATCTCCAACATCATGAAGACTCAATCGTAAACCTATCTCCATAGGAGTGGCAATAGGCTTACAGTCTTCAAGGCCAAAACGCTGCAATAATGTGTCAATATATTTCGTTTGACACAAAGCCATTCCACCATCAACTTGCATAAACTGAATGCCCAAATAGTGACGCAAATGCCCCAAATCAGACATCTCAAATGAGGCATGCAAATCAGCCTTGAAATCAGCAATATGCTTCTCAATAGGACCAATGAGCAGCATGTCATCAACATAGACAACAATGATCAGAAGCACATCATTAGCACGCTTAACATATAAGGTGCTTTCAGTTGGACTGTTCACAAAACCATGTGCAACCAGATAGGCATGTATCTTCTCATACCAAGCACGTGGTGCTTACTTTAAACCATATAATGCCTTCTTTAACCTGCACACCTGGTTTTCATGCCCTTTCTGCACAAAGCCACGGGGCTGAAAAACATACACTTCTTCATGCAAGTCACCATTCAGAAATGCAGTTTTAATGTCCAACTGATGTACATTCCAACCATGATGGGCTGCAAGTGCACAAATGCTCCGAACAGTTGTCATACGGCATGTAGGTGCAAAGGTCTCATCAAAATCAACGCCTCTTTCCTGCGCATAACCCTTTGCAACAAGCCTAGCCTTATACCTGTCAACTGTACCATCAGGTTTGCGCTTGAGCTTGTATACCCACTTAGTGCCAATGGCCTTCTTGCCAGGAGGCAAGTCACATAAAGACCATGTACCATTCTTCATTATAGCATCATATTCAGATTGCATGGCAGCCATCCAATTTTCTGAATTCTCTGCTTCATCAAAAGAAACAGGCTCATTCTCATCACAGAGACTAGATGCAGCCATAGCATAGCAATCTGATGCAAAGGAGGCACTATGAGAACCTGAACGAGTACGATATGAAAAAGGTGCATCTAATTTGCTGTCACGCAAAGTCTGCACCAGCCATTTTGGCATAGTTTTTGCCTACTCAATATCATCTCTCTCATCAACAAGTGCATCATGTAAATCTGCATCAGGAATAGTATGATCTGCATCATCATATGAAACCTGCAAAGGCTGAGAAGTTGCCTCATTAGGACTAGCACTAGACTATCCACCTGTAAAAAGAGGCATCAACGTATCATACATGTCTTTGGAGCTAACAGATGTCTCCTTAGTACATGAAAGCAATGGATGAATAGCATCTTCCACAAAGACAACATCACGGCTAACCAGAATGCATTTAGTCTGTGGATGATACAGACGATAGCCTTTACTTTCAGAACTGTACCCAACAAAAATACATTTTACTGGCTTATCATCCAATTTTCTGCGATGTTGTTCAGGCACTAATGCATATGCCAAACAACCAAAAACACGTAGATGAGCAACAAATGGCTTGCGGTCATGCCAAGACTCATATGGAGTGATAGACTGCAACACTTTAATGGGACACCTGTTCAGTACATATGTTGCACACATGACAGCCTCAAGCCAGAAACTATGTGGTAAAGCCTGAATTTTGACCATGCACCTCGCCATCTCCATGAGTGACCTGTTCTTTCGTGTAGCAACTCCATTCTGTTGAGGTGTATACGGCACTGTACACTGGTGTTTTCTCCCACGTTCAGCCAGAAATGCATTAAAATCAAAAGACATATATTCCCCCCCTCGATCAGAATGGAGGGTGCCCATTTTACATGCTGACAGATTTTCAGCCAAAACCAAAAACTATTTAAAGCACATGAACACTTCGAACTTTCCCTTCAATGGATATACCCATGCATGCCTGGAAAAATCATCAATGAAAGTCACGAAGTAAAGGTAATTTCCAAAAGAGGGTGTCTGCATAGGACCACAGACATCACTATGTACAAGCTGCAATTTCTGCGTAGCCCGAACTAAACCATCTTTTGGAAAGGAGGAACGCTACATTTTGCCCAAAATAGAGGCTTCACATACATGTTTCCGGGTGCCTCAAGCTTGGGCAAAGAAGACACCATATCAGATTTCTGTAGGCGTAGCAAACTAGCAAAATTCAGATGACCAAAGCGTGCATGCCAAAGCTTTGCATCTGACATAGCGTGAGAATCATGAATTGCACATGCCGAATCATTAACAAATCTTTCATAGTCTATGAGCTTATACAGCCCATGACATAAAATGCCAGAAGCAATAATCACATCGCCATTTGACAGATCATGAACTATACACCTATCATCAACAAATTTCACAACCAAACCAATCTTGGCTAATGCAGAAACTGATAATAGGTTCTTTTTGATCCCTGGCACAAATAAAGCATGTGACAAGGTGAAAGAACTACCATCAGAATGATCTTACCAACTCCCATAGCAGGATAAGAGGAGTTGTTGACGCATGTGACAGTATTCCCTGTAGGTGCAGGCTCGAGTGAAGAGAAGAAACTGCGCTGCAAGGTAATATGTTTGGTCGCCCCACTATCAAAGTACCAAACATCTGAGTCCACTGCAGACATGCACTGCTCATGAGAAGATGGGTCAAAACTGCAAACAGTAGTAAACGCCCATTCTTCTTCCTGCACAAGATTAGCAGACTCTGTTTTTGGTGTAGAGGCTTCTGCAACAACCATTCCAGCCTCCTTTTTCTTTGCCTCTTTTGCAGCCAGTTTTGGAGAGTTCTTTATGATATGATCATTCCCTTTACAGTACTTGCAAAACAATTTCTGCTTTTCTGATTTCTTCTCATCTTTATCCTGGTTCTTCGAATGTGGAGCATTTGCAGATTTCTGCTTACTAGTAGAAGAGCTCCATTTTCCTTTGCCCTTCTGGCTAGCCAGGAAAGCTTGATCTGCAACACGCATAATGGACCTGTTCTGCCTGGACTGATGTTCCTGCAACAGAACAGAGACTAACTCCTCAAATGATAAGGCATTCGGATTGCCTTTCATCATCAACCGAAGAGTAGAAGCAAAACTTTGATATGAATCAGGAAGACCATTCAGAACGGTCTGCACAAGTGAGCTATCTGGTATAACCTCATCAGCAGAAATCAACTGTTCCTTCAAATCTTTGATCTTCGTTAGGAAACTGTCCATAGAATCACCTTCATTCATGTGCTCACTTTCCAACTGTTTTCGGAGGTAAGCAACACGAGCCTCATTCCTAGCTTGGTACAATGTGGTAAGTGTATCCCAAGCATCCCTAGCTATTCTGCAAGAGCGAATATGAGGAATAATGGCACGTTTGATAGACAAAGCTATCAATGCATGTGCCTGGGCATCTCTGCCATCCCAACGAATTTGGTTTGCAGTAGGTGCAACAAAAACAGCAGCACGAACAGGAATCTATGGAATATCATCTTCGACACCATCTTCATCAGCTCCAGCACCTGTATTTGTAGTACCTGTTGTTACAGGTGTAACAGGACGTCTTTCAACACCCTGCACAATGTTCCACAATCCTTTTGCAACCAAAACATGTCGCATGATATAAGCCCATAATGGGTAGTTGGTACCATCCAACTTATCCTCAATAGCCAACATACGGAATACATCACTGCTTTCAGCCATGGTCGGTGACTAAAGTACCTTGATGCAGAAAATTGACTGTATCTCAAAAAGTTGAACAGAACTGCCTAGACGAGTTCTGCTAGACCTGTAGCAGACTTCGAGACGCTTAAACTAACAAACAGAAACTGGTATATACCTTTGGCACAAAAAGACAAAATAGCCTGCACAAGTGCTGTGATAGTGCATTCGGAGGCCGAAACGAGCTCAGATCGCAATTTCGGCACCACACAGCGAAGCTG
Source organism: Ceratopteris richardii (assembly GCA_020310875.1). NCBI lineage: Eukaryota > Viridiplantae > Streptophyta > Polypodiopsida > Polypodiales > Pteridaceae > Ceratopteris > Ceratopteris richardii. The sequence continues at coordinate 156,742,747 of CM035408.1, read as the reverse complement.
TTTTGATCTCGAAAACACGCTGAGTATGCTGACCAAAATTCGTGCGATTCTGAGACTGCAAATGGAGGAGTGTTGACGGCACCCTAGATGAAGCGACAACCCACTCTGATACCAATTGTTGGAGTTAGACGTCTACGGAAGCACGCGAACAACACAAGGAAGAAGAAGAAGCTTGGAGCACAAACACGCAATACTGAATGTATTACTGGAGAATGTACAAAGATAAGTAGCCCATTAGGGCAATAGGCATATATACAAGCCGGGGAAAAAAACCTCCTAAAGAGGGAAAAAGGTGCCCCAACGGTCCTAGTGTGTTCACACACATCACTACCTAAATATATCAACAAAATTCGACAGAGTATCCCCTGTAAACTGAGCAATCAAACAAGATAACCAATAATGAAAGAACAATGAGTAGTTTGTCATCACATGTCAATGATCCAATCAAAGATAATGGCAAATACAAATGCCAAAAAACTAATAGCAATACATGGCAATACAATGGCGATACACCTCCCACTCAAGAATAAATCCTGCAAACAAGATGGTTCAATATGTCACGAATAACTTGTGATTAAGTCCAAGTGAATGGAGATAAGCAATGATCCAAAGTTATCGCACTAGCTTCAAGATCCACTAGGGTTCTCTTCTAGCATAAAAGCTGTGAAAATTTCGGCAGCATCTCCTTTGTAAAATGGACTATGAACCAAATAAACCATGTGGGAATCACCATCCACATATGCCAAGAATCACACTAGCAAATACATATCAATCAATGACCAAATGCTAATAATGATGGCAAACGAATGTGTAACTGAGGCTCCAATCTGGATCATGTACCTGCAAAGAAAACAAAGATACAAGTACCAACTAAGATCCAATGTCAACTCTCATAGAATTGTGTGCAACCGGTAACTAAATCCATAACCAAGGGGAATAAGCAAGATATAGACCACAATTCCACTATACATCCATGATTGAACTCATGATGACATAAACCTCAAAAAAGAGTATATCACAATGTCATCTTACATGCCAAATACATGATAAGATCATGCTCTACTCTCATATGGAGGAGCTACCACACTGATCATACATGTACAATGCCTTGAAGCTCTGAAAATAAGAGCTTTTACACAAAAAATTCTCTCTCGAAGAAGTTCCAAAGCAAATTCAACCTCCAAGAGCACTTAGGGTTCTTATGGCGAAAATAAGCTGCTCTGTGTTTTGCTATTTTAGAGGTGATAACCTTTGAATCTGAACTTTTGCTCTTCACCAAACTTCAAGATCTGATTCTTAACTACGTAATGAGATAAACAACACCTGAATTGGAGTTGTGTAGCTGAAGATACACACAAAATAAGCATCAATTATCAATTTCACTTTCACCTGCAACACTACTACTCTGTATTCTACAATTTCGATGACCTAAAACTTTGAATCTGGACCTGTGATCTTCACTTGAGGCTACACATACCAAGTTGAATCATATGAATTGGACCTGTAGAACTCAGTTATGATCCAAAAACTGATCTGTTGTCATAGTAAATGTAGATTCGCCTTGTACAGGAGTCTGCATTTTTCGAATTTTTGGCAGTTTAAAACTCCAAAGCAGGTTTTCTGCCTTCTGTGAAGTTGTAGTTCTCTGTGTTAGCTACACACAAAGCTTTAAAATGCATCAATCCGAGCTTTGTAGCTCATGTTATGGCCGAAATACTGAACTACTGTTGAGAGATGCCGACTTGCACTTTCACTTATTCTTACCTAAGCTTCCATTGAAGCTTCTTGCACACCAGCCTTCAACATGCTCTGATACCAATGAAAGGCTTTGGTGTGCAAAACAAGAGGAGGAAGGAGGAGATTGAGGGAGAAAGAAGAGAGGAAAGATGCGCGGACATGCGTGGGAGCCTCAAAACCCACATAATGAACTCTCTTAAGGCAATGTTCTATATATGACATATATATATGAACATGGGAGTAAGGTCACATGACCCTTACATCCCCAACAAGGCTATCGTCTCTATCATCCACAAACCAAATGCATTTTGGTTAGCCGTGGTGTTGTTTTTGTGAAAGATGTTATTCAGCCATTACGTTCATGTACTAAGGAGACATCAGTTAGCTCCAAAGACATGTATGAGACTTTGCTACCTCTTTTTATAGGTGGACAATCTAGTGCTGGTCCCAATGAGGCAACTTCTTAGCCTTTAAAGTGAGAGAGAGAGAGTGTGTATGTGAGGGAGAGTGAGAAAGAAATAGAGAAAGGAAGAGCAAAGAAAGTGAGAAAGAGTGAGAAGAAGAGTGGGAAAAGGAGAGTAAGGAAGAGAGCATGAGAAAGAGAGGAGGGGGAGAGGAAAAGTGTGAGGGAAGGTGTGTGAGAAAGTGAGTGTGTGGGAGTAAGTGAGAAAGAGAGTGAAAGAGAGCGAGGAAAGAGAAAGAAAGGAGAAAAGGATATGGGTGAGGAAGAGAGAAGGAAAAAGAGTAGGAAAGAAAGGAAGAAAATGAAAGAGGAAGAGAGTGAGAAAGAGTGTGAAAGAGTGAGGAGGTGTGTGAAAGAGTGAGAAAAAAAAGAGAGTGAGAGAGTGTGTGTGTGAGAGAGTGAAAAAGAGTGAGCGTCAGAGAGTTAGTGTGTGTGTGTGAGTGAAAAAGAAAAAAGTGAGGGAAGGAGGGGAAGAGAAAAAGAGAGTAAGAAAGAGAGACAAAGTGAGTGAGAGAGAGTGTGTGTGTGTATGAGGGTGAGTGAGGAAGAAATAGAGAAAGGAAGAGGAAAGAAAGTGAGAAAGAGAGGGAGTGGGAGAGGAAAAGCATGAGGGAAGGTGTGTGAGAAAGTGAGAGTGTGTGGGAGTAAGTGAGAAAGGGAGTGAGGAAAGAGAAAGAAAGGGGGAAAGGAAGTGAGTGAGAAAGAGAGAAAGAAAAAGAGCAGGAAGGAAGAGAGTGAGAAAGAGTGTGAAAGAGTGAGGAGCTGTGTGAAAGAGTGAGAAAAGAAAGAAAGTGAGAGTGTGTGTGGGTGTGTGTGAGGAAGAAAGATAGAAAGTGGGAAAGAGCATGGAAGAGAATGAGAGTGTGAGAGAGAAAGATAAAGGAAGAGAGAGAAAGAGAGTGGAAAGAAAGGGAGTGAGTGAGAGAAAGAAGTTAGAAATAAAGTTTGAGAAAGAATAAGAGAGTGAGAGTGGGAGAGAGTGAAAGCAAGTAGGTGGGAATGAAAGAAAGTGGGTGTGAGAGAGAGAGAGAGAGGGAGAGAGCGAGTGAGAAAGTGTGTGTAAAAGAGAGATTTTGAAAAAGTGTGTAGGTGTGTGGAAGAGGGGTGTAAGTGGAAGAGAAAGAAAGGTAGAGAGTGAAGGAGAACAAGAGAGTGAGGAAGAGTGAGTGAGAGAGAAAAACAAAGAGAGGGGAAGAGAAAGAGAAAGTGTATGCAAGGGAGAGAGAAATCACGAGAGACAATAATTAAAGAATTGGTCTATGTTCACATATACATCAGGGCTTCCATTCTCCTCTCTTCAACAATTACATCCAAATGCAACCATGGATCTAGAATAGGAAAAGGTGACAGAATACAGGGAATTTGAGCAAGATATAGTAGTGTCTAAGCATCCTTTCCTTGGGCTTAGGACCTCATCATGCACCCAAGGGAGCACATCTTATATATGTAAACAAGGCTTATCAACCTATTATCAGAGTTGGAGAAATTCAGCTTATGCTTAGAAATGGATGTATTTCTACTCTCAAGAATGCATTCTATGTACCCAGTATCAAGAACACTTGATTTCAGTTCCAACTATTGCTAGTGTAGGATTGCGTACTCTGTTGATAGCAAATGTATGGTTCATGATTTTAGCAATGGTGATCTCATTGTGATGTCAAGGAAATTATGCAATGGTTTATATCGCTTGGATACATGTAAGAGAGTTTCCTGAAACTTATCGATAATTCTCGTATGGCATGCTCATTTTGGTAAGTGGAACAATAATTTGATTTCCTTACAAAAGAAGGATACATTTCTTAGTTTGGAAACACTTGAGTCCATCGAAAAGCATGCATGTGAAGTTTGTATACTTTGAAAAAATCATCATGCTTCTTTCCCCAAAGATGGTGCTACACATGCTACACAAAAATTGCAACTTGTTCATAGCGATGCTAGTCCGATGAAGAATCCATCTTATTTCAAGCATTTATACTTTTTTATCTTCATTGATTGTGCAACACACCATACTTGAGTGTATCCTATGAAAGAAAAGAATGAGGCATTCTCTTACTTTAAAATAATTTTGGCTATTGTTGAAAATTTTTATAGCAAAAACTTTTAACTCTTTGCATAAATCATGGTGATTAATATATGTTACATGAATTTAATGCTTTTCTTTGTGAAAGAGGTATTTCACACCATTGTATGGTGCCATGCGCACCTCCACAAAATGGTGTTGTTGAGCACAAGAATAGAACACGTTTTGAGAGGACATGATGTATGTTTAAAGGAAAGCATCTTCGAGATAAGTTTTGGATGCAAGGAGTCATGTGTGAAGCCTATCTATTGAATCATTATCCTACCAAATCACTCAGATTAATTACACCTTATGGGGTTTGGAATTGGTGCAAGTCAATGGTTAGTCATATGTACATATTTGGTTGTTTTGGATATGCTCTTGTGTCATCACAACAACATCACAAAATTGATGAAAAGGAAATGTATATTCATTGGATATAGTAGATAAGAGTAAAGGTTATCAATTATACCATCCATTGATGGAAAAAGTTATTGTAATTTGAGATGTTGTATCTAATGAAAATTCACTTTGTCCTTTAATTGAATGCAAATTTCAGCCAAAAATTAGTTCACAAGATGTGTTTGATACTAAAGATACTTGCAAAATTATTGTAAGTCGAGACATGGTATTCGCTGAAAATTCAGCTTGTCCTTTACTTGAATACAAAAAAAAAAAAAAAAATAGTTCACAAGGTGTGTTTTATTGATAACTTGTTTTGTCCTATTTATGGTTCTATAGACACTAGAATTGTTATGCTATATCAATTTTCTTCACTTATTATATCTCCACTCTCTTTGTTTTTGTCTCTCGCTATCTCTCACACTACCTATCTCTTTATCTCACCAAAAATATATACTCCTTCCTTCTGTCTTTCACTCCTTCACTCCCACACTATGCTTACTTCACTCTCACTCGAATTTTATTGATTCCACAACTCACCAACTCAACCCTCACTAACTCTCAACTTCTCTCTCAGCCCCAACACCTTAGACAACCACATCTTTCATACACTCAAACACACACAAGAAAACAATTTCACACACACACTTCTTTTCTCTACCTCATTGACTCTCACTAAGGTTTCTTACACTTGCACTCACTAACCTATTCTCACAATCATTCAAGCATGTCTTCACATGCTCTTTCTCTTTCTTTCTCGATCTCTCTCACTCTCACTTTCCCTTCTTTCACTTATGAGAAGCATTGATATATATATGGATGCAAAAGTTAACAACAAAAATACTTCAATAAAAAAGGGGGAAAACCAGTTGGAATGTCACAAGCAAAGAGGTAGGCCATGTTCAAAGGAAAACTTTTCACCTTCTCAGCCATGTTTTTGAGAACTATTAACAAAATTCACATTTGTGTCCCTTCTATAGATGTATTCCTATAGCTTCTTGTGCATAACCCTTGTCAGAGGTGAAGCTGCTTCTTGCACAATAGTTGATCCACTCACATAGCTTCAATTTAATGCTTATAGTGAAGTCTCAAAAATCACCAAGGGAATATGAGGAGGTAGTGAGAAAAAAAAACTTCAAGAAATGCAAAGGCTATAAAAGCATCACTTCATGGGTAGCACATAGTGTTACTATATCTTTTGATTTCCTCTACAAGTGATCAATGATTAAAGCTTTCATAGAAGAAGTTTGTGTCTTGACCATGATTACTAAAAAAGAAAGTAATTCAACACATGGTGCATAATCTTTCCACTTCAGGAGGAGCATCCTCAAAAGAAAACTATAACCGTTCTATTTATGCCATTTCAAATGTTGCGTAGAGAAAACCTTTGCCACCCTTCATAGCTTGCAGTGAATGACCAACAAGGTAATGTGGTAGACCATTAGGGTGTCCATCACTTTTGAAGGCAAGTTTTGGAGAGGAAAGGACTTCCTACCCTACTGTGGCAACTAAGGTGCATCATGTGGAAGCTTAACCCAAAATCTCATAGAAATTGCACAACCTGCAAATGAGAAATTATTAAGCCATCCCTTCATAGGCCCCAATCAACAAGATCCTCTGTAGGTGCCAAGCTTTCACTGAGTACACATCTTTCTGAAAAATCTCGATGCATAGTGGAAGCGTTGAACTCGGGAGATGCACTTGCAATATATCAAATACAATGCCCATAGGTGTGTGGAGTAATACCTTTATCAGTTCTAGATTAATACTTTATAGAGAATTTGTCAGAGAATTAGGAGCCTAGAACCATGCCATAGCAAAGAAAGATGGTGAAGTCATTACGTAGGAATGGAAGAGGCTCCCTTTTGCACTTTTATTGGAATACAAACAAAAAAAATCATAAAAAACGTTTGGCCACATGGGCATACCTCCAAAGATTTTCAAAGATCTTTGTAGCGTTAATAGTGAAAACACATGTAGATATTTTTGGTGCACATATTTCCTTCAATGCCATAAGATTCATTAGTTTGAGCACAATCCTTGTACAAGACAATCAAAAGCCAAAATAGAATAGCTGCTTCTTAAGAAAATCGCATGGCTGCCTTACTTGCTTGGCGTGCCATCATTTCCTCCTTTATAGCTACTTGTATGCCATCCTGCAAGGAGTGAAAGATGGCCTTGAACCTCCAACAATTCTTATGTCTAGCAAAGATTCTTGAGTTCATAAAAAACCTCATCCCACCCTATAGAAAAGTGGAGCACCAATAGGGCCTAGTGTAGAGAGTACACACACGAAAGCAAAATGAAAAGAAGAGTGTACTCACAAAAGAAAGAGTGTGAGAGACTCAAAGTGAGTAGACCAAAAATTGGGTAAACCCACATGGATAAGGAATGAGTTTGCCAAGAACATGGAGTAGGCACCTCAAGCTTCTAACCAAGTAAAAAGGAGGGGAGAGGCCCTCCTTATATAGATTTGGGAGGGGCTCTCCAAAGTACATCCCGTGTGGGATAATTCCATCAAAGGAGAATGAATACAATGGTAGAAGCAAATGGCAAGGTACCCAAATAGAAAGGATATAATATAAAATGGAAATGGAATAGAAATAGAGTTACTCCAAGATACAAAAGGGAGATGCACTCTCATATTCTCAACACCCCCTCTATAGCTCCATTTTGTAGAGTATGGAGGCTACAAAGGTATGAGAGAAAGGTCCATCAATAATGTAGAAGCAACAAGATAAGCACCATATAGGAAGTCTCCATGTGGAAATCCATAGCCACCAAGTGGTATCGACCATACAAGATTGCCAAGTACTGCATAAGATGTCCACCATATGGATGAAGCGAATGCTCCATAGGTATGCCACCAACGAGATACAAGAACAGAACAAGATCTCACTGGACGAGATCACCTCCATATGAGATAGGTAGGAGGATTCCATGTGGTACATGAGAACCTCCAAAGCTTTGACAATATCCACCACGAGATGTGTATCGCCAAGAAGTAGGTCTTGCAAGAATAAAAAAAATGAAGCATGAAGCATAACAACATAGTCACATGGTAGTACATCTATATGTTGTAGTCCTCCATGGTGTAACATGGAGAATCACTCATGAGTCCTTAGTAAGAGGTGTGAACCACCTTTTAGTATTTTAGAGTAGAGTACTCACCTGAGTGCCAAGTGGCACTCATGTGAGGGACCATGAGTCATCCTCCTTGTGGGTTACTAGAGAGGGATAGATATGATAGAGAGGGACAGATATGAAGACCCCATGCGGCTGGGCGGTGAGAACAATCTGAGAGCTCCGTGCGCACTCCGAAAAGACCGCCGACGGTATCATCATCGTCCACCTCGAGTTCTATGAAAGGGATTGACAAAAAGTGGAGGCTGTCATAGGGAGAAGTACTCAACATTGGTATTGGAGTAGGCATACATCGTATCGAGGTGTCAATAGGCCCACGAAGGAGCCGAGTAATAGCCCACATAGGCGGCCAACAACAGGCATGCGCGTAGGTAGCAAAGACCACGAGTTCAGCCGGCCCATATGGCCTTCCTCCCTCCTTCCTCCCTCTTGGGTGAAGGATCTATGAGAAGGGCCTTCAATATGTAGTCTGAAAACGGTGCTGTGGCCTCATATATGGGATAAGTTGACATCACTCCTGCTACTCCACGTTGATTTCACTCAAGAGCCTACAAGGAGGTAAGGTAGAAGAGTTATTTGCTGAATTTTCCTCAACTTTGGAGAGGCAAAATTTATGATTTGGATCAAGATTTGGGAAAAATAATGATACATACATGTAATATGGGCAGTGGAGCTTGGGTAAGGGTCATTAATTTGTTAAAAAAGGCTTCAGTTTCTCAGTGGTGAGCTCCCAAATTGCCCACTTCATGAAGATTAACCTTTCCACTTTCCAACCGTGACATACCTATTTTCTCCGCATCATAGCTTGGTCGTACGACATCCGATTTCAAAATTTTTCGTCAAATTGCAAAGCTACACTCCTAAGATTCTCTAAGGACCATTGACGTTTGATTTGGACAAGATTTGTTCAACCAAAATCTCTCTGAAATGCTTCAACAGGAACTAGGCGGCCACTTTTGGGCCTAGTTTTTCATCATCTGGCGTCCAAATTCACCTTTTTCACTTGGGATAACTTTATATCTTTGAAGTACAGGTGCTGGGCTACATTTCTTAGACTGACGAGGACTATCAAATCTCCAAGGTGTTTCAGTTTCACTTAGTTTGCCCAGTTGGGCCTATTGCTATATGGTTTTGGCATTGTTCTTGTCGGTTTTTGGTGATTAGAACCTCCCTGGACCAACTGGACATTTCAAATATTTGTTTGGGCCGGGTGAGAATTTAAAATCAGTGACCTAAAGCTTCAAAGATCACTTGGATTTTGCTTTTGTAGCTTTATTTTTTGTACTAGGGAAGTGTTCTTGTGATATATTTCTCTTCTTCTTTCATATTCAAGGTTTACTTCCATTTCTTTTCACATACTCTAGTTAGAAAATGGGGGAAGGGAAGTGAAACATGGAGTCTAAAGGGAAACAAATAATAGAACACACTTCTCCATCTAAAGAGCAACTAGAGGATCTTGATTTTAGAATGGAAAACGTAGAAATGGGGCAGGAAGTAGAGGAAAACCTAGAAGAGAAAGAGCCTCAACAAGAAGAATATACCTATGAGGAAATTTTGGATGAGTTTGTTACTCATGACCAATTTGTAGACTTGAAAGAATAGACCCTTAAGCTAGAGAGAGACCTAAGTGGCATTACATCTCTCATTGATTGGACTCAGTTTCAAACTCTTTTCTTAAAAGAGTTTCTTCCTAAGAATGAGGAGGAGAGGAATTGGGATGACTCGGATAGGATTACCTAGAGAGGTAGACCTCTTATGGTCTACATATCCCATTATAGAGAGATCATTTTGAAACTTAAGGGCTTAGATGACTTCCAAAAAACTAGAGGGTTTGTTAGAGGCTTATATAAAGCCATCAAGAGAGAGGTATGAAGGAATGCACCTAAGACGTTTGAGGAGGCGATCAAGTATGCACAGATTTACGAGGACCATAACCGTCCTCAATATACTCCTATGGAGATGGATCAAACCCTCAAGCCTCTTAGCACGATTAAATTCAAGAAGAAGTTGCCATTGGGGAAAAACAAAATTTTCATTAAAAAACAGAGATCACAAGGGCCTAGGTTACCTACAGATCAGTTTGAGAGGGCCAAAAGAGAGAACATGCATGTGCTTTAGGTGTTTGTCTCCTAGCCATTCACAGTGCAAATGTCCACTCAAGAAGGGGGAAGAAAAGAAAAGAGGACCAGAGACTAGTACGGCCCCTGAAAAGGGCAAAAAGGCGGTCCACCTAGTGTAGACACTTCTTATTCATGGCAGTTCTAGCTGCAAGGGAGTGGAGGTCATGCACGAGGATATAGAGCACGCCTGTTGTTTGACTCAATCATTGTGGTCACTGCAGTTTGGGCCACATGACCTGGTTAAACTTCATGGTAGTGTATACGGGACCAAGGTGCGAGTCATGATAGATGATTTTGCCACTCATAATTTTATAAACTATGCTCTAGTCAAGAAACTAAAAATTCCCCAGCAGCCCAGTGCACATAAATACATAGTATCTATGATGCAAGGGGAATACAAGAGGATATGGGATACTATGGTATCCAATTTGGAAGTCAAGATGCAGGACTATACAGATTATATGGACTTCCAAATTATGAATATGGAGAGGACAGACCTTGTGTTAGGAAGAGAGTGGCTATGGGGGTTGGGAGACAAACTTAAACACAACTATCAAAACAACACACTTGAGTTTGAAAGGAATGGAAGTAAATTTTGTATACAGGGAGAGAGAGAGAGAGATGTACCTCGTGCACCTCCGATTTCATCCTTAGACTTGTATACTCTTTGTCATTCTCAGCATGTACATGAGATGTTTTTATTGTATAGTCATGATATTGAGCGTTATACAGACAGTTCATCTGATGTATATTTTCATGCTATAAATGTAAATATGGATAGGACTTTCTATTATTCTTTCTTGCAAGAGTGTGTGGTTAAAAGTTTCAAAGATCTTATGTTTGAGTATAGAGATGTTTTTCCCACTAATTTACCTAGAGGGCTACCACCTAAGAGAGGGGACATTAACCATGCCATTGAAGTAGTTACTAACACTAACCCTATTTGTAAGCCACCTTATAGGCTTAGTGTTTCTTAGCATGAGGAGGTTGAGAGGCAATTACAAGATTATTTAGATAAAGGCTTCATTAGACCTAGTAACTCACCTTGGGCATCGCCAATGCTCCTATTTAAAAAGAAAGATGGCTCTATGAGATTATGTATAGACTATAGAGCACTTAATAGGGTAACTATCAAAAATAGATTTCCAATGCCTAGATTGGAAGATCTATTTGATCAGTTACATCAAGCTAGGTATTTTACCAAGCTTGACCTTAGATCAGGATATCATCAGATCAAGATTAGGGTAGAGGGTGTCCCTAAGACTGCATTCAAGACTAGATATGGGCACTATGAGTTTTTGGTGATGCCTTTTGGTCTCCGCAATGCTCCTGCCACTTTCATGAAGCTCATGAATAGTGTTCTACGACCTTATCTAGGACACTTTATAGTAGATTTTTTGGATGACATTCTAATCTATAGTGCATCAGAAGAGGAGCACTTGGAACACTTAAGAAAGGTATTTCAAGTGCTAAGGGAAAATTCACTCTTTGCTAAGGAGTCAAAGTGTGAATTTTTAAAAATAGAGGTTAGATACCTTGGGCATATAGTCTCCCTTGATGGAATCCAGATGGATCCTAGAAAAGTAAGGGCTATTATGGAATGGCCACATCCAAAGAACCTGGAAGAGCTACAGATCTTCCTAGGTTTATCAGGTTTCTATCAAATATTAGATTCATTAAGAATTGTGCCAAAATTGTTGTCCCAATGATGGAACAACTTAAAGGGAAAAGGAAAGCCTTTCATTGGGGAGACGAATAGAAGCAAAGTATGGAGAAATTGAAAGTATCAATTGCTACAGCTCCACTTTTACATATAGCAGATCCCAACAAACCCTTTGTGGTTGAGACTAACGCGAGTGATTTTGCTATAGAGCGTTTTTAGTTCAGGATGCTCGACCAATAGCTTTTGAGAGTAAGAAACTAGAACCGGCTCAGAAGAATTACTCCATCTATGAGAAGGAGTTGTATGCAATTGTCCATGCTTTGAAGAAATTTTGATATTTGATCATTGATCCTCTAAATTGGTAAAGGTTATGAGTTACTCTTGACATAGAGGTGCTCTAACTTCAATAGTAGCTTGTTCTTTTGGAGATTAACACTCCATCAACCAATACCCTATGGAAGCATTGGGCCAAGCCATCACTTAGATCAACGAGGATGAAATTGTAGATGGACGATGGTCACATAGAGAGACCCTTAGGATTGCTAGAAGGGATAACTTTCACTACCTATGGTGTAGAGTTTGAGCATACTTTTGCCATATGTGAGTTTAGAAAAAACCAAGCCTATGAGATGCTTTTGGGAAGACCATTCATGAAACAATTGCAAGTAGTACAGGGTTGGGGAATCAATTCCTTGTATTTGCAACTTTTAAGTGTTACAACTAAAATCGATCTCAAGGACTACTCGCATAGAGACGTGCCATTGATACAGTGGAATCCCACCCATAGAGCCACAATTGACATAGATTCGATGCATTCCATAGGGTTAGGATCCTCATGGATGCATGGAGACACTCACTTATGGATGTGCAAAGTTGTAGTGGAAGAAGAGAAAAGAGAAAATGCTAAAGAGGTAGGTGCAAAGGAAACTCATAGATCAAGTTGAGACCAAGCCTGTGCACCTATAGTATTTCCAGAAAAAGAATTTGAACCTCATGATTGGGCAGAAATCCTAGCCGCAGTGGACATAGCCATCAATGAAGAACAATGGATACCCCACTGTGATGAAGATGGCTACAACATTTCATTTTTCACTATAGAACCAATCATGTGTGATTCAATTATCAAAGAATGCAAGCCTAGTGGAAGAACTTGAATAAAACAAGTGATTCAGACCTACAATGAATTATTATGGACCCTTTTTGTGCATAAGAAGAGGAATACCTGTACGTAGTAGAAGCTCACCGTCAAGGATGAGAAGAGCTTATGAATGATGTGAGATTAACCACACAGTTAACCATAAAGAGTGAAGCCAAGAAAAGAAAGAAGAGAGAACTCCTACCAGAAGAGGAAGAGTCTTTGTTTGAGGTCCCTAAAAACTTTAAGAAGTATGAAGTAGAGGATAGAAGAGTCATGGTAAGATCGCCCAAAAGAGGAGCACTCACATGAGTGGCCTATGACAAGAAAGAGACAACTTAAAAAATTATTGTGACCATAGAAGAAGGTCAAGAACGATGCATGTACATAGGACATGACCTAACTGAGGAAGAGAAAAAGGATTTGATTGATTTATTAAGGGAATATAGGGATGTGTTTCCATGGAGTTATTAGGACCTAAAAGGAGTAGACCCTGACATATGCTCGCAATTCCCATGACCTCAAAAGCCAAACCCTCCAAGTAGAAGCCGTACACCTATAATGATAATTATGCCACTAAGATCAAGGAAGAGATAGATCGATTGGTAGAATCTAGATTTATCTATGAAATTGAGCACAGTGAATGGGTGTGCCCCATTGTAGTGGTGCCCAAAAAAAATGCAAGTTACATGTATGCATTAACTTAAAGAAGGTTAATGCTGCCACTATTAGAGATAGTTATCCACTTCCTATCACTGAGTATCTATTAGAAAGAGTAGAAGGCAAGGAAGTATACAACTTTATTGATGGGTTCTCTGGCTATAATCAAGTAGCCATAGCCCCAGACGACTAGCATAAGACTACCTTTTCTAGAGAATGGGGCATATTTGCTTTTCAGGTAATGCCATTTGGGCTTACCAATGCACCTAGTACCTTCCAAAGGCTGATGTGTCATGTATTTAAAGAGTTCCTACATAAAAACTTGGAAGTCTATGTTGATGATCTATGTGCTCATTCCAACATTAGACAAACACATATACCTGAGCTACGAGAAATCTTTGACAAATGTAGAGCATATCAAGTCTGCTTGAGCCTAGAAAAGTGTGCTTTTATGGTTAGGCAAGGCAAGATTCTAGGACACATAGTGTCAAAAAATGGAATATCCACGGATGAGGATAAAGTTAAAGATATTCCAGAGCTATCTAGGCCAAAGAATGACTACACTAGATTGGAACAATCCATTCCATGTTCATGTGGATGGATCTAATTATGCTATTGGGTGTGTACTAGCACAACCTACTGGTGAAGGTAATATGGATCTTCCCATTGCTTATGCTAGCAGACAATCAAATGCAGCTGAACGAAATCATACCACTATGGAAAGAGAAGGATTAGGCATGGTGTATGCAGTTAGAAAGTTTAGACATTATTTGCTTGCAAATAAGGTTAAATTTTTTAGAGACCATCAAGCATTACTCTATCTAGTGAACAAAGCTTGCAATACTGGGTGATTAGTAATATGGTTTCGCTAACTAATGGAATATGACTTTGAAGTTGTGGTTAGGAAAGGTAGGACTCACCTTAGGGTGGATCATCTTTCTAGACTAACTTCAGGAGAGTCCCCTCAAGGAGTATCAGATGACCTTCCTGATGCTTACTTCTTCAATCTAGAAGTAGTGCCCGAATGGGCTAAAACTATAGTGCCTATTCTCACCTTTGGAACTAAACATCCTGTACTAAAAGCTAAAGATAAAGAAGTAGTGAGATCTCAAAAATATCACATACTAGCAGGCAGTGTGTATAATCACATCAATCAAGGAATACTAGCTTGCACTGTAGATGAAGATGAACATGCAAAATGGTTGCAAACAGCACATGTAGGTGCACTTTAACAACACCACTTGAAATATTGAACCCTATAGACCCTGCAAAGATTAGGAGTATATTGGCCAACAATGGAAGTAGATGGCCATAGGATGTGCAAGGAATGCCCAATCTGTGCTGTTAGACCTCAAATGGAACATGCCACTTTGTATCAAATGTTTTTAGCAGTAGATCAGAGTGAACCAGTCAAGACGAAAACATTCCCTCAAGAGATGACATTAGCTAGACAAAGGAGCCTGGAACAAGAAGCATTAGACTACACCCTCATTGGAGATAATTTATACAAGCACGAAAGAGATAGATACCTAAGATTGTGTGTCCATGAGAGTGAATATCTTAAGATCTTAGAAACTGCTCATCAAGGTGTGTTAGGAACACATTTTGGACTAGACCATGTGATTAAGGCAAGTCTATTCGTAGGTCTTTGGTGGCCAACCCTTCACATGAATGTGCATACCTATGTGAAGTGGTGAGATATTTGTCAGCAAACTTAGTAAACCGATACGTGAGGATGAGGTGCCATTGAAACCCATGATGGGAGGTCGGGAATTCTCTAAGTGGGGAATATACTTTGTAGGTCGTATTAATCCCCCAGCTAAGAGTTCACATGCTGAATACATTATGTTGCCATAGACTATCTAACCAGATGGGTAGAAGTAAAAGCCACAATAAAGAACGATGCTCAAACGATGGCTAAGTTCTTATTCGAGAACGTGTTCACCAGATATGGGTTACCAATAGAGTTGGTAAGTGATAGAGGCATGCACTTCTTGAATGAATTCTTTGAAAACATTCTCCAAGAATTCTTGGTGGTACATAAGGAGTCTTCCCCCTATCATCCACAGGCTAACAGGCAAGTTGAGAGCACATATAAGATCCTATGTAATGTATTGACAAAATTGATGAATAAGAAGCAATCTGATTGGGACAAACAACTACACTATACTGTTTTAGCTTATTGAGTGGCTTATAAAATGGTACTCAACAACACACCATTTTAGATGGTATTTGTCTAGAATGCAGTATTTCCACTAGATTTCTTGATTTGCATGTTAAGACTAGGACAAGGGCATCAATGGGCCGGCCATGAGCTCTCGTCTAGAATCTTTGATCTTGAATGATTAGTTGAAACGAGACTAAGAGTAGTTGTAGGAATATACGCAACCAAGAAAAGGAAAAAGGCATACTTCAATGCCCATGTGAAGCATAAGGCTTTGAAAGCAAGAGATTTAGTCTTACTATACACCTTGAAGCAATATGCACGAAAGTTGGAGAAGCATGGCTATGGACCCATGATTTTTAATAGAATATCTACAAGTGGAGTTGTCCAATTAGCTGGTCTAGAAGGCGACATCCTACCCAGTTACATTAGTGGATGTAGAGTCAAATTATATCAAGAACCCCTCACAAAGGAAATGCTTAAACAACACAACAAATAAACGTAAGAAGAAGAAAAATGAGTTCAAGAAGAAGCGCAGACAGAAGCCTTAGAATGCATCCAATGAATGAAATTGAGGAGACAGAGTAGAGATCCACCTAGGTCAGATACTCATGAGGCTACAAGATATCACATAGCCATGTGCCAAGCATCATGTGCAATATCATCTCAAATAATCGATCGATGTCCTTTTGTGACCCTAGAAGTAGGACAAGGGAAGAGTGCAAGGACTATAAGAGCCTTGATTGACTTAGGTGCCGCCACTAGTACCATGAATTGCAATTAAGTATTAATCCTATAGAAACATATCTCATATGATTGGGAGGTGTGGAAACCCTTGCATGGGCGAGGTGGAGCTTCCCATCTACCTTCAAGATGTTCTAATGACAATCAAAGTGCTAGTGTGTCAAGACGATGACCTCACTGAACCTATTGTCTTGGGTCAAGGCTAGATCTATGATCATGCAATCAACCTAAACCTAAGAAGTGGACTTCTTCAGGTCTAGGTAAATGAAAACCGCATCGTCATTGAGTTAAAAACTCAAGCATTCAAGGAACTAGGAAAGGCACCCACACCTGGTCCTTCTAGGAACACACATGAAGATAACGATGCTATTATTGTCCAAAGTTCTACAGTGTAGAAGAAGATCACTCATGAAGGAGTCGTAGAAAACAATATGAAACTCCCTTATTTTCCAAAGACGGTCCTAGAAAAACAAGCAAAGCAACCCAAGAAGCAGATAAAATAGATAACCAAGATGCATGCTCAACGATGAGTGCAAAATAAAGTACCTCATGGAGTGAAGTAGATTTGGATATGCAAGGGTGAACAACCCTCTGCTCAGGAGACAAAACCTCATCGATGCACCAAACAAACTACTCAATCAAGGTCTACAATGAAGGAGTATTCCAGGAGTCAGCCAAGGTGGACCCTTTCCATTGGGTCCCAAAGCGGTCGATGAAGGTTGACCCCAATGCTAAACAAATCTAGGTGCTCAAGGCTTGCTTACAAGCTCAAGTAGCAGCATATAAGCCCATAAGCTTGAATCACCACTCACAAACAATCATGTCATAAACCTCATGGGATTATTTAGAAATGGGTACCCAAAAAGTCCCAAATCCAAGAACATCTAGTCCAAACCTTCAAAAGTCATCACTACCATAAGGTGTAATCCCATGCTAAAATTTTGGAGAACTGAACCTTGTAATAAACCCCTTGATCTGACTTTGTAACTTCATTCGCACAAGAGTAGATACGTTTTGAGTACAGTGCACATCTAGAGTATGCATCTAGGAAAAAATCACTAACCTATTAACCAACACTCATAGACACAAGGAACACCTCACTCACTAACTCCCTAACCACTACAAGTATCATGTTGGTATTGTAAAGGAGACAAAGTACCATCATGTCTTTGTTGCAATGCTAATATGATCTCCTTTTCTAGTAGATTCACAGAAAAACACTACTACTAGCATCTTGGCTTATACATGATGCACTAGTTTACATGTAGGGATAAGTCAATCAGCAAGTAACATGGAAAGTTTGCCTACTGAAGTGCCACCGATCGTCTCGCCGATAAAATTACACCGTCTACATCAAATACCCATTGAGAATCCTCCAACAAGATTGACAGAAAGGGTTAGTCCAAACTCTCACTGGTTCAATGGCATGCCATGGCCATTAGGAGATGCGACATACATATGGGAGTTAAAGTGCGAGTTTAGTAATGGGGACGATTTCAATTTCTCTCAAAAGAGTTTGAGACTCTCCAGAACACCCTTGAACTACAAACAATTTGGCAACATGCGAGGTTGGTAGACTACTTCAAGGCCCTCTTACTCAAACCAGATTTCCAATGATGCTATTATCTGGTCTCCACCTTGCAAGAAAGTGGTGTAAGGGATCGCCCAAGCACATTTGTTGTTCCATCTTTGTCACGTAACAATGAATTAAGAAAGTTTTAGCTCACCTTGGAATTAGTGAGAGATGCCCTCAACATGCACGACACGCATGTACCCTTAGAGAAAGATGCTTTGCTACCTGACAACATGAAGGATAGGAAGCTTTTGAAGCTAAAGGATATGGCAATGCTTGCACCTAATGTATCCATCCCCCTTCAACTATGCACACATCATTTTGCTTTCCCAGGTCAAGATGACTTCATGGAGCCACACAAAAAATATGGTTCAACCTATATCTGGCTAAGATAGGGTCGCTGACTATCAAGCCTTGTTGAAGATTCACTCACTAATTAGGCATAACAACATAAAGCAGTGAGAAAATCAAAGCCTTAGTGAAGGGACAAATTCACGCCTGTAATATACAACAAAGAAACTTCCAGAATTTCGAGTTTGTTGAAACCTGGATCAAAAAATTGTATATAAGAGAGCTGAGAGATATAGAGATATATACATATAGAAGAAGAAGTTAGAGTAGAAGACGCCAGAGATTGCGTATGTAGAGATGAATAACATAACCTGAAATGTCAGGTATTCATCTAAGAGAGATGGTAAGGAAGAACTACTCAGTGTAGGAGAGTTTTCCATAGCTATGAGCGAAGTGAGGCCAAGCTATTTTTGTACACATCTTCTCTAATAGAAAACACATGTTCATGTGGAAGTTTGAGCGCATTCTTCGTATGTGAAGAAATCTGATTGATTTCATGTTACTGTGAAAGTTAGTTAACAATTACAGTTTTCTCAGTAAATGTTTTTCGGTACTTCTATGAGTTAGATCTCGAAGTACAGTGTAAAGTTTTGTATGAGATATAGCTTATCTTGTAGCTATAAGACTCTACTATAAACTGATCAAAAGAATTTTATGAAATGAACATGTATACACAGTATAGTGTCTGACCATAAAAGGCATCCAGAACTGGTGAAGTTTTTCCTTAAACTTCAGAGATAGTTCATTTAGTGAAGGAAGTTCAAGTATCACTTCCTTACTTCATGTATACACATTTGAAGTAATTACAAGCAGAATTGCAGTTGGTTCCGGTAGTATTTCGGTACAATTCTGGTGACATTCCGGTGAAGTTTCGGTGGCATTTCGGTGAGTTCAAAACACAGTTTTGACACAGTTAAGTAACAGAAAGATTATTTAACTGTAAACAAACACAGTAGTGTAAAGTCTGAAGTAAATCAGTTCAGAGTTGAAGCTTAAAGGAAACACGAAGCTTTCTATAAAGTGGATTTCAGTTTTCACTAATACAGTTATAAAGTTTTCAGTTTTCAGAAGCTTGCTAAGCTATTGATGATTATAGAGGTGTTCTAACATCACTTTAGCTTAGTGCTTGTGGTGTAAGCGAATTCCGCAATAAGCGCTACACCAACAAGTGGTATCAGAGCAGGTTAACCACAAGTGGTATCAGAGCAAGAAGATCTACGAGTAATATTAGAGCAGTAAGATCCACTGGTACCAGAACACAAAAAGTTCTGAAGAGCAGAAAAGGTTTCTCAGAAGAAGAAACGGAAAGAGAATTTGAAGAATTCTCATAAAGAAAGGTGAAAGGTGAAGAGATCGATAGCAAACAGCATCAAGAAGTGTTCCGAAGTCATTCTCAAGGTAAAGGTTTACAAAAGGTAAAATCCTTTAACGTTACACTCACCGGAAGTAACAGAAACAAGAAGATCATGGAAGATCATATTTCAATTGACAAATTGGACAGAGATAACTATCCCGCATGGGTAATGCGAATGGAAGCTTTACTTATGAGTAAAGACTTAATGATATATGTGAGAGGAGAAGAAAAGAAGCCAACTTTTGAAGACGACAGTCAACCAAAGAAAGAAGAGTTAGAAGCCTTGAAGCTGTGGCAAAAGAAAGATGCAATGACAAGAGCGTATATCTACAATACCGTTACAGATCATCTATTACTGCATATTAGAGGTTTGGAGAAAGCAGAAGATATATGGAGTGCTTTGGAAGATCATTTCCAAAATACGACAAAAGGTAGAAAGGCTAGCTTATGGTCGGAGTTCACAACGTTCAAGAAAAAGCAAAGTCAAAGCATTAGTGATTATGTCACTAAGATGAAGGACTTGGCAGATAGTCTTGGATCGATTGGTGAAGATATAGAAGACCACAGGTTAATAGCACAAGTGCTTACAGGTTTGAGAGGAGATGAAAGGTGGAAACCTTTCATACTCTCAACTAAACTTTCTTTAAATCATTTTGTACCAGATTTAAATCAATTGTTTGGACTAATGCTAACGTTTGAGCAAGATTTGAAGACAGATGGAGATAAAGGACATAGTTCGGCTATGTATGCAAAGAGTAAGAAGAAAGTTGATAAAGGTAAAGAAAAAGATGAAGAAGAGATGACTGCTCAAGCAAATTATGCAAGAGGATGAGGTAATGTCAGAAATAAAAGTAGAAGTAATACAAAAGGAAGAAGTAATAAGAAAGCTTGTTGGATCTGTGGATTAAGCAATCACTTGGCTCATGATTGCTGGCATAATTCACAAGGATCAAACCAGAATCAGAACAATAACAGCAGAGGCAGAAGCGGAAGATATCAAAGAGGAAGACAAAGCCAAAGAGGCGGATATGGTAGAGGTGGAGCAAGAAGTTGGGGACAAAATCACTCTCACAACACTACCTACTACAACTATGCGAATGATACGCAGAATGACGATCATACGACATTGATGATGAACTCGATAAGTGTGTTAGAGAATGAAGACCTCAAGGTATTCTATATTTACTCTGGTTGTTCAAATCATTTGTCAGGAAATATAGAATTGTTGTCAGAATTAGAAGGAGGCATTTCGAATCATATAGTACAGACAGGTGATAACACAAAACATAATGTAAGGTCAATTGGAAAGGTAAAGTGTAAGACTGGAGCTGACCTACTAACAAATGTTTTGTATGTTCCAACAATCCCAAAGAATCTGATCAGTGTGGGTCAGATAGTAGAAAAAGGTTTTCAAGTCAGATTTACAAATGAAGGAGTATTTGTTGAAGATCCAAAAAAATTGTCCATGGTAAAAAGGAAGGTAGACTTTTTACTCTTAAAGTACAAGGGAATGTTGGTCAAGCCTTGATCACACATGGTGATGAGGTATTCACAGAGTTAGACCTCTGGCATAAGAGGTTAGGACACTTTAATGAAAAGGGAATCAAAGTTATGGTGGAGAAACAATCTGTGAGAGGATTACCAAACATGAAGGATCAACATATGATTCATAAGTGTGAAGCTTGTCAGATGGGAAAAGCCCACAAGTTACCATTTCAGAAAAATGGTTACAAACACAATGGTGTGCTAGAGCTCATACATACAGATGTATGGGGACCAACGAAAGAAGGATCTATCAGTGGTTCAAGGTATTATGTTCTTTTCATTGATGATGCAACAAGATGGATAACTCTTTATGTTTTGAAAGAGAAATCAGAAGTGTTTGGAGCTTTCAGACATTTTCATGCATATGCTGAAAGACTTACAAGACAGAAACTCAAAAGACTAAGGTCTGATGGAGGAGGAGAATATTTTTCTCGAGAGTTCAATGATTATCTGTGGAATGCAGGTATCAAAAGAGAAATAACTTGCAGGTATACACCGCAACAAAATGGAGTAGCAGAAAGAAGAAATCGAACTCTAGTTGAGTTTGCAAGAGCAATGCTAAAGGAGAAGAATTGTCCAAACTATCTTTGGGCTGAGGCTATAAATACAGCTACATACCTGGTAAACAGATTACCATGTACAGCTTTAAATGGGATGACCCCTTATGAAGCTTGGTGGGGTAAGAAACCAACACTTGATCATTGTAAAGTGTTTGGATCAGTTGCTTATGCTTATGTACCATCATAGTTGAGACATAAGCTTGAACCAAAAGCTGAAAAATATGTGTTCATCAGATATGATGAAAAGCAGATGGGTTATAGGTTATGGAGTCCTTTAACCAAACAGTTTACTGTTTCCAGAGATGTGACATTTGATGAAGGAAAGAGCTGGTATACAAATAAAGAGCATAGTGTTGAAACACTTGAAGAAGAGATAAGAAGGAATGAAAAAGGTAAATCACATATGCAGGTGAATGGAGATGATCATATGCAGACAAGTACGTCCAGGATCGGATCAAGCATGAGAAATGAAGATGGATCAAGATTTGATGAAGATGTGTATTCAGATACATATGAAGAGTTTGAACCAAGAAGGTCAAACAGAGTAAGGAAACAACCGACAAGGTATTCCTATGATACTTCTTATTTGACTCAGAAAAACTATGCTTACTTAGTAAAGGAGGACGAAGAACCTATGAATTACAATGAAGCAAAAGGTAAGAAAAATTGGGAAGAAGCAATGATGGAGGAGTTCAATGCTCTGGAGGAGAACAAGACTTGGGAACTTGTTCCAAAACCAAATGGTAAGAAAGTGATTGGAAACAAATGGGTTTACAAAGTTAAGAAACTTGCAGATGGAAGGATAGCCATATACAAAGCTAGACTGGTTGTCAAGGGCTATGCTCAAACGCATGGTATAGATTATGATGAGACATTTAGTCTGGTGGCAAAGATTTCAACCATAAGGACATTGATTGCTATAGCAGCATCAAAAGGATGGAAGCTAAGTCAGCTGGATATAAACAATGCATTTTTGAATGGATATATATCAGATGAAGTCTACATGGAACAACCTGAAGGGTTTGTAAGTTCCAGTTACCCAGAACATGTTTGCAGATTAAGAAGAGCTCTCTATGGATTGAAGCAAGCTCCAAGAGCTTAGAATTATAGACTTGTGAAGTATCTCAATGACCTTGGATACCAAAGCTCAAAGGCTGATGCAAGTCTACTCATCGAGAGAATAGATGAAGGTATGATCTACATTTGTATTTATGTAGATGACATTATAATCACATGTACCTCAGATGAAGGAATCAAGGAGGTAAAAAGACTGCTTGAAAAAGAGTTCAAGATCAGTGATCTAGGAAAGTTGTCATACTTTCTTGGAATGGAAGGTACATATACAGATCATGGTATATATGTTTCGCAAGAAAGGTATCTCCTAAACTTATTGAAGAAGTTTAACATGGAGAATTGCAAAGAAGCTTCAACACCGCTTGAAGTAAATCATAAACTCAGCAAATATGATGGTGCAGAGTTTAAAGATATGAGGAAGTATCAGTCGTTAGTGGGAAGCTTAATTTATGCTACACTAACAAGACCAGATCTCAGTTATGCAGTGGGAGTTCTCTCACAGTTCATGCATTGTCCGAAGGATCAACATTGGGTTGCAGGACAAAGAGTTCTTAGTTATATCAAAAGAACTATAAAGGAAGGATTATATTATCCTTATACGTCAGATATAAAGCTGAGAGCATATAGTGACTCAGATTGGGCAGAAAGTCAAGATGACAGAAGATCAACACATGGGTATATGATATACCTAGGTGATAAGCTTGTAAGCTGGTGTTCGAAGAAGCAACACACAGTAGCCTTATCATCAACAGAAGCAGAATATAAAGGACTTGTAGAAGCAGCTAAAGAAGTGATATGGATGCAGACCTTGTTCAAAAGCATGGGTATTGATCAAGGTATACCTATCATACATGGAGATAATATGAGCTCATTGTATCTTGCAGCAAATCCAGTATTTCATGCAAGAACAAAACACATAGAAATTCAATATCATTTCCTGAGGGAAAAGGTAATGGAGAAGGAGATTGAAATAGTATTCACTCCTACGAAAGATCAGATTGCAGACATTCTGACAAAGAGCTTGGATGGAGTAAAGACAAGCAGATTCAAAGAAATGGCAAGAATAAAGGAAAGAAGGATATATGCAAGACCGGAGGATGCAAATTAGTGATTGAGGGGGAGCTGTTGAAGATTCACTCACTAATTAGGCATAACGACATAAAGCAGTCAGAAAATCAAAGCCTTAGTGAAGGGACAAATCACGCTTGTAATATACAACAAAGAAACTTCCAGAATTTTGAGTTTGTTGAAACCCGGATCAAAAAATTGTATATAAGAGAGCTGAGAGATATAGAGATATATACATATAGAAGAAGAAGATGGAGTAGAAGACGCCAGAGATTGCGTATGTAGAGATGAATAACATAACCTGAAATGCCGGGTATTCATCTGAGAGAGATGGTAAGGAAGAACTACTCAGTGTAGGAGAGTTTTCCATAGCTATGAGCGAAGTGAGGCTAAGCTATTTTTGTACACATCTTCTCTAATAGAAAACACATTGTCATGTGGAAGTTTGAGCGCATTCTTCGTATGTGAAGAAATCTGATTGATTTCATGTTATTGTGAAAGTTAGTTAACAGTTACAGTTTTCTCAGTAAATGTTTTTCGGTACTTCTATGAGTTAGATCTCGAAGTACAGTGTAAAGTTTTGTATGAGATATAGCTTATCTTGTAGCTATAAGTCTCTACTATAAACTGATCAAAAGAATTTTATGAAATGAACACGTATACACAATATAGTGTCTGACCGTAAAAGGCATCCAGAACTGGTGAAGTTTTTCCTTAAACTTCAGAGATAGATCATTTAGTGAAGGAAGTTCAAGTATCACTTCCTTACGTCATGTATACACATTTGAAGTAATTACAAACAGAATTGCAATTGGTTCCGATAGTATTCTAGTACAATTACGATACAATTCTGGTGACATTCCGGTGAAGTTCTGGTGGAATTTTGGTGAGTTCAAAACACAGTTTTGACACAGTTAAGTAACGGAAAGATTATTTAACTGTAAACAAACATAGTAGTGTAAAGTCTGAAGTAAATCAGTTCAGAGTTGAAGCTTAAAGGAAACACGAAGCTTTCTGTAAAGTGGATTTCAGATTTCACTAATACAGTTATAAATTTTTCAATTTTCAGAAGCTTGCTAAGCTATTGATGATTATAGAGGTGTTCTAACATCACTTTAGCTTAGTTCTTGTGGTGTAAGCGAATTTTGCAATAAGCGCTACACCAACAAGCCTCCCATGTGGATTATTGAACAGTTGTATGAAGCTAACAAGAGGTGCTCTAGGAAGCCAGTGATGAATGGATGCTATGAAATTATGCACATTATTTACAGATGTTTATCATACGATGTGCCCATCGAGAGCATGCTGACGTGGTCACAATGACAACTTTTTAAAGGATGCCAAGCTTTTGCCCACCAATTTCAAAGAATGAGGGGCACAATCCCATGTGTCCAACCAAGAGAGGTTGTCATGACCCCCGAAATCTCACCATGACGAGAAGGCACGGTGCCCCCCTTTACCATTAGTATCCTTCGATCTGAGTCTAGAGGCACATCGCAAGCTACTCCCTTTACTCCCCCTATGCCATCAAAATTTGAATTTGACCCCACTGGAGACATCAAAGGGATGAGCACATTTGACTTTGATTCCTTCTTACATACTAGTCAACTCTCAGACATTGAGTTCTTTCTGACACAGAAGGTTTTCACACCTCAACAAAGGGTGGGGCAATCAAGAGAAGCATGTCACGTGCACTAGGAGGA
Source organism: Ceratopteris richardii (assembly GCA_020310875.1). Classification (NCBI taxonomy): domain Eukaryota; kingdom Viridiplantae; phylum Streptophyta; class Polypodiopsida; order Polypodiales; family Pteridaceae; genus Ceratopteris; species Ceratopteris richardii. Next base: position 156,717,228 of record CM035408.1, on the reverse strand, counting down.
TGATCAACAGAGGACTCTCTCTCAACAATTAGAACAACCAGAGGGTGAAGAAGAAGAAGAAGCTACCAGAGCTCCGGCTTATACTACACAACTCCACAAATTATACCAAACCATGGGAAGAGTTTGAGCACAACAATTGCTTTCTGAAGAGAGAAGTAGAGTACTCATGGCCCAGCTGTTGGAAGAGGCTGGTGTAGACTCTCACTTCAATGAAACTCTACAACTTCTTTCAGAGACCTCTAGTGTTCTGGAAGCCATTCAGATACACTGTGTAGAGGCCTCATGCCCAATATGATCCACGTAGATTACAAACACGACCAAGGTCAGGAAAGAACATTCAAATTCCCATCATTACTGTGGATGCAACTATTATGACAACCAAAACAATCTAGACAACTACTACAATAGTTTCTACTACCTGGGGCGAGACAACTTTCCAAGCAACTGACAATGCCATGCAAAGTCCACCAAGGCAATTGTTGGGAGCTCCTAACAATGAAACGACCATCGTCCATGGAGATACAACCGAGCTACTTCCTCTAACACCCGCACCATCACCCCCTTGAATAGAGGTTGTAAATATTATTCCTACTATTGATACTAGAGAGAAAACCTTCATTTTTTGTAGCCCTACTTCCATCTCATCCCTGTTTTCTTCCTTTGACAATCCATTGTATCATACCATCACCCAATCAACCGTATCTTTCATCGGCCCAGTCTTGGGACATCCCACTTCCACAACCTCAACAATAGGCCACCCATATTTTAGATCCACTTTTCTAGGGTTCCTTGTCATCAAACCTCATTCCATGGTGGTTCCACCTCCAAACTCTCACATTCCAATCTCTATCCTAGCTATTCTCCAACCCCTTCATTCTTATTAGTCTAACCTCTCCCAACCCTTTGCTTGACCTTTTCCACCATTTTTGCTATCCACAACCACCTCACAATTATTCATCACCACCACACACACCCCACCTACCATTTTGATGTACATGGTAGACACCACACTCACTTCCACATCCGACAACATGGACATCTCACCACCCACATCACCTCCCCCTCCCCCCACTGTTCCACTTTCTCCCATTCCCCCTACACCAACTTCATCTGCACCCACTTCTCTATTAGACACGGCATTCATAATCCCCACTCCCCATTCCCTTCCCCTTGCATCAACCAATGTACAAATTGCATTATCATCATTGCATTCAATACTATGTTTTAGTTTATGATGCAACTCCAGACAGAATACCATCAGCTAGAGGCACACAACAACATACTCCAAGATCGCTGTGAAAAACAACAAATAATCACAATGCTTGAAGCAGACAACAAGAGTCTTCAAGATTAGTTTCACATGTTACAGGAAGCTCATAGCCCATTAGGGAAAAAGCTTCAAGAAGTAGATATAGAAGCTATGCAAATGGTCGAAGAGTAGCTCCACACTCAAATGGAACACAACTCTAAAATTCAATGCAACATGGTGCTACTACAGAGGCATCTCCCTACTGATCAAGAGGAGAATAGATGTTTGTAGCTCCAAAATCAAGAAAATGTAGCAGCAACCATAGGGAACACACCTAGGGCACCAATAATTCCATCAAAGTTTCAAGTTGTTCCCCCTAAGATCATCAGAATTATCCTAAAAGATTATGCAAACCTATTGGAGGAACATGAAAAATTGCCAGAGGACCTAAATCAACTCCAGCAGCAAAGAGAGTTAGAAACTACATTTGTTCTGCGTACCACAACATCATCCTCTCTAGTTGTTACTGACTCAGCCGCACTAATGGAACTCTAGAAACAAGTTGAAGAACTGTAGGCTAGACTTCTACAATAAGAATGACCACCATCCCCACCTGAGGCTCCAAAGCAAAAAGAATATGTTTCCATTCAAGTGGAACAAAAATTTGAAGACGACTACGAGTCTCAACACATTCTTGGCAGATGGATAAGTGCAAAAGGACAAGACACATCGAAGCTCCACGCCCCCCGGTTGAAGCAAGTGGAAGACATTGGATGCACACATGAAGATCGCACAATGGTGCACAATCAAGCCATGCGAGTCATAGAAGAGAAAGTGCTGCAATCCCACTACTTCCAACACTTGGCACCTCGGTGACTCATCATGACCTTTGAACTCTAGTACAAGCCCTATTTTGTAATTTTGATTGAATATAATGCAAAAATTCAGAGAATCATGGGGAAGAAACCTACATTCGCTACACAAATCCATCTAGAAGACTTACCACTGGGAACATGGAAAGGTAGTATTTTTCAAACGACTTGGTAGAAAACCCTCTTGGAGACTTACCCAAAAATGCTATGCACTTGGAACAATGCACCCCTACGTCTTCTTTACAATCCATGCTATGGACCAGTTCCAAGTCACAGGTCATGGAAAGCCTTTGCAATCAAGGTACAGAATAATGCACAATGCAGTGAGGGGCTCAATTATCCATATATCATGCCATCGCAAGGATCACCTTCCATAGCATATATGATTGCCACCATATTCCACTAGATCCCCTAGTTAAAGCCAATGCTAGATGTCACGACACAGATGATGCTAAAGATTCTAGATATGATGCAAACTATCTTCAAAACTTTTCACAATACACATTGTGTACCTAAGTCGTGAAGCCTTAGGGACTTGTGTCCTTGAGACTGACCTCAATCGCCCCACAAGTGCATATAGTGGTGGATTGATACACGTTTATCATAGGTCACCAATCGAGCATTTAAATTGGAAGTCATTTTGATAAAAAAATTTGAGTCCACTTTAAAAAATCTTGTGAAAAATGCTTCTTCAAATGTCTACATATACTCACTCGGTAAGAACATCGTGTGAGTATATAGCCATGATAGTGAGTCCGCTAGACATGATAGAGAGATAAAAAATGAGGGCATCTGTGCATTGATTAATGCCGATGAAGTTCAAAAATGTGTATTGAGCATGTTTGAAGACTTTCAAAACTATTAATAGCATGCTCAATACGTTATTTGTCATCTTTATTGCTAGGTTCGGGACTGTGGCATATGTTGAAAGCCAATATTCTATTGTACGTACCATATATTCTTTGGTGGGTAAGTAGTTATGTGGCAGGCTTGGTAACAATGGGTAGTTCAGCCACTGATTATTGAGTGTGCCCTGGCATTGTTCTTCCTAAAATTGTGTCTAGGATCTTCTTCTTGATATTGGGCAAAAAGATGGATTTACTTGTAGTAAGTATGGTGTAGACTCCCAATGCACCTATAGAGTCGAATTCTTTTCCAAAAATTTTCGCCTCTAGATCGGATCTGTTTCATCAAATTCTTCTTATGTATAAGAGAATGTATCTATTTTGAACTATAAGTCTTGATCTGGTTCTTTTTGTGTAGTCTTCTTGATATAATACCTGGTTTCTTCTTTCAATAGGCCATATGGTACACTGAAGGGCCTCAAAATTTGCTCTAATTCTTGCTTTTGATTTTTGCTTCTTTCATCACTTTCATGACTTGATCTTCAAATTATCCCGTAAGTAGTTATGGTGGGTACGTACCATATATTCTTCGGTGGGTAAGTAGTTATATGGCATGCTTGGTAATGGGTAGTTCAGCCATTGATTATTGAGTGTGCCGTGACGCTATTCTTCCCAAAATTGTGTCTAGGATCTTCTTCTTGATATTGGGCAAAAAGATGGATTTACTTGTAGTAAGTATGGTGTAGACTTCCAATGCACCCGTACAGTCGGATTCTTTTCCAAAAATTTTTGCCTCTAGATCGGATGATCTGCTCTATAAGAGAATGTATCTATTTTGAACTGTAAGTCTTCATCTGGTTCTTTTTGTGTAGTCTTCTTGATATATTGCCTGCTTTCTTCTTTCAATAGGCCATATGGTACACTGAAGGGCTTCAAAATTTGCTCTAATTCTTGCTTTTGATTTTTTCTTCTTTCATTACTTTCATGAATTGATCTTCAAATTGTCCCGTAAGTTGGGACACCAGTAGTGCCCGCTCATTTCGGCTTAGTTCTGCAATAGGCCATGTATGCCTATCAACACTCTTCTTTGCTTCTCCCTCATGTATTGGTGAATTATGTATGGGGGAGAAAGAGGACATACCTCAGTCTCCACAATAGCCGCTTGAGAGCTTTGAACTATTGGTGTTCCCATATTGTTTTGCTTTGCGATCTGTTCTTGTAGATTTTTTATGAGTTCATATTTATCTTTTATCTATTCTTTCATTGTTGCAAGCTCCATATCACTTTGTTTCTTGTTTTCTCCAAAGATTGGCATTTGGTCCGCATCCTCATTACATTGTTCGATGTAGCGTGCTTCAACTCCTTTCCATCTCTTTCTTAATTTGTTTGTGTCATACATATATTTCCTTTCCCACTCTTCTCTTAGTTCTTCTTCTTGCTTTAGCTTACCCGCATACTTAGCTATCTGAGCTTCTAATTCTTGTGTATTATTTTGTTGACTTTCTTGCACCTCCAGAGGTTGATTAATTAGGATTGCATTCATTAATTATTTATTCCCGTTTCTCAGGTTGTCTACCTCATCCATGTATACTTTTATCTGAGCTTCTAAGATTTTGCTTCTATTAAATATAAGTACTTTTTCGGTCTCACTGGCCTCATATTTGCTTTGAAGCTCCTTAAGCTAATACTGCAACATCTGATTTTCTTCTGTTAGTAACTTGCATCTTTCCACATCTTCCTTTGTTTCTTGTTCTTTATTTGTAAGTGTATGTTGAGCATGCAATACTCTAGCAGATAATTCTTCACTTAGTGTCTTGAATTGATTTCTCTCTACTAATGCTTTGTCATGATCATTATCCACTTCCATCAGCTGTTGTTGTGTATCCATGGCTGTCTCGATCATTTTTTTTACGATTGGCTTTAGCTATGCTACATCCACATTGAGCCAAGTTTTCGGTATGCTTGGTTCTTCATCTATTTGTACATCCTTTCCCTTGTTGATATGTACAACCTCGTTATGTGGTTGTCTGATTTGTAGCTGAGTTTGATGTTCTTCTTTCTCATGTGTTGTAGACTTAGTAGCACTCCCTTGAAATGTCACGTTCAGAGGTGAAGGCTCTGCTACTATCCGTATAGGCATGAATGGTTCTTGTTCTTCCATTTCTTCTTGTGTTTTCTCTTCCTTTGGAATCTTCATTGTAAAATGATTGTCAAAGTGGCTTTCTGTGACTTGAAGCTTTGTTGTGTTGTTCATTTTCAATGTATGTACATCTTCTTTGGTTGGCCCTTCCTTTGGTCCCTCTTTGAATGTCGCATCCAGAATTTGATCCCACTTTTTGCCTTCTACTTCAAGCGAATCCTTGACTTGATCTATTTTATCCCATTTACCATCATCATTTGATTCGCTCCTAATATCGACGCTCATGGTCGATGGTTCATGTTCCTCCTCGACCTTAGATGAAGAGTTGGAATTAACTAATCCCAATTCTCTATATCGGTGAAACTTGGTTAGTCTCTTTCCTGGCATAGATACGGTATGAGTTCGATGGTAATGATGCCCTTGGATTGGCAGATTGATCTGTCCTTCCATGAACTTGTGAGTCTCTTCCATGACTTCTTGCAGTTCCACTTTTGTAATGGGTGTGGTTACCTTGACTTTGGTTCTAGGGAGTACATGTGTCCTCTTTGATGGTGGAGTTGCTTCTTCCGCTTTTAGTGCCTCCCTTAATCTTTTTGCTCCTCGCATCATTGGTTGTGTGCTTGTTCCTGCCTCTTTAGTCATCTTCACTCCTTTCTTCTTTTTTGGTATTGTTTTTTGCTTCACATACTTAGCCATTTCAGCAAATGATGGCATCTCTTTGAGGTATTCCCTAATGTTGCAACCATACGAGCTAGCTATCTGCTTCCAATCACTAAGCACTTTTTGGAACATGTAGCACACAAAGAAATTTACAACTTCCTTGATGGTTTTTTGGGTTACAATCAGGTAGCCATTGCCCCCAAGGAGGAACATAAGATGGCTTCTGCTAGTGAGTGGGGTATTTTTGCATTTTGTATGATGCCATTCAAGCTCACGAATGCACTTGCTACCTTTCAACACTTAATGTGTCATGTGTTTAAGAGTTTTCTGTGGAGGAATTTAGAATTATATGTGGATGATTTGTGTGCCCATTCCCACATAAGACAAACACACATCCTAGAGCTTAGGTAGATTTTTGACAAGTTATCAAATATACATGAACCCAAAAAAACAAGGTCTTCATGGTTAGAAAAGGTAAAATCTTAGGCCATATTGTGTCAAAGGACGGTATATCAACAAATGAAGATAAAGTAAGAGTTATAGTTGAGTTACGAACCACCAAGCATTGCTCTAGTTAAAAGTTTAAATTCTTTACGAACCACCAAGCATTGCTCTAGTTAGTGAAAAAGTCTTGTAACACAAGAAAATTAGTAAGATGGTTTCTCTTAGTTATTTAATATGATTTTGAAGTGGTTGTCAAACTTGTTTCTTTCAAACAAGTTTAAATTCTTTATGAACCACCAAGCATTGCTCTAGTTAGTGAAAAAGTCTTGTAACACAAGAAAATTAGTAAGATGGTTTCTCTTAGTTATTTAATATGATTTTGAAGTGGTTGTCACAAAAAGAAAGACTCACCTTCGAGCTGGTCATCTTTCATTATTGGCTTCTCAAGAACCTCCACAAGGAGTATTAGATGAACTTCCTAATGCTTACCTATTCAATTTAGAAGTAGTTCTAGATTGGGCTAAAGGACTTGTGCCTATTCTCATGTATGGACCTAAGAATCCAGTGTTCAAGGGCTAAGAAGAATGAAATAGTAAAATCACATAAATATCATATACTTGTAGGAAGCATTTACAAACAGAGTGAACATAGAATCCTAGCTTGTTGTGTGGAAGAACATGAGCATGATGAATGGTTGCATCTGGCACATATAGGTGCATTAAGGCAACATCACTCAAAGAATAGAACCTTATGGATGCGAAATTGATTAGGGGTGTACTGGTCGACAATGGATGCAAATGTCTATAGGTTGGTCAAGGAGTGTCAAAATTGCATTAGTAGACCCCTTGTGGAGCATGCCACATTATACCACTTGTCTCTAGTGCCGGATTGGAGAAGTCCAAAAGTTAGATTCCTAAGAACGAGAACATTCCCACCAGAAATGACAATAGCAAGATGAAAAAGTCTAGAACATGAGGCTCAAGATATACACTCATTGGTGATAATCTATACAAATTCAAACAAGATGGATATTGACTATGTACCCATGAGAGCTTGAAAATTTTAGAAATTGCACACCAAAGTGTTGCAAGAGGGCATTTTGGGCATGATCAAGTGATCAAAGCCATATTATTTTTAGGATTATGGTGGCCCACTCTTCATATGGATGCTCATATCTATGTGAAGAGATGTGACACATGCCAATAGAATCAATACCCAATGTCAAGAGATGAAATGCCGCTAAGACCCATGATGGGAGGATGAACATTCTCTAAGTGGGGCATAGATTTTGTAGGACCCATTAGCCCCCTACTAGAGGATCTCATGTTGAATCTATGATTGTAGCCACATATTATCGGGTCTTGAAAGTTGGAAATTTAGTATTGGTCTATACTTTGAAGCAACATGTTTGTAAATTCGAGAAATGTAGTTAGGGAGCTATGATTATCAATAGATTGTCAACGAGTGGAGCACCGCAATTAGCCACTTTGGAAGGACAAGTATTGCCAAATTACATTAGTGGTTATAGATTCAAGGCATATGAAGAACCCTTGATGGAAGATATGCTTAGACAACTCATCTTGACTAGGAAGCATAAGGAGGAAGAGCAAAGAATCGAAGATGAAGCTCAAGTTGAAGCCCCATAGTGCATTAAACATGTGAAGTTAAGATGATAATGGATACACTTAGAATGAAAGACTAGAGTATAGAAGCTTCACCTAGGCAATACCATTCCCCACATAGAGATCCCCAAATATCACATGGCTATGTGCCAAGCCAAGCTGAATGCTTCCCCTAGCAGTCACTACTATAAGGTCAAAGAACACTACCCACATATGAGAAAAGAAACATATGCCATAAATTGTGTCACAATGTCAATCAAGGCATAGATGTAAAATGAATAAGAACTACCAACCACATCATAGATCATATGTAGCACAACCTAAAGTTTCTCCTAATGCAAAAGCAACAAAAAAGTGAGCAAATGTTATCGATCCTTAGTGATTCAAAGTTAATGCACTAGACTTTGGATATAATCAATAGCACTTCAAGCCATCCAAGAGGAAGGAGATGCATTCCTTACTTCTATTTTGAAAGATATTGACTTGTGTGTAGCTCATGTGAAGGTGATGACCATACAACCAAAGAAACTAGATGGGACCATACATGATTATGTAATCATTCTTGTTGAAGAGATACATTTTGTAAAATCACATTTCCATTATGATAATCTACTTTTCATAATCTTTCTTACACATGCTCAAGTCCACATTGATCTATATCATATGTTCATAATTGTATCAACTTGCGTAAAGATTGTATGTGTGCAAAACAAATCCCTTAGAATCAAAACTAGTATTTGCATTGTTCAACTAGGTTGTGCATATAATAAGGTCCATGAACCTAAAATTTGAAAGAAGGGAGTTGTATTGTCACTAACCACATCATATTCAAATGTCCTAGGAAGAAGATACAAGCTGGGTTTAAGACTTCCACGATCACCATTCCACATCAAAAGATCATCATCTGAGTCAGAAAAGGAGTAATATCCATCATGAGAATCATGCCCTTGATTCTTTAGCTAGATATACTACAATCCCTTTCTAGTACCATCATGGATATCCATCATCATCGTGTTCCAATACAACATATAAAGAAATCTAAGAAGACCAATAACTATGAAGATTCAATTTCCAAAAAATATCATAGTTACATAGCTACTTCGCATGGAACTTATCGCTTTGAGAGGGAGATGATGTCATAAACACAAAGGAAACCATTGTAAAACCATAAATTCTATGAAAATATTTATATCTCATGAATGGTTTAGAATTTGGAGAAATGGATGCTACCATCATGTCCAGAACATGCAAAAACCCTAAGATTGACTGTTTATTTGTCCAATTCTGACATCTAGAGCCTTGAAAACCTCAAAAAGCACCAGAAAAGGGGCAGCCACAGAAACGCGGAATTGGCCTCTGCAAATAAACAATCAATCTTAGGGTTTTTGCATGTTCTGGACATGATGGTAGCATCCATTCCTCCAAATTCTAAACCATTCATGAGAAACCTTTTTTGGTGCTTTGAGGTCATGCAAAGTCATCAAATGGTGGAAATAAGTATTAATTCTTGCAAATTTTAGGAAAATTATGCAACCCAAGAACTAGATAGGAGCATATATGACTATGTGATCATTCTTCTTGAAGAGATGTTTTTTAATTAGAATTATCTCATTGGTAATATATTTTTTCATAACCTTTCTTACACATGCTCAACTCCACATTGATCTATATCATATGTTCATAATCATATGCACTCAAGTCAACATGCTATGTGTGCAGAGCAAATCATTTATGGTTATAAAGTCATTTTTCCATTGGTAAATTGAGTTGAGCACATAATGAGTTTCATGGACATTCAATTTGTAATAATAAAGTTTCATATCCACTAGAAATAAACTTGCATGGCCTCAAAAGCACAAAAAAAGTTCATCCATATAAACACACAATAGGCCTCTACAAAACTTTTGCGAAGACATATCCCATGTTTCTATGGCTCCTCTTTTTTGATACTTTTGACGCCATGCAAGGTTATTTTTAGTGGATATGAAACTTTATTATTTAGATTTTTAGAGTCGTGGAACTTATTTCTAACAAGTCACTTACTCTATAGTGATCCATGCATATACAACTTCTACAATGGGAGCCAGTATAAACAAACATAGTCACATGAGATAAAATAGTTTGCAAAGTATAATTTAGGATAATATCCTCATGTGTAGCATTCTTGTTGTGCCTCTATACCCCACATAAGGCAGAAATCCCCCTTTGAACTCCTCCCATTAAGGTTCTATGGGGAAATTCTATGGCACCAGAGGGCCTTTATTTTCAGCTTGAATGGCATTCAAATTGGCAAAACTTTTATGCCCCACTTACTTCATGGCATCAATCACAAAGACCATTTATTACCATAAATTGTCACATATAAAACTCATATAACTTATAAGTTAAGGTTCCATGGATGTTTGTACTCTCAAAGTGGTTTCTCCTCATAATGGGGGCCTTATAACTTAGAGCACCATGGATCATTTGTGGTACTTGAGGAGTAAGTATTGAGTATATCTAACATGAATGGCATTTTTTAGTTATATCCTTTGTATTTCAAACTTCATAAATGATCATCTATTGAGAAAATTAACCAATAAAATATCAATTATTGTGAACTTGAACGTACTCTATATAAAAGCAAAAATTGAATAATCACCAAGAGAAATTATAAATGCACAGTTGTAGACTACAAAAATGTGAGAGTAGACATGTTTTCATTACAAATATCAAATCTTACAAAATTTACAAATCATTGGTATCAATGATTGTACAACTTGAAGTGCTTGCAAATGCAAGAACACATCACAAAATTTGCGATGCTCATCCATGATGTAAAGTATTTCTAGAACAATTCTAGATCAAAAGGATTTTTAGATATCTTAGTAGGAGAGAAGGGATCAGAGAAGAAGGTATATACAATATCTAACATGAATCAATTGTCCTACTTTTTACAAGGTTCTTGAAAGTGAAAAAACTATGAGATACAATGACTGGGGCCCAAGAAGTGACATTATCAGGTTGCAAAAGAACTATGACAATGAGAGTTTTATTCCATCTTTGCTTCAATCTACAGGGACTTTCATTTTGTATTCCATTCTTCTGCCCACCTGTAATCAATTTGCAAGAAATTGAAGTCATTAAAGTAAAATAAACAATAATGAAAAGATTACTTTAACAAAAGCCCGAAACATTTCTCACCTTATGTCCTCGAATTTTGAATTTGGATTGAGTTAGTCCTTCAAACCCCATAATCATCAAGTGTTCTCTCAGATTAGCCAAGGCCCAAGGATTATTCACTAAAATAGTTTCTGTTTCATTATTGGGCAATCTAAGCTTTATTTCAAATGACTGTAAAGATCCCTCTGAACTTTGAAATGGTATCCATTTGCCAAGTTTGCACATCCAATGATCATAGTAGAATCTGATGTATAATGAAGTACGTTGTTTCAAATATCAAAATCCTATACCTATTCCACCTATTTTAAAAAGATATTTATCACCTTTTGCAATTCCTTCTATCAAACCCCAATCTTCACCAAGAAGACTTTCGACTTGCTCATATGTGATATCTTTACACATGAACATGGTGGAAGTCTCTTGGAATGAGAATCCTTGGAATAAATATACAAAAAATGAATGGGAAAAGACCAGTGCAAACCTACAGACCTAGACACTTTTGTGAATTTCAAAGAGTTATGTATATCCATTACCATCTTTTGCTTCAAAGATGATACAGACCATATACCAGGTTTTGGCCACTCCAAGCTAAGAAGAGAATGTACTTCAATTCTCTCTAACCTTCCAAAACCATTCATTGTAGAGGGTACAACATATCTATGTGTGTAAAAGAAAACTCTAACATGGTAAAGTTGAGCAGGAGATATTTCTGGAAAGACTAGTGCACCAACATCTGCATGCAATGCCTGGAAAGTACCTGTAAGACTATGAAATGGTTGATCTTCCAGCAAAGTAGAAGGAAATATATCTGAAACAAACAAAAACATATCTAAATAGTTCAGAAATATATCCGACACAAGAAAACATAAAATGTTGTAGAGTAATACTTACAATTCATAGGATATCTCATTCTACTAGAGTTTTCAAGTTTCATAGTTGCCATTGTAAAAACATGTTGTACAATAGCAACCATCCCATTGTCTCTGTGCTTCTTGAAGCCAAGTAACTTTCCCTTCCAATGAAGATCTAAGTTTCCATGATCTCTAACTCGATGAGGCCCAACTCTAGAGGGTTGCATGTACACCCATGCACCTTTGGAGTACTCATGTGATAGCCACTGTCCATCTGTGGCCTTGATATTGTGACATCTTACTCTGAGGATTTCATCTTTCGGTCACCTAGACGCTTTAGCTATTGCCATTGAAGCTAAAAGTCTTCAAGCTACAATAGTAATTCGAGATAGGAGATGCAGGTAGATTGGAGTGTAGAAACAGGAGCTTCAATGGTGTGCTACAGAGTGAAACTAGTGGGAAAAGATGACTTTCTGGGACCCATTTTTTTGAGCTCAAAACATGCACGGATTTTGAATTTGGGGTCAAAAAGAGTACTTTTGACCCTAAAAAGTAATGGGGGGTCCATTTTCAGGTGTTATGATGAGTTTTTTAACTTTTTAGCAATTTTGAATTTTTGGGCCCAACAAAGTTACGAGATTCCTTCTCTCTCTAGAGGAAGCTCATTAAATAAGGGAGAAATATGTCCCCTCTTCCCCCTTCAGCCTAGTATTTTATAGGGCATAGACTGTGGCCACCACCCTCTTCTGATTGGTCCATCACTAATCACTCCTTAATCTAAAAGGCCCATTCAGGGTTCATTTTTTCCCCTAATGTCTTGCACTCTCATTTCCCCCAAAAATTCAATGTTCCACTCACCCTCCACCTAAACAAGTGACCATTGTATTTGACCACCCTTGTAAAATAGTCCCTTGCACATCTTGGAAATGGGTGTCTAAATAGCCCCAAGACCACCCCCACCTACTCACCCATGACTAGGTAAATCATTCACTAACCCCCAAGGCCACCCCCACCTACTCACCCATGACTAGGTAAATCATTCACTAACCCCTTTTTGTAAGTCCATAAGGGCACCTATCATAACCAATCAACCTTGTAATAATCATCCTCCCAGCATCTTGTAACAAAAATGATGACACCAATCATGCATACGAGATCATGCACTATCCAGCATATGCATATAAGAAGTCTCGCGACCTTCATCAAATACTATCATTAATATCACTCCACTTCATAGGGCTACATGGGATGCATATCAGTATTGGAAAGGGATTGTGATCTTGCCATACTGAGATTGACATTTGTTTCCACATCAATGTGTTCTTCTTTTGTAGCAGATCCTTGTAAAACATAGACAAGTTCACAATGCAAATAGAAGGTTCATCTCCAACAGGACAAGTCAACACTGAGTGGATTATCACAACTTACCGATCCAGGAGTACCCCTTGTTGCCTCCATGGGAATTCTTGGCATTTCAAGGACCTATGGCCATCGAAGATCCACCCCATGGGAGAACTTATTGCATTCATGCAAAATCTCACTAGTTTGAGGGACTTGCATGACCTTTGGCCAATGCAAAGTACATATATGAGGCCAAAGTATCTTTCAATAATGTATGGGGAAGATACTAGATCTTTCCCCAAGAGTTTGAAGCCCTATAAAGTACAATAGAGCTACAGTTATTATGGGAGAAAGCTGGATTCAAGTACTTTGAAGCACAATTACCGAAATTACATTTTTATAGATGTTTCTACATGATTACTTCTCTTCAACCATGCCCAAGAAAGAGCTTCCATGCACTTTTGTTTTTCCCTCTCTGGTTTTTGATCCACCTTTCAAGAGATTCAAGCTGACACATAAGCTAATTTGGGAAGCCTTGATGATAAATGCCAGCCATGTTCCATCAGAAAAAGAGACCTTAGTCCCAAAAACCATGAAGAAAGAAGATGTGCTAAAATGGTCTCAAATGTCAGCTATTACACCAAAACTATCCATGCCTCTAAGGATATGTATGAAACACTTCGCATTCCCAGCTCAAGACCATTTTACTCAACCTCACAAGCGTGTATGGTTTAATTTGTATCTGGCTAACAATCTATCTTGGACCATCGATCTATCACATTGGATAAGGAGAGTTGTACCTAAAAAATCATAGGTGGGCCAGGAAATAGGTGATTCATGGTTGTTGTGCAATTACAAGGATTATGTACATGTGTCTATCCTATGACATCCCTATTGATCATGCTCTCACTAGCACTCAACTCAAGTATGTCAATGGTGAGGCACCATAGTGGACTCTTGTAAGGAGATTGTTGGATACACTCCAGAAATGAGGTGGTGTTGCACAAATCCTGCTTTACACCTGCCAATGTAGCTTCAGAGTACCTTAGTAGACACCTTTAGCTTCCAAATCTGCATTTGCAACCATAATGTACCTTGGAGCATCACCTTCAAACAGTTATGTCAAAACAGACTACTTCCAAGATTGAAGACTTCCAAAGGCTTGCTATTTTGGGACTTGATCTTGCTCAATATTTCATTCAATGCTCACTCACAGATTACAATTGACCCAAGAGATTTTAGACATAGCTAATTAGATTCCTAACCTTGATATAGGAAGTCATTTCACTAATTTAGGATGAGTATATGCTGATAAATCACATTAAGAAGTTAGGGGTGTAATCTCGACTTTTTAGGAGGATGATAGTGAGTAGACATAGGTGACTTACAAAGAACTTATCTCACAAACTACTAAACCAAATACAATGAAACTTGATAGCTAAGAATTAGAAGTTCTAAGCTACATATAGCAAGTTGAATCACATTTATTGGATAAGCATACGTAGAGAAATTCTCAAACAAATTCACTAAAATGAGTACTTAGTAGGAGACAATAGTAGACATGAAATAGCTTGCATAAACTGAATGAAATGTGTAATATTATGAATGTATGATACAAGGGAGATGATCTAGGCTTACTCATACATGTGTGGCTTAGTGTACCCACAAGCTTGAAGCTCAATGTGCCCTTCTTGGTGTTCTATTACCCGCGATTAAAAGTTAGGGTCTTTTATAGATGTGTATCAAATTTGAATTTTGAATCTGCCACCAAAAAATTGATCCTACCTTTTAGGATTCTAATTGATTTGATTCCAACAACTTAGTTGGTCTGAAGTTCAACTCGTAAAACCATGAGATTCTCTCTATTACTGACTTTTACATTTACCTTGAGTTAAACTCATGGATGTTACAAGAGATGTTCATATGTGACTTTATGGATAGTCATACTCAAAATGTGAAGTAAGCCTTTGATATTTGGTCAAGCATCAAGGCTTGCCAAATGTACCAACAGCTCCCCCTCAAGCCTAAGATGCTTGAGTCTTCATTCCATAGGTATCTCTTGCATACCAATCATTGATTTGAACCTGTTGAGTTTGCTTCCATCAAGTGCTTTGGTCATCAAGTTTGCACATTGCATCTGTGTAGATACATAAGACAATTGTATCTCTTTGCTTGCAATCTTTTCTCTAACAAAGTGATAATGGACTTCTATATGCTTATTCATGGCATGAAAGATAGGATTAGCAACTAAATGCAAAGAACTCATATTGTCTCCAAATCTATATGGAGTGCCAAAGCCTAACCCTAAATCTGTATATAGGGTCTTGATCTACATTGCTTCCTGAGTTGCATTTGCCAATCCTCTATATTTAGCTTCAGTTGAAGAGAGTGCTACAGTAGGTTGTTTCTTGGAAGACCAAGAAATTGTTGGGAGAGATGGATGGGTACCACAGGACGATGAGTTGGTACTGCTAATCCCTGCTTTGTACCTGCCCTCTTTTACTGAAGAGTTGTGTTGTAGGCCCCTTTAGCTTGCTAATGATACTAAATAAGTGCCTATGTACTTTGGAGATGATACTTCAAACAATTAGATCAAGAAAGATAACTTTGCACATAGCTAGTGATAAAAAACTTGCTATTTTGGTCTTGATACCTGCTGGATATTTTGCTTAGTGCTCACAATAAAGTAGCAATTAGGAAAATGCCTTTTGGATGAATCAAATTATCTTGGAGAGCTAATGATTCCAAGTATAATCACTTAACTATATACTAAGCAATGACTTTAGCAAGTAGAATCTTAACCCCGACTTTTTAGGGAGTGTGCAGAGAATGACCAGAGAGTACTTCGAATACAAATTTCTCCCAATTGGCTGAATCAAATTGCTTCAAATTTTGATAGTTGGTTCCAACAAGCTATATAACATGAAAAATGATGGAGAGATCACTGAGATATGATCATTACAAGTGAACTGTTTTGAGTGAACATAGCAGAGATGTAGACAAGGTTGATTAATGATGTATATCTATTATAACACATGAGTTTACAAGATCATTGGCAATGTAATGGTGCCCAATGATAGTAGGATGAGTGACCAATAGAGTATGCTACTCAATCTCTACAAAAGATCAGTACATGAGCTACAAGAAGATGCTTACAGCCCACGAGTTTTTCAAGTCATTTTATAGGGAGTCTTCTTCATATTTGAATTTAAAATTCAAATGAGGCTCCTCCTAAAAGTACTCCTCTAAGTTAGGAGTGGTTGTACCAAATGAAACTCATAGCTTTTATCTCTCATAACATCACAAGATTTTGGGTTACAAGATTCCTTAAGTAAAAACACCTTTTACAAAGGTTAATGATCAAGCTAAGGTTTTCATGCTTCTTCATGTAGTTACACATGTTTGCTTCCATGACTAGCCAAGTGTGACGGCTTGGGTATTTGCACCAATAGCTCCCTCTCAAGCCAAACATCTTGGCTTGTTCTCCTTCATCAATCCTCTTGAATGTCTTGCAATGCAATCATAGCTTTAAATATGCAAATTTTAGTACCATCAAGTGCTTTGGTCAATAAATTTGCACATTGCATGTTTGTAGATACATATGCCAATTGAATCTCCTTGCTCAATAGCTTCTCTCTAACATAGTGATAGTGTACGTCTATATGCTTGGTTCTTGCATGATAGATAGGATTTGCTGCAAGATACAAAGAGCTTGTACTGTCCCCAAAAATCATAGGTGAGTTAGAGAGTAGTCCCAAATGTATACAGCAATCTAATCCATATGGCTTCTTGAGTAGCATTGGCTAATCCCCTATATTCATCTTCTTTTGAAGATAAAGTAAGAATAGGTTGCTTCTTGGAAGACCATCAAATGGGCTTATCACCTGCAAAAGAAAGATAACCAGAGGTACTCCTCCTGTCATCTTTACAACCTGCCGAATCTACATCTGAGTATAGCTTGATGTCTAAATATGAAGTGTAAGGAAAGTATAAACCTTGATTTTGATTACCCTTGAGATACTTTAAAATCCTCTTGGCAGCTTCCAAGTGAGGTGTTCTAGGTTTGTGCATGAATTGACTTAATACACTTACTCCATAAGCAATATCAATCCTTGTCAATGTTGCATAGTTGAGGCTTCCTACTATGCTTTGATATCCTTCAATGTTTCAAGCAAATCACCTTCATGAGCACTCAATTTTTGGTTTACCTCCATAGGAGTGCTAGCTATCTTGGCATTCTCCAAGAGGAAATTCTTCAACATGTCCTACACATACTTTCTTTGAGTAATATAAATTCCAGAATTTGTATAGACCAATTCAAGTCCAAGAAAATACTTCAGAAACCCTAGGTCACTGATTTTAAACTCTTGCATAATTAGGTCTTTAATTTGTTTGATGCCATTGGCATCACTACCTGTAAGTATGATATCATCAACATACACACATAGGTATATCACCTCTGAATCACTTCTCTTGACAAACAAAGAAGTATCTGCTTTGCTCATCATGAATACTTGATCTTTAAGGTATGTAGTTAACCTATGGTTCCATGCCCTAGGTGCCTGCTTCAATCCATAAAGAGATTTGTTTAGTTTGCACACATAATTTACCTTGCTTGGGTCTTCATAGCTAGGAGGTTGAGCCATGTAAACCTCCTTTGAAATCCAGCCATTAAGAAAAGCATTTTTCACATCCAATTGGTACATATTCCAATTCCTTGATGCAGCCACACTTACCAATACTCTGATGGTTGGCATTTTAGCCACATGTGAGAATGTTTCTTCATAATCAACTCCTTGGGTTTGTGCAAAACCCTTAGCCACAAGTCTAGATTTATACTTGTTTATGGATCCATCTGAGTTTCTCTTGATTTTGTAAATCCATCTAGAACCAATTACCTTCATTGATTCCTTCTTTGGTACTAGCTCCCAAGTATCATTCTCCTTGAGTGCTTCTATTTCTTCATCCATAGCTTCCTTCCATTCTGCCTTGGTCTTTGCTTCTTCATATGTAGAGGGCTCTTCAAGTGATAAATCCTTAGCAAGATAAATGGAATGTTTAGTAACTAATGAAGTGTCATACCCATATCTGTTTGGCTTCTTGCTCTCCCTTTGTGATCTCCTTAGAGCTTGGTTGGATGATTCAGGTAAGTCTTCCAACCTCTTTATCTTGGCCTTGCCCTTTGATTTCCATGTCTTGAATTCTTCTAGATTGATGATGTCCTCATCATCTGATCTGATGTTTTCAATTTGGCTTGGCTCCTCCTTGGTGAGGCTTGGAAACTCCTCTGCCAAGTCATATGGCAACTTGACCTTCCTGCCTGCATTTACTCTCAAACCAAGAATCATTCTCATCAAACACAACATCTCTACTGACCATAAAGCCTTTGTTGGATGGATTATAAAACCTGTATCCTTTCTTATTTAAGTCATACCCTATGAAGATGCACTTCTCTACATTAGGTTCTATCTTAACTCTGATTTGAGATGGAACATGCACATAAGCAACACATCCAAAGATTCTGTAATGATCAAGTGATGGCCTCCTACCATGCCATGCTTGATATGGGGTCATCCCATCAAGTGATTTGGATGGCAACCTGTTAATGAGATAAGTTGCAGTAGATACACTCTCTGCCCACAAATAATTAGGTAACCTTTTTTCAT
This sequence comes from Ceratopteris richardii, assembly GCA_020310875.1. Classification (NCBI taxonomy): domain Eukaryota; kingdom Viridiplantae; phylum Streptophyta; class Polypodiopsida; order Polypodiales; family Pteridaceae; genus Ceratopteris; species Ceratopteris richardii. The sequence goes on along the minus strand of CM035408.1, from coordinate 156,698,376 downwards.
TAAGCATTGATCTAGCTGTTTCCACAATCAACCTATTTCTCCTCTCTGCTACCCCATTTTCCTTAGGGGTGTACCTTGTTGTAATCTCTATTTTAATTCCTCTATCTTGCAAGAATGCATCAAATTCATTTGAGAAGTACTCACCTCCTCCATCTAACCTTAGCCTCTTAGACTCTTTCCTGTTTGATTTTCCACGAGTGCAAGATACTTCTTAAAGAAACTGAACACTTCATCTTTGTGCTTCATAAAATACAAGATATTCCACCTACTGAAATCATAAATGAAAGACACATAGTACCTTGAGCCAGAAATTGAAGGGTCCTTGCTTGGTCCCCACACATCTGTGTGGACAAGTTCTAAGTAATCCTCATGCATGTAGTCTTTCTTTGTGAAGGGTTACCTGTGTGATTTGACAAACTGACATGCACCACATTTATAGATCATATGTTACTTGGATACATTAGGTATCCCCAACACATTGATCTCTACATATTTGTTTTAAGGTTCTCTCACCAATATTTCCTAATCTTTTATGCCAAATCTCAAGCTCGGACAATGTTTGATCCTTGTAGTTATATGGTGCACTATTTCTAGTATCTCCAAGTTCAAATGTAAATAATCTACCTATTTTTTCTCCCTTGGCAATCCTCTTGAACCCATGTTAGGGGTCCTTCAAAAAAGCTCCATATTTGTTGAACCTAACCTGCAAACCTTTTTCCACAATATGTCCAACATTCATCAGATTCTTGGTGATTGTAGGTACATAAAGAACCTTGCTCAACAGAGTTCTATTCCCATAAGAAGTTTTGAAATTTCCTACCTTGAACATTGAATGCTTAGTGTCATCACGTGTTTGTACTTGGTGCTTTCCCTTGGGCTCCTCAAGATCAGAGAGAAGAGCTACATTGCCTGCTACATGGTTTGAACAACCTGAGTCAATATAGAAGAGGTGCTCATCATTCATACCTTGTTTTGATGTCATATTCATAATGAGAAGAGAATCCTCTTGATCCTCTATGTAATTGTTGTAGTCCTTTCTTGATTTGTATCCTCCTTGATAGTTGTTATTGTAATTTTTTTTGTAGTTGTTGTTGTAGTCATGGTTGTAGCCTTGATTATGGTTGAACCTTCCTCTTGATTGTGAGTAGCCACCTCTTTGATATCCTCTTCCTCTCTGATTCTTGAAGTTACTATAGCACTCATATGTAGTGTTGAGCCCATAAAAGTCATGTTGGTCAAAGTCAACTATAGTCAAAGTCAAAAGGTCAAAGTCAATTGGTCAAAGTCAACAAGGTCAAGGTTAAAGTCAACAGGTGCAAAGTCAAAGTGCTAAAATGCAGGTGTCAAAGTGCACATGTAGTGCACAATTAATTGTCCACAAAGGGTAAATTGGAGAAAGTGAGTTGCAGGTTGCAAAGGTATTTTCTCTAATTTCCCTAAGGTTCAAAGTGTGTTTTAAAGTGTTTTTGAAGGTTCAGGTGAACCCCCCCTTAGGTGCAAAAGTGAAGACTTAAAAGGAAAGGTGAAGGTATGTGAAGCGGCAACGTATGCACAGGTGAAAGTATGGCCCCCCATTAAAATTTTGGGTTTTAGTCTAAAGTCACTACAGGACAAAACAGTGAGTCGTTGGCTGCCACTTGTGAAGACAATCTTGGGACATCAAAGTGAGCACCAAGATACCATGGCAGTTAGGAGCGTACGTGATTAAAATCAAGGCAAGGTCTATTCTTGGACCAATCTTAGAGTAAGCAAGAGAAGCATAGTCTAAGGGAAGTAAGAGAGAGAAGTGCAAGAGTCACCAGAGTGCGACGCAGAGAAGTGGAAGTGCAAGGTGCATGGAGAGTGACTAAGGATTTGTGCAGAGAGTGCTAAGCTATACTCCCCCAAGGATCTCAAGGTCTCATTGCAGTGTGCGCGTGCCGACAGAAGGTATTCACTCCTCCCCCTTTGTGGAAGCTTGGTGCAAGGTGTGCACAAGGATAAGCTTGAAGCAGGTGGAGGTCTGGTGTAGAGGAGGCTGGTGGCAAGGAGACTTTGGGATATTGGGTATTTTGTAATTGAGCACTCTATGTGATTGTGCACAGAAGTATTGGCTTGTATTTTACTTCAAACATTGTAATTGTCTTACTGTAATCAATCGGCAGAAGCTTCCAAGGTGTATTTCCTCTTCTGGTCCTTTCATTTTCTCCTACAAACCCTCAAACTCCTTCTTGTTTGAGAATCCCCCAACAAAATTTGGCACGCCCGGTGGGACTTCCAAGGAGATTTGAGCTTAGGAGAAACCAAGGCAAAGCATAGAAGAGATCAAGTGTCGACAGAACCACAGTGCTACTTCATCGAACAAAAGGTAAATATTCTTATCAAGTGTCTCATATTTAGTGGGCTATGAGCTGCTCATGACCGCAACCCAGTCCCAAACATTGAGGGTCACCTGCAAGCAGACAAGAAGGAAGGTTGTTAGAAGGTCCCCCAGTCCACTATCTTCAACATCATCAGTCAAGAGCATGGCGGGTCAGGTAGACTTGGAAACTTTACTCTCTAGATTAAATATAAAGTTTCCTTCTTTCAAAGGCCTAGCTCAGGAGGATCCGGATGAACACATTAGAAGGTTCTTGGCACTATGTAAGACTAGAGGCCTAATGTGTAGGGAGGATGCCTTTTTGATTCTCTTCCCGGCCACATTAGAGGGATTAGCTGATAAGTGGTTCAGCCAGTTTGCTGAAAACCATTTTACCACTTGGGATGTGATGAAAGATGCTTTTAAAAATCAGTTCCAGCATGGCAACACTACGGAGATTATCATAGAAGAACTGGAAAATTTCAGATTGGGTCCAGGAGAAAAGTTCCCAGAGTTTGTGACTAGGGCCAAAACACTAATGGCTAAATTGCCAGATCCACCACATGATTTTTTTGTTAAGAAATGGTTGGCTAAGCCCCTACCAGTGGCCACTCAATGCAAAATAAAGGAATTAGTGTTACCTACAACCTCCATAGAGGAGTTCATCAACACAGCCACACGCTTGGAGCAGATAAGGTACCAGTATGGAGCAACTTCTTCCCAACCAACATATGGTACAGAAATGGAGGATCCAGTGATCCAACTAAGGAAGGAGCTGGAGGGCTTAAAAATAAATAAGCCCTACAAAGAGGAGGAGAATGTTGTTGCTCAGTTGAGAAGGGAGATTGAAGCACTAAAGCTCCAAAAGGAGGAGGAGGCCCAGGCAGAGGAATTGGCTCAGCTACGATAGGAGTTGCAGGAGCTCAAAGGAGGTGGCATCAAGAGTGGACTTTGGTGTTCCATGTGCAACAAGCAAGGTCACATAGTAAGTGAATTTCCTCTGTTAAGTGTGACTTGTCAATTATGCAGGAAAGTTGGCCATGAGGCCCATGAATGACAATCAAGAGGAATGCCTGCAATGACATACTGGACACAAGGAGGACCCCCAACACCAGCAAATGTGATGGCTGCTACACCAAATCAAGGTAACAACTATAATCCTAGACAAAGGAATAACTTTGGAAATGGGCCTAGGAGGCCAATCATCTGTTTCAGATGTGGAGAATGCGGGCACTATCAAAGTAGGTGCACCCTACCAGAAAATGCCCCTCCTTGTAGGAACTGCCCTGATGCAAGAGACCATTATACAAATTGTTGTCCTAAGAATCAAGCCTCTTCATCCGGGCCTCATATTCAAATGATTTTGGTGCACAAAGAAGAAGTGTGTGATCTAATCAATGAGCCATCACCATCTACCAGGGTGGTGCAATTAGAAGAAATAGAATCTTTGACTGTGCAGACAAGAAGCAAGGGGAAGGCTCAAGCAGAAATAGGACAAGGATCAAAGATTAAGGAATGGAATCAAAATAGAGAACCATCTGAAGATAAAGTCACCACAGGTGCAGATACAAGTCAAAAAGGAGATCTCATATGCACCAGTGATGCCATTGGGCATGCCTTCAACAGGGCTCATGAAGAGTTTGATAAGTCAACTGGAGTCCATGCTCTCAAGGAATCAGAGGCTTCAAAACTACTCAAGTCCATGAAAAAGGAGGTTAGTATTTTTTATTTAATAAAGATGGATGGGAAATTCAGGTCAGAGTTATTGCAAATAATTGATGAAGCTTCCACTACAAGTTTGGTGGCAAAGACTGCTATTTTACATAAAGGAAAAATTGTAGGGGAAGCACCCCTTATAGATTATAAAAGTCCTAGGCTGACAGTATCTATCAAGGGTCATGAATTTCAAGGAGTTATTGTGGATGGTGGTTCTGGCATTAACTTGATGCCTGAACATACAATGGAAAAGATTGGACTCCACCCTTCAAGGCCTGCAAATTTCACTATTACTTTGGCAGATCAGAGCAAAGTAAGGCCCTTGGGAGTGATCCCAAAAGTTCCACTTGAAGTACAAGGTAATCTATTCATTCTGGATTTTGTGGTTTTAAGATTGCCCCAGGTTGAAGGAGGATTTCCTCTCTTAATTGGACGACCATGGCTGAGGCATGCAAGTGTCATTCATGATTGGGGCAAGGACACTATGTGGGTACAAAAGAAAGGGCAGGAGCTGACACAGATTCATTTAGAAGAGGGCTCAGATAATCAAGGAAACACTAGCATGATGCAAACAGTTGGCATATGCATGGAAACAGAATCGGAGGATCAACCCCAAATAGATTTCGAGGAAGAAGAGGATATTCTAAATTGGCTCCAAGCAGGCAACTCTTCGTCTTGTTTTGGAATTTTTCTTAATAATTCTTGCACGACTGAAGGTTATGATGAAGATAAGGAAAAAGTCCAGGTTGATGGATTGGGAGAGCCCATCACAGACCACAGAAGGGGCAGGAAGACACCCCTCAAATACAACTTGGAGGAGGATATGACAACCACAGATAAAGAGGTTACTAAAGCTAAAGGCAAGGTAAAAAATTCTAGTGAAGAATGTTCTTTCCCAATTCAAGAAATCCCTGCAGGATGGATGCAGGACAAGGAGGAACACATTGAAGTCCAAAATACACCTACTTATGAAGCAATGCACGAAAAGCTAGTAGAAGAAGACAAGGAAGAAGATGAGCACAAAGATAATATGGTAGAGAGAAATCCTGTCCAAGAAATACAATTAGGCACTCAAGACAATAATCGGCCAGTTTTGGTGGCCACTTGGTTGTCGAACCACCCTTGGCTCCTTGAAAAGGTAAAATCATTCTTGACCCATTATACAGATGTTTTTGCCTGGCATTATAAAGACTTAGGAGTGCCTGCAACTTATGGAGAGCACAGAATCCCTCTGGTTGATGGAGCCAAACCCATAAGAGGGAAGAGTTATAGACTTAATCCAAAATATGATGAAGCTGTCTATGTGGAAATCCAGAAGATGGAGGATGTAGGAATCATCATTCCTGTAGAACACTCAGAGTGGCTCTCACCTATGGTTATAGTACCTAAGAAGAATACTAATAAAATTAGAATTTGTGTTGACTTTAGAGCACTCAACAAGGTGACCATTCCATATGGTTTCCCAATGCCTTTTGCAGAACAGGTCATTGAAGAAGTGGCGGGGCATGCATTATATAGCTTTATGGATGGATTTAGTGGCTATAATCAAATATCAATACACCCAGAGGATCGTGAAAAGACTGCTTTTATCACACCTTGGGGAACATATGTGTATGTAAAAATGCCATTTGGGCTCAGAAATGCTCCAGCCACCTTTAACAGAACGGTCAATCTCATTTTTGCCCCCCTATTGCTGGAATCACTTAGAATCTTCATGGATGACTTCTCTTCGTTTTCAGGATCTCACAAAGAAACTCCTCTAGACTGTTTGGACCATCACTTGAGGCAGCTGCAGAATGTTTTCAAAAGATGCAGGGAGACTAAGCTAAAGCTCAATCCAAACAAATGTCATTTCCTTGTGACAGAAGGAACTCTCTTAGGACATGTGGTGTCGGCTAAGGGTATGGCCCCAGATCCTGACAAAATCATTTCTATATTAAAGCTGCCTAAACCTAAATCTCCTAAAGAGATTCAGAGTTTCTTGGGGCATACTGGATACCATAGAAGGTTTATAAAAATGTATGCAGAGATAGCCAGACCACTGGCTAGACTTACAGGTAAGGAAGTACCTTTTAAATGGGAAGAAGAGGAGGAAAAAGCATATCAAACATTACGGGCAAGGTTAGTGTCTGCTCCTATTTTGATCACACCTGAGTGGTAAAAAATCTTTCATATACATGTAGATGCCAGTGCCTATGCAGTGGGGGCAATTCTGACCCAACCCAGTGAAGAATTTAAAGTGGATAGACCAATTCAATATGCCAGTAGAATCTTGACCACGGCTGAAAGGAATTACAGTACTACAGAAAGGGAAGCCCTAGCAATGGTTTTTGCTGTCCAAAAATTCCGTCATTACTTACTGGGAGTAAAATTTATTATTATAACAGATCACCAACCACTAAAATACTTGCTCAACAAACCACAAGCCACTGGTAGAATATGGAGGTGGTTATTATTGTTCCAAGAGTTTGATTTTTCTATAGTCCACAGACCAGGTAAAGACAATGTTATGGCGGATCACCTATCCAGAATCAATATGATGAATCAAGCTACTAGAATCAATGATGATTTTCCAGATGCCCATCTGTTCGCTGTACAAGCTCAAGGTTGGTATTATGATATCAAAAATTTCATTAAAGCTGGTTTGTATCCAGAAAAAGCTAATGCTGTGCAAAGGAAGAGACTGCTAATCAAGAGTAGACCATATACCTTCATTGAAGATAAATTATATAGACAGGGCAAGGATGACAGGTTTAGGAAGTGTTTGGAAGAAGAAGAAGTGAGGGAAGTCCTTCACTCTGCACATGAAGGAACAGGTGGTGGGCACCTTCCAGGGCATATTATGAGTCAGAGGATACTGGATGCTGGTCTATGGTGGCCTACACTATTTAAGGATGCAGATGAATGGGGAAAGGCATGTGACGTTTGCTAGAGGTGTGGACCTAAGCCAACAAAGCAGAGGCATAACCCCTTGATTGTTTCCACTTCCTGGCAACCATTTGAGAAGTAGGGGCTAGATTTTGTAGGGCCCATCTACCCTCCCGCGATTCCAAAAAGAGAGAAATATCTCTTGATAGCTACAGATTATGCAACAAAGTGGGCTGAAGCTATTGCCTCCCCCGACTGCACTGCCCAAACTGTTGTTGATTTCATTTACAGTAGCATCATTTGCAGGTTTGGATGCCCACTTGAAATTTGTACAGATCAAGGTACCCATTTTGTCAATAAGGTCCTGCAGGAAATTTTCAACAGGTATAGAATTCTACATAGGACCTCTTGTGCTTACTATCCAAGAGCCAATGGACAGGCTGAATCGACAAATAAGGTTTTAATCTCAATGTTAAGAAAGGAGTGTATGTTACAGCCCACTTCCTGGGGCATTGCTTATCAAGCTACCCTATGGGCATACAAGTTAGCCTACAAAGAGGCCACGGGATATTCTCCATTCCAACTAGTTTATGGCATATTGCCCATTGAGCCCTTTGAATTTTTACATGGATCACCTAAGATAGCATTCATGCAGGGCAAGAAGGATTGTGATGTCTCTCAGAGGCTCGGAGCACTACATAAAGTGGAGGAGATTCGTCTACTAGCAACAAAACAATTAATAGAGACTCAGATGAAGAGGAAGGAGGCACATGATCGACATCTGTGGAACAACAACATTGAAGCAGGCATGTTAGTTCTTCTCCATAGACCTCATCTTCATACACAACTGAGAGGAAAATGGCTTCCACATTGGGAAGGACCTTACAGAGTCAAAACAATGCTAAATTGGGGTGCTGTGGAGTTAGAGACGCTGAAAGGAGAGGCCTTGCCACTGGTCAACATATCCAGGCTCAAGGCCTATCATCAACACACTTAAAGAAGTATGGATCACCTGGAACTGCAAAATCTGTCCAGGTTGTACATAGCTTTCTCGTCTCATTTTGCTCAGTTTTAGTAGTTTTCTTTATCAATTTCATCCTTGTTCCTGGTGTTTTTAGCAAACCTAGAAGGCATTTCATAACCTCTACAAAAGTAACACTTTTGGGTATTTTTGGAAATTTTTCTAGCAATTTTACCATTTTTCTAGCATTTTTTATCCCTTTCGTATGTCATTTTCTTGCCAAATAGGAGGAATAAAAGGAGGCTCTCTGTGGTTTGATGAAAGAAATTGGGCTTACCTCTGTGGAAAATTTAATGAGAAATTTTTCAGAATTTTTTGGCCATTTTTTGGCATTTTTTTGGGTTATTTTTCAAAAAAAAAAGCCCCCCCAAGGCGTTTTTTTTGTTTTTTGCCAAAAAAAAAAAAAATCCCCCCCCCCCCCCCCCCCCCCCGGTTCTGACAGCCCCCCCCCGTTCTGACAGCCCCCCCCCCCCAAAATTTTATTTTTATTTTTTCTCTTTTATTTTTTATTTTTAATTTTTTATTTATTTTCTTATTTTTTATTATTTATTTATTTATTATTTATTATTTTATTATTTTGAGTTTTATTCTATTTTCTTTTTCTGTTATTTATCTTTCTTTTTATTTTTTCTGCATAGGCGTTCGCATTTCAATATATATATATATATATATATATATATATATATATATATATATATATATATATATATATATATATATATATATATATATATATATATATATATATATATATATATATATATATATATATTTATTTATTTATTTTTTTTAATAACTTTTTCTGGCTCAAAGCTTTTGGCTCGGGATTGTGCCTCGATTGGCCGTTTTTGATAAAACTGGAGTCATTTTCATGTTTTTTGGCACCTCTGGACTCAGTTTTTTACTTTATTTTTCCAAATTCACACTTTTTCTCTGACTTTTCGTCCAAACCCTCATGTTTTGCGCACAATTACCACATGTTTTTATCTCATTCCATTGGCCAGATTGTCTATTATCACCTCCTCTCACCATATGTTTCAATATTTCCCATATGCTCCCTCTGTAGCTCTCATGTTTGATCATTTTTCCCCTCTCCAGCCCCATCATCCTTCTCCCTATCCCTCCCTTTACACACCTGCCCAGCCACATCCTTAACCCTCCTGAACCTATCCCTATCAGCCCCATCAGCCCTTCCTTCCCCATCCTTTCTACCCTCCCATTGCAACCCTTTGCTTTTCCATGGCAAAATCCAGTTTTTGGTTCTTCTCTGGTGCTTGTTCTATTCTGCTTTTGGTGGACTTGGTTGCTGCTCCGATGTACTATTCAAGTTTTTGCAGCTCTATTTTCATGGTGTCTGTTATGCTCAAAGTTTTGGCTACAGCTCTCCGAGACGGAGAGCACATTAGGTGGTGGGCAACTGTTGAGCCCATAAAAGTCATGTTGGTCAAAGTCAATTATAGTCAAAGTCAAAAGGTCAAAGTCAACTTGTCAAACTCAACAAGGTCAAGGTCAAAGTCAATAGGTGCAAAGTCAAAGTGCTAAAATGCAGGTGCCAAAGTGCACAGGTAGTGCACAATTAATTGTCCACAAAGGATAAATTGGAGAAAGTGAGTTGCAGGTTGCAGAGGTATTTTCTCTAATTTCCCTAAGGTTCAAAGTGTGTTTTAAAGTGTTTTTGAAGGTTCAGGTGAACCCCCCCTTAGGTGCAAAAGTGAAGACTTAAAAGGAAAGGTGAAGGTATGTGAAGCGGCAACGTACGCACAGGTGAAAGTATGGCCCCCCATTAAAATTTTGGGTTTTAGTCTAAAGTCACTACAGGACAAAACAGTGAGTCGTTGGCTGCCACTTGTGAAGACAATCTTGGGACATCAAGGTGAGCACCAAGATACCATGGCAGTTAGGAGCGTACGTGATCAACACACTAAAATCAAGGCAAGGTCTATTCTTGGACCAATCTTAGAGTAAGCAAGAGAAGCATAGTCTAAGGGAAGCAAGAGAGAGAAGTGCAAGAGTCACCAGAGTGCGACGCAGAGAAGTGGAAGTGCAAGGTGCATGGAGAGTGACTAAGGATTTGTGCAGAGAGTGCTAAGCTATACTCCCCCAAGGATCTCAAGGTCTCATTGCAGTGTGCGCGTGCCGACAGAAGGTATTCACTCCTCCCCCTTTGTGGAAGCTTGGTGCAAGGTGTGCACAAGGATAAGCTTGAAGTAGGTGGAGGTCTGGTGCAGAGGAGGCCGGTGGCAAGGAGACTTTGGGATATTGGGTATTTTGTAATTGAGCACTCTGTGTGATTGTGCATAGAAGTATTGGCTTGTATTTTACTTCAAACATTGTAATTGTCTTACTGTAATCAATCGGCAGAAGCTTCCAAGGTGTATTTCCTCTTCTGGTCCTTTCATTTTCTCCTACAAACCCTCAAACTCCTTCTTGTCTAAGAATCCCCCAACATGTAGTGTGATTAGACAATCCACATATGTTGCATGGAAAAGAGTTGAAAGGTCTCCCCCTACCTTGCTTACCTCCTCTGGCCCTACCTCTCCTTGCATAGTAAGCTTGAGAAGTAGTACCTTCATCTTCAATTGTTTCACTTTTCCCTTTCTCCTTAGACTTTCCTTTATCTGTGTATAGGGCAGAAGAGTTGTTACCTCTTGATGATTCTCCATTTTTGTTGAGCTTGGCTTCATGGGTAAAGATTTTTCCCATGAGTGTGGTAAGATATGGAATCTTCATATCCATGTAAAGGTCCATAGCAGTTGTGAAAGCTTCCCACTTATCATCTGCCTTTATGCCATTAATTACTTGTCTCACTATTTGCTCCTCTTCAATCTCCTCTCCTATGCTTGCCAGTTGGTCAGCCACATCTTTGACTTTGGTTACATATTCTGAAACACTTTGCTTGGGTTGCTTCCTTTGAGTGGTAAACTCAATTCACAATTGGTTTTTTCTAGCTCTTGTATTGGAAGAAAAGTATGAAGGCAATGTTTCCCAAGTCTCTTGGGAAGTTTTACAATTCCTAATGTGTGGAAGAAGGAAGTCAGAGATAGAGTTAAGTATGCATCTTTGGCACACCATGAGCTGAGTCTTTCAAGTTCCTCTCTTGTAGGTTGTCCTTTGCTTTTGAAAATGGGTATCTCCTCATCTCCTGATATGTATCCATAGAGACTCCTTCCTTGTAGGTATGTCTTCATCCTCAAGGACCATGCTTCTTGTCCAATTTATCAATTTAACATGAAAAATGATGGAGAGATCATTGAGATATGATCATTACAACTGAACTGTTCTAAGTGAGCATAGCAAAGATGTAGACTTATCATCTACATACACACATAGATATATAACTTCAGAGTTTTTCCTCTTAATGAAAAGTGAAGAATCAGCCTTGCTCATTTTGAATCCTTTGTCCTGCAAGAATGTAACGAGTCTATGGTTCCTAGCTCTAGGATCTTGCTTGAGACCATAGAGAGCTTTCTTGAGTTTGGACACATACTCAAGATGTAACAAATCCAGGAGTTTGTGCCAGGTACACCTCCTCTAAAATCCAAACATTTAAGAATGCATTTTTTACATCCAACTTATAAATGTTCTAATTCCTTGACGCAGCTATCTCATGAGAACTCTGATTGTTGGCATCTTTGCCAGAGGAGAGAAGGTCTCCTCATAATCAATCCCTTGGGTCTGAGCAAACCCTTTAGCCACAAGTCTTGCTTTGTACCTATTTATTGTTCCATCAAAATTCTTTTTTACCTTATAAATCCATCTAGATCCAATGATCTTCATGGATTGTTTCTTGGGAACTAGGTCCCAAGTCTAATTCTCTTGGAGTGCTTGTATCTCTTCTTCCATTGCTTCCTTCCACTCTGATATCTTGTTTGCTTCTTCAAAGATTGATGGCTCTTCTGAGTTGTTATCCTGAGCAATATAGATTGAGTGTTTAGTGACCAGAGTGGTGTCATATCCATACCTTTCTGGCTTCTTCTTCTTTTCCCTAGTTGATCTCATCATTTTTGTTGAGAGGATTCTGCAATATCCCTCAAGTTCTGCATCTTCTCTTTACCTTTGTTGCTCGATACCTTGAAGTTCCTTCATTGTGTCTTCTGATCATCATCAAAGTCACTTGAATCTTCATGTTGTTGATCATTTGCCTTTTGAATTGTTGGAAGTCTTCTTCTAGGTTGTTGGAACTCAAGGTCAAGCACAAGCATGGAAGCACATCAGAAAGGTGGACACACACAAGAAGGAGCAAGTAGGGAGCTCCAAGAAGTGTATGTCAAATTTTCAGAAGAAATCCCTATAAAAATAGTGATTTTCATCACTAAAAACCATTGTAAATACCAGTTTCTATTTTTGTAGCTCCATTTTGTGCAAGCCAAGGAGTCCTCAAGCTTGAGGAGCATTAGAAGTATCATCCTACCAATTTTCATAATTTTTAGACTTTGTTTGAGCCCTCAAATAAGCCCTGGAACCTAATTTTTAACTAGGTCGGACACTAGGTCTGGACAGGGCCAAAACTAATCAAAAAACTATAAAAAGAGCTAGAGAGCTCATTTTTGGGGCTAGCTTGTTAGTGAATAGAGCTTTTGTAAGAGAACTCATTTGCAATCGAAGCTTTCCATTGTTCCTCTCTTTTATCTTACCTTGTGCGCGTGTGTGTATGTGTGTGCATGCTCGTGTGCTTTCACTCACACATTTGTGCTTTCACTCACTTGAGGTCTTCATACCGGTCCTCACGTCTCCCCGGATTGACAGTAAAGGAGGTGGTGCTTACGCTTGAGCTACACCAAATTTTGGCGCCATTGCCGGGGAGAGAGCTTAGAGGATGAGCGTTGTGATGGTAAGATCGTAGATTTGCGACGTTGGAAGGTAAAAAAACTGTCATTTTTGTTCATTTTCTGATTTTTCTTCTTCATCATCATCATCATCATCATCATCTCCACCTTCTTCCATCTTCTTCTTCATAGAAATTTCTTGTTTTTTAGTGCATTTTCACCATTTTCATACCATTTTTCATGCATTATTGTGTGGGAAGGAGTTAGGAAGTGCAAGGCAGAGCAAGCGCCTGTGTTTTTCATGATTTTTTGCAGATACTGTGCTGGCCATTGCTCAGCGCTCAGAACTTTTAATTTCCCGCCAAAAAACACGATTTGGTGATGAAAATTGCGATTTTGTGAAAAATCCAAAATTTTTTGAAAATCACGATTCTCTGTTTCTCGCCTAAAAGCCTTTTGAAAAGAACACGATTCTGGGGTCATTCTTAGAATCACAATTCTATGGTTGTGCTCAAAATCGCGATACTCACCAATCACGATTTTCAGCCAAAAACACGATTGTGATCCAACACGATTCTCTGTTGGCAATCGCGATTTTCATGTCAAAACACGATTCTATGAAAACACGATTCTCTGAAAGCACGATTCTCTGCTCAAAATCGCGATCCCCAAAAACACGATTCTCTACTCAAAATCACGATTCTCTAAAACACGATTCTGTGCTTGTGCTCAAAATCGCGATTTTCTAAATTTTTGAAAACCACGATTCTGAGACAAAATCGCGATTCTCAAAACACGATTCTGTAAAAACACGATTCTGTGAACACGATCCTGTGAAAACACGATTTTGTGAACACGATCCTGTGAAAACACGATTTTGTGAAAACACGATTCTCTGTTGGCAATCGCGATTTTCAAAAACACGATCCTCTCCTCAAAATCGCGATTCTCACAAACACGATCCTCTACTCAAGATTGCGATTCTCACACACGATTCTCTGCTCAAAATCACGATTCTCACAAATCACGATTTTTAGCCAAAAACACGATTTTGTGAAAACACGATTCTCAAGGTACACAATCGCGATTCTCTGATTTCATAGCATCGCGATTCTCTGATTTCATAGCATCGCGATTCTCTGATTTCATAGCATCGCGATTCTCTGATTTCACAGCATCGCGATTCTCTGATTTCATAGCATCACGATTCTCTGATTTCATAGCATCACGATTCTCTTAAAGTTCACAAAATCACGATTCCCTTGAAGTTCACAAAATCGCGATTCTCTTGAAGTTCACAAAATCGCGATTTTTTCCAAAAGGTCCTGTTTGCCTGTTTTGATCCCTAGGAGCCTGATTTGACATAACTTTTTCATCCAAAGTCCATTTTTTGAGCTCTATAGCTCATTGGAAAGCTCGTTGATTTTCAGATAGGATATTTTGAAGTTGACCCTGCGGTGGGACCAAGAACCCAAGGGGACTCCAAAGGATTTTGAACCATACTAAGGGGAAATTTTGGGGTCTTAACCAAAGCTTATGAACTTGAGATCTGGTAGACACCTAGGCAAGGATAGACAAAGCATTAGAGTAGCCGCAACTATCGCGATATAGGTCAACTGCTAGACGAATTCATTGTAGAATCAGGCATAATACATCATCTTTGATCCATAGTTTTAAGCAGACACCCCAAGAAACAGTGCCACTAGCAGGTAGAAGGTTCAGACAGTATCTAGAGAGATGCCCTGCTCCAGAGTTACCCACACCAGCCAAACAAGTGGCTTTGTTTTTAGATGGCTTACTAAGCACCAAGTTAAGATCATATGTGTACTTGAAAGAGCCTAGATCCATAGAAGAGTGTGTGCGGACGTGCATTGACATAGAAGATAACTTGGGTGAGGAGTTAGGATTGTCCAAACTCTATAAGGATTCTGATAGTTCTACTAGTCATACTTCGAAAATCTCCACGGAAATAGAGGAGATAGCTGAGCAAGTTGCCAAGAAGCTGGGAGTGCAAAATAGACAAACATAGAGAGTTACCCCATTGAATCGGTGTTATACTTGCGGAGGCGACCACATGGCTAATGTATGCCCAATGCACAACCAGAACATGAGAGAAAGGAATACCCCATACTGCACTATTGAAAGGAAGTACACAAACCATACGGCTCAAGATTGTCCCTACAATAGGCAGGCTATTAGATAGAATTATCAGCAACCTTACCCACAAGGTAGTTATCAGAACCAATACCAACAGCCATATTATAGACCACAACAACAATATCAGGCACCATATAGGCCACAACCAGTCTTGGGAAACCAACCACCAGCTCTTGCCAATGCAATTCCAGTTAAGTATGCAGTGGCAGAAGAGAACCTTAATAGAGCATTGGTGCCAGTGACCCCACTGATCTCAGAGAATGACTCTCATGCTCATAGTTCAGACTACCCCCATGAAGGTAGTCCACATGCTTATTACACAGAGTCACCTGAACATAGTGAGATTTATCCATATCAATATGAGGCACCACCTATGGAACAAAATTGGGAGCCTGAATACTCCAATATCAGGTACACAAATGCTAACCCTAGGCCCCAATTGAGACAAGTAAGACCACAAGCCCCTAGAGGACCATGTTTCAGATGTTAGGGCGACCATTTCCTTCGTGATTGTCCCCACCCACCATCTCCGAGTCAAGGACAAGCTATCACAATACATGCTTTTTGTCCTGATTGTGGCAAAGACCATCTCCCTAGAGATTGTCCAAGAAACCCCTCTAGTGCACCCAAGATTACACCCATTAATGTGGTAGGCTTAGTGGTGGATTCAAATTCAAGTTGCAGTAATGTGGCTCCTATACAAGCTATCACTAGAGCACAAGCCTTAAAACAGGATAAACCAGCAGAGCAATCGGAGTCGAGTGAATCGGGAGAACCTAGTAAGAGGAAAACAAGAACACGGAAAGATACTAGAGAGAAGGCTAATCGCAAGTGGAATAAAAAGTTATTGGAACTAGAAGAAAGCTTGAAAGACGCAAAAACAAAAATAGAAGACATCGCATCTCACAACCCCTCACATGCCACCACTCCATCCACTCCACCTCATCCCACCCCACCACCCATTGTAAATAGGCTGCAACCAGGGTCTGTTCTTGCAGATCCAACCCCAAAAGTCTTGGACATGATGTTCAAGGCCTACCAGGCTCGATTTCAAGAAGGGCCAACAGTTGCAAACCTAGACAAGAGTTACCCTAGAGCAGATTTAGAGATTGAACGGATGAAAATGTGCATGAAAATGGTAGAACAAGCTCAAGCTATACTTGAGACTAGTCAAAAGTTCAATCAGACAAACTCTATCAAATCGGATTTGCATTTCCAGGGCTTACTAGAAAGATTAGAGCAGTTGGTAAACAAACCACAAGTTTCTTTACCTCCATAGGCTCAACCAGTTATTGAAAGAGACATTTCCCCAAGACATTCCATCTATTTATCGAGATGAAGTAGAACAACAAGAAGACGAAAGATTAGATTTTGAATCTAATACCTTAGAAGAACTACCTCAATTTCCAGGCCCATGGGAATCTGAGTCCTTTCATATCAGAGCTCCCACAATACTGGTCAGACATGAAGACTCAGTGGTTCCAGGGAACACTGATGTCGTGAAGAACACTAAGGTTCATTGTCATCTCACTGTAGAAGAGCTGCTCAAAGCAAAACCTGAGCTATGGAACCATGTGAAGGATTAGGTTCCAGAACTTGAGTCCAATATGCCAAAAGCAGGCTCTAAACAGAAAGTTCTAGAGATACCTCTAGACAAAATAGGGGACATGTGTGAGGGTGAAGAAGGTAATACTTATCTTCCAATCACCTACCAAGGTTACACAACCAAAGCAATCATAGATTCAGGTGTCGGTGTTGCTATTGCGACCACCTCCTTGTGGAAGCAATGGGGCAAACCCACATTAAGACCAACTAGAATGAAGCTTCAAATGGCCGACGGTCATTTTGAAAGACCTCTAGGATTGCTAGAAGGGATAACTCTAACCACTTGTGGTGTAGAGTTTGAACATACATTTGCTATATGTGACTTTGAGAAAAATAATGTCTATGAGCGGAAGACCCTTCCTACGACAATTGCAAATAGTACAAGATTGGGGAACCAACTCCTTGTACTTACAACACTTAGGGGTCACCACCAAGGTCAATTTGAAGGATTGCTCCTTCAGAGATGTACCACCCCTACAATGGAATCCTATCCACAAAGCAAAAGAAGATTCAATCTTTGTGCATTCTGAAAGTTCACCTGATCCATCATGGCTGCATGAAGATACTCATTTGTGGATGTGCAAGGTTGCATAGGAAGAGGAAAAACGCTTGAAGGCAAGAGAAGAAGGAACTTCACCAAGAGATTGACCAGTTAGAGACCTAGCCTATACACCAATGATCTTTCCAGATGAGGAATTTGAGCCTCATGGCTGGCCAGAAATCTTAGCTACCATGGACATTGCTGTCAATGAGGAACAATGGACACCTCATTGTGATGAGGAGGGTTATGATATCTCAGTGTTCATGTGTCAGCCCTTGCTAGAAGAATGTGACCCTAGTGATTCATAGAAGAAGAAGAGAATGACGATGATATAGAGTCCATTGTGATAGATAGTTGCTTCAACTCATAGCAGAACTATCTAGAAGATATAGGAGTGTTCACCCAGAAAGAAGAAGAACCTCTCACAAGTATTAAAACGGTAAATTCAAAGGATGGAAGTGAGAGCAGTCAAAAGAAAAAGAAAAGAAAGGCAGTGAAACAAGAAGAGGAGGAATCATTGTTTGAAGTACCAGAAAACTTCAAGAAATATGAAGTTGATGACCACAAAATTTTGGTACGAATGCCTAAGAGAGAGGCCATCATAGGAGAATCATATGATAATAAAGAAAAGACCAAGAAAATTGTAGTGACCATTGAAGAGAACGAAGAGAGATGCACATATATAGGAGATGACCTAAGTGCAAGAGAAGAAATGGAGCTCGTAGCTCTATTAAGGGAATATAGGGATGTGTTTGCATGGCACTATAGAGACTTGAAAGGGGTAGATCCGAGGATATGCTCTCATACAATCCCCATGACTGTTGACGCTAAGCCCACTAAACAGAAACCCTACACATATAATGACACTTATGTAGCTAAAATAAAAGAAGAAATTGATAGGTTGATTGAAGCTGGATTTATCTATGAGATTGAGCATACTGAATGGGTGTCCCCCATTGTAGTGGTGCCCAAGAAGAACGGGAAGTTGCGAGTGTGTATTAACCTTAAAAACATTAATGCCGCTACGATCAGAGATAGTTATCCACTTCCAATCATGGAACACCTATTGGAGCGTGTTGTAGCAAGGAAGTTTATAGCTTCCTTGATGGATTTTCAGGTTACAATCAAGTAGCCATTGCCGCAGAAGATCAACACAAAACAGCTTTTGCCATAGAGTGGGGAATCTTTGCATTTCATGTGATGCCATTTGGTCTCACCAATGCACCTGCAACATTCCAAAGGATCATGTGTCATTTCTTCAAAGAGTTCTTGCGAAAGAGCTTAGAAGTGTATGTGGATGACCTATGTGCTCATTCCCAAGAAAGAAGATTTCACATCCCTGAGCTTAGACAAATCTTCAACAAGTGTAGACAATATCGAGTGTGTCTGAACCCAGAAAAGTGTGTGTTCATGTTGCGGCAAGGTAAAATCTTAGGCCATATTGTTTTGAAGAATGGAATATCAATTGATGAGGACAAGGTAAGAGCCATAGCAGAGTTGCCAAGGCCAAGGAACGTTAAAGAGGTACAAGCCTTTATGGGTCATTGTGGATATTACCGTAGGTTTATCCACATGTATGCGATCATAGCTAAACCTCTTTATGGTTTGTTGACAAATTTTGAGTGGAACGATGAATGCGAGAACGCCTTCAATGAGCTAAAAAAGCATTTGTGCATAGCACCAATATTGACAACCCTAGATTGGAATAAACCATTCCATGTCCATGTGGATGCATCCAATCACGCCATAGGATGTGTGCTAGCACAACCCACAGGTGAAGGAAACTTAGATTTGCCCATAGCATATGCTAGTAGACAGCTCACCGCAGCTGAATGAAACTATACCACAACTGAGCGAGAGGGCTTAGGCATGGTATATGCTGTGAAGAAGTTTAGGCACTATTTATTGGCCAACAAGTTCAAGTTTTTCACTGATCATCAAGCTTTGTTATATTTGGTCAATAAACCTTGTAATACAGGACGCTTAGTAAGATGGTTCCTCCTAATGGAATATGACTTTGAAGTTGTTGTCAGGAAAGGTAAAACCCACCTCCGGGCAGATCACCTTTCTCGCATTACTTCAGGAGAGTCACCTCAAGGAGTGTCAGATGACCTACTTGACGCTTATCTGTTCAATTTGGAGGTTGTTCCTAAATGGGCAAATAAGTTGGTACCAGTCCTAACCTTCGGCCCTGCAAATAAGAATGTGAAAACATCACAAGAAGAAATTGTAAAATCACAAAAATATCACATATTGGCAGGAAGCATGTACAAACAAGATACTGAGGGTGTATTAGCTTGTTGTGTTGAGGACGATGAACATAGTAGTTGGTTGCAACAAGCTCATGAAGGATTGCTAGGAAATCATTATCCTAAACAACGCACATTGCAGAATCTAAAACGTTTAGGAGTGTATTGGCCTAGCATGGACAAAGAAATTCATGAGTGGATTAAGAATTGTCTAGTGTGCCAGGGAAAACCCCCAGTGGAGCATGCAACCCTTTATCAAGTGTCATTAATTCCGGATTGGAGCGCTCCATTGGTAGAATTTATGAGATTGGGAAGATTACCCAAAGAGGCTAGTCTAGCAAGAAGACGAAGCATGGAGCAAGAAGCTCAAGGCTATGCCTTAGTAGGAGACAACCTATACCAAAGAGGCAAAGATGGTTACTTAAGACTGTGTGTTCATGAATCAAACTACTTAAAGGTCTTAGAGACTGGACACAGTGGTGTTGCAGGTAGACACTTCGGTCCTGATCGAGTAATCAAGACCATTCTATTCTCAGGACTTTGGTGGCCCACTCTTCATATGGATGCTCATACCTATGTGAAGCAATGTGACACATGCCAACGTGCAGAATATCCAGTTAGAAAAGACGAGATCCCGTTGAGGCCAATGATGGGAGGGCATGCATTTTTGAAGTGGGGCATAGACTTCATAGGTCCTATTAACCCCCCAGCTAGAAACTCCCATGCAGAGTATATTATTGTAGCCACAGATTACCTTACAAAGTGGGTAGAAGTGAAAGCCACAACAAAGAATGATGCTCAGACTACGGCTAAGCTCTTATTCGAGAATGTGTTCACAAGATATGGGCTACCAATAGAGTTAGTGAGCGATAGAGGCACACACTTCTTGAATGAGGTCATTGAAAATCTTCTCCAAGAATTCTTGGTGATACATAAGAAGTCTGCCCCCTATCATCCACAAGCTAACGGACAAGCCGAGAGCACCAATAAGATCCTCTGTAATGTATTGACAAAACTGGTAAATAATAAACACTCTAATTGGGATAAACAGCTACATCATGTTGTTTGGGCTTATCGAGTTGCCTATAAAACGGTACTGAATGCCACCCCATTTCATATGGTCTTTGGACAGAATGCAGTAGTACCATTGGACTTCCTCATCCCAGCATTAAAAGTAGCACAAGAGCATGAGTGGAAGGGACATGAATTGTCCTCTAGGATCTTTGATCTCGAACGCTTAGGTGAGACGAGGCTACTAGCGGCAGCAGGCATCTATGCTGCAAAGAAGAGGCAAAAGGCATACTTTGATGCACACATCAAGGATAAGGGATTGAAAGAGGGAGATCTAGTGTTGCTTTATACACTAAAACAACATGCCCGTAAGTTGGAAAAAAGAGGATACGGACCCATGATCATTAATAGAATTTCCACTAGTGGTGCAGTTTAGTTGGCCACTCTAGAAGGAGATATCTTGCCAAACTATATTAGTGGATGTAGAGTCAAGTTATACGAAGAACCTCTTACAGACGATATGCTTACGAGACTCAACACTGCTAAGAAGCGAAAAGAAGAGGAGTTAAGGGTGAGGGAAGAAGCACACGCAGAGGCTAGAGAGTGTATTAGGCAAAATAAGTTAAGGCGACTAGGCCTAGATGTCAACTCAAAAGCCTCAAAATATCACATGGATATGTGCCAAAAATCGGTCATAACGACTTCTCAAGTCATTGACCGACGTCCCTTTGTGACCATAGAGATAGGACAAGGAAAGGGTGCAAAGACTGTGAAAGCATTGATTGACTCAGGTGCAGCAAGTAGTGCAGTTAGACTATCCTATTGCCAAAACTTGCAGTTGAACATCAATCCCATAGAAGCTTATCTCATAGGATTGGGAGGTGTGGAAACCCCTTGTTTGGGCGAGGTGGAACTTCCCATCTACCTGCAAGATGTTCCAATGAAAGTCAAAGTGCTAGTGTGTCAAGGTGAGAACCTTACAGAACCACTTGTCTTAGGACAAGATTGGATTTATGACAATGCAGTCAACTTAAACCTAAGAAGTCTTCTCCTTCAAGTTTGGGTCCAGGGACAATGCTTTACATTAGAACTAGAAAATGGCATGCTCACAAATCCAGATGTCACATCTCGTAGTTCTTCTAAGACTAATCATATGGAAGAAGATGTTGTATGTTTCAAAAGCTCTATGATGCAGAAGGAGTCAATCGTGGAAGAACAGGTTCGAAAGCGGGTGGATCTTTCTTCTTCTCCAAAGAATCAAGTAGCCACAGTAGTGAGTCCACCACACAGGCAAACACAACCGTTCACGACAACTGCTACATCAAATAGAAAGACATCATTCGACAAGAAAGCAGTTCCGAGCATGAAACAGATCTGGGTACGCAAAGGAGAGCAACCACCAGCCTTGCCCCCACAAAGCCCATCCAGGCAAGCCAACCAGGCCAGAAGACGAAGGAAGCAGCTCGGACAAGCTCAATCACAAGGTATCCAACAAGTTTGGGTGCCTAAGAAATTAGCTGCAGCTCAACAAGGGCGATTACAAATGTGGGTACCTAAGAAACTCTTACATCCACAATAATCTATGTTCTCCCACATGTGAAAGGTCTCAACAAAGAAGCCAAAAAGAGAAAAGGGTAAGAACCACGTACAGAGACCGAAAGAAGATCAAATCAGCTCTTCAACAATAGTAGGAAGACATGCAAAAAATATATGGGTTTGGAAGCCAAAAGTACAAGTAGCCTCCACCAAACCAAAGTGCCAACCACACTAGATACCACAGTTCAGAAAGCATCCAAAGAGAAAGATGCCTGAAGTGATCTTTATAGTGCCAAATATTGTTCTAAAATGGACCCCAATAAGGAGGATTACATCATTTCGAGATCCAATGGCTAACTCCACCAAAGCTGGCATCAACATCGACAAGTAACTTCGAAAGCCTCGTCGAGCGACAACCATGTGCTTCTTGCACAACCCTGTCTTTTGCACCATTCAGGTCATGCACTTCCAAAGTATGCATTAATATAGGGCCCTATTACATGGCCGTGCATAGACACATTTGAGAGTCCCATGCACAAGAGCACATTGACATATGTCAACTATCTTTTCTGATACTAACATCTGTCTTCTTGTTTGGTGACATTGTTCCTCAAAAAAAAAAAAAAAGAGAAGAGAAAGAACTTGTTCCCAGGTTTCGCTCATGGAACATGAATGAGTCATGCTTAGGGAAGATTGAACCATCGATTACTGGGCATTTATCAGTTTGGATAGAAGTGTGTCTCGGCGAGCAGATGATGTAATTGCTGCCTTATCTTGTAGATGTCAAGAACTTGGCATGAACATGGCATCCACAACTATGGTTTCCCCTTACCAGGGTAGGAGTGAAGAGCTTGAAGGTCCGCAACTTGAGAGATGCTTAACTACCATATGTACAAGAGCATCCAAGGAGATATCTGCAAGGGATAGTTTTGGTACCATGCAAATCCTTGTATGTATACTCAAAAGATCTCATCAGTGGACCATCAACAATGTTCCATCCCAAAGGCCGAGTGTACAACACGAAAAGATGAACATCGATCGACCTTCTCCATGGTAAGTATCTTTACTTTGGAAACATCATAACCATGATAGCTTAGGAAACCTCTCTGTCGGCATACCCTTGAGCACTTAGCTCAAGACCCCCAATTTTTGCACCATACTTCTTCCGATGCATTTTCCAAGTAAGCATGCATAGGGCTACATTACAAGGTCGTGCACAAGGCACATATTTTCCTCAACCCATGCACGAACACACTTACCCATCATCCATTATGGGTTATGAGTACTTGGCATGACTACTATGAACATCATCTTTGGACGATCTGAGGTCATCAATGGAGACTCACAACGACACAATCATGCTGGAATCCAACGAAGAAGTACATACCAAGGCACTACAACTTGCAAAGGCTCGCACTGACAGATGAAGAACCGGACAAACAACCCTGCCACATCTGGAAGCCAGACGACTTTTGTTCATACAGAAGGGACACTCCCTCTCAAAGCATTACTTGGAACAACCACTACAACAAGGGTATGTCAGGGATGACAGACTCAAGAGGAGGGGAGTGTTGGAACTCAAGGTCAAGCACAAGCATGGAAGCACATCAGAAAGGTGGACACACACAAGAAGAAGGAGCAAGTAGGGAGCTCCAAGAAGTGTATGTCAAATTTGCAGAAGAAATCCCTATAAAAATAGTGAATTTCATCACTAAAAACCATTGTAAATATCAGTTTCTATTTTTGTAGCTCCATTTTGTGCAAGCCGAGGAGTCCTCAAGCTTGAGGAGCATTAGAAGTATCATCCTACCAATTTTCATAATTTTTAGACTTCGTTTGAGCCCTCAAATAAGCCCTAGAACCTAATTTTTAACTAGGCCGGACACTAGGTTTGGACAGGGCCAAAACTAGTCAAAAAACTTTAAAAAGAGCTAGAGAGCTCATTTTTGGGGCTAGCTTGTTAGTGAATAGAGCTTTTGTAAGAGAACTCATTTGCAATCGAAGCTTTCCATTGTTCCTCTCTTTGATCTTACCTTGTGCGTGTGTGTGTGTGTATGTGTGTGCATGCTCGTGTGCTTTCACTCACACATTTGTGCTTTCACTCGCTCAAGGTCTTCATACCGGTCCTCACGTCTCCGTGGATTGACAAGTAAAGGAGGTGGTGCTTACGCTTGAGCTACATAGGTCATAAGGTAGCTTGTCTTTTCTGCAATCATCTTCAAATCACGAGTTGTTTTCTACTAACAATAAAACCTTTAGTACTTGGATTATACAACCTATAGCCTTTTTGGTTTAGATCATATCCGATGAACACACATTTCTATGCTGTAGGATCCATTTTACCTCTGATTTGTGATGGAACATGTGCATAAACTATGCACCCAAATATTCTGCAATGATCTAGGCTAGGCCTCCTTCCATTCCAAGCTTCATATGGTGTCATCCCATCCAATGCTTTAGATGGGAGCTTGTTGATGAGATAAGTGGTCGTAGATAGAGCCTCTGCCCATAGGTAGTTGGGCAATTTTTTCTCATTAATCATGGACCTTGCTACCTCCACAATGTTCATATTCCTCCTTTTTGCTACTCCATTTTGTTATGGAGTATACTTGGTGGTAATTTATCTTTTGATACCTCTATCTTGGAGATATGCATCAAACTCATGGGAGAAATATTCTCCCCCTCCATCTGACCTTAGCCTTTTCAATGTTTTCCCTGTTTGGTTTTCAACAAAGAGCAAGATATTTTTTGAAACAATTGAACACTTCATCCTTGTGCTTCATAAAATAAAGTATAGTCCATCTGCTACAATCATCAATGAGTGATACATAGTACCTAGATCCTGAAATTGAAGGGTCTTTGCTAGGTGCCCAAACATCTGTGTGGACTAGCTCCAATAGATCACCATGAATGTGACCTTTCTTCATAAATGGTTGTCTATGAGAGACTTCCCAAATTGACATGCCCTACATTTATATATCATCTGTTGCTTGGATATGTTTGGCAATCCAAGCACACTCTGATCCCTACATATTTGCTTTAAACTTCTTTCACCTATGTGAGCTAATCTTTTATGCCACATTTCTAATTCTGATAAAGTTTGTCCTCCATAATTGAAAAGTGCTATATTTCTAGTATCTTGTAGCTCAAATGTAAAGATTCTACCTGTCTTTTCTCCTTTGGCTATCCTCTTGAACCCTTGTTGAGGATCTTCAACAAATGCTCCATTTCTTGTAAACCTTACCTGCAATCCTTTTTCTACAATTTGTCCAACACTTATCAAATTATTGGTTATGGTAGGTACATACAATACCTTACTAAGTAAATTCATATTTCCATCTGAGGTCTTCACATTCCCAATCTTTTCAACTGAGTGCCTTGTGTCATCTCTTGCTTGTACCTCATGCTTGTTCCTTGGATCCTCCAAGTCAGATAGCAATGCCACATCCCCTGCTACATGATTTGAACAACCAGAATCTATATAGAACACATGCTCATCTGCTTTACTTGCCTCATGGTCATGTTCATCAACAAATTGAGTCCTCTTGTGCCTGCTCTTCAGTGTAATTGTTGTAGTCTCTTCTTCCTCTATAGCTTCCTTGGTTATTGTAGTTGTTGTAGTTGTTGAAATTGTTTGATCTTCCTCTTCCATAGCTTCCTCTATTGAAGCCTCTTCCTCTCTAATTTCTAGGGTTCCTGAAACAATTCTCAGTTGTATGGTTAGTCAATCCACATATAGCACATGGAGAGGTGCTTTGGAATCTCCCCCTACCTTGTCTACCTCCTTTGCCTCTTCCTCTTGTACCTCTACCTCTTCCTACAAAGTTAGCTTGGAAGGTACTAGCTTCATCATCAGATTTCTTGCCTTTAACTTTACTATCCTAAGTCTTGTTCTTATTAGTGTATAAGGTAGAGGATTTATTACCTTTTGAGTTTTCATTGTTCTTCACAAGCTTGGCTTCATGAGTGAATAGTTGTCCCATTAGAGTATTCAAGTCAGGTACCTGCATGTCCATGTATAGATCCATTGCAGTTGTGAATGCTTCCCATTTATCATCTGCCTTGATTCCATTGATCACTTGTCTCACAATTTGCTCCTCATCAATGAATTCTCCAATGCTTCCAAGTTGATCATCTAGGTCCTTCATTTTAGTGACATAGTCAATCACATTTTGTTTGGGCATCCTTTTGAGTGTTGTGAATTCCATCCACAGTTGGTTCTTTCTTGCTCTAGTTCTTGAAGAAAAGAATGCTTCTAGTGCATTCCAGGTTTCTTGTGATGCCTTACAGTTCCTAATGTGTGGAAGAAAGAAATCAGAAACTGAGTTGAGAAGATATGACATGACCAAGGCATCCTTTGAGCACCATGTTGATAACCTTTCCTGTTCTTCTTGAGTAGGTTGCCCTTTGCTTCTGAGTATTGGCATTGACTCATCTCCAGATATGTAACCATAGAGATTTCTACCTTGTAGATATGCTTCCATTCTAATAGACCAAGCAGAGTAATTACCTCGATCCAATTTTTCCATCTCCCATGTTGAGTTGATGATAGCTCTGATACCACTGTAAGGAGATGGTTGGATACACTCCAGAAATGACGTGGTCCTGCACAAATCCTGCTCTACACCTGCCAATGTAGCTTCAAAATACCTTATTATATATCTTTAGCTTCCCAAATATGCATTTGCAACCATAATGTACCTTGGAGCATCACCTTCAAATAGTTATGTCAAAACAGACTACTTCCAAGATTGAAGACTTCCAAAAACTTGCTATTTTGGGACTTGATCTTGCTCAGTATTTCACTTTGTGCTCACGCACTGATTACAATTGACCCAAGAGCTCTTAGAAATAGCTAATTAGAATCCTAAGCTTTCTATAGAAAGTTTTTTCACTAATTTAGGATGAGTATATGCTGAGAAATCACATTAAGAAGTTAGGGGTGTAATCTCGACTTTTTAGGAGGAAGATAGTGAGCAGACTAGGTGACTTGCAGAGAACGTATCTCACAAATTATTGAACCAAATGCAATGAAACTTGATAGCTGACAACTAGAATATCTAAGATACATTTAACAAGTTGAATCACATTGATTGGATAAGTATAAGTAGATAAGTCCTCAAAACAAATTAACTAAAATGAGTACTTAGCAGCAGACAACAACAGTAGACATGAAATAGCTTGCATAAACTAAATCAAATGTGTAATATTATGAATGTATGATACAAGGGAGATGATTTAGGCTTACTCATACATGTGTGGGTAGTGTACCCACAAGGTTGAAGCTCAATGTGTCCTTCTTCTTGCTCTACTACCCACGACTAAAAGTCAGGGTCTTTTATAGATGTGTATCAAATATGAATTTTGAATCTGCCACCAAAAAAGTGATCCTACCTTTTAGGATTCTAATTGATTTGTTTCCAACCACTTATTTGGTATGAATTTCAACTCATAAAGCCACGAGATTCTCTCTATTACTCTCTTTTACATTTATCTTGAGTTAAACTCATGGATGTTACAAGAGGTGTTCATATGTGACTTTATGGATAGTCATACTCAAAATGTGAACGCCTTTGATATTTGTTCAGGCATCAAGGCTTGCCAAATGTACCAAAAACTCTCCTTCTTTAGAGCTTCACAATGATACCCTCATGGTAGAAAATCGAGCTCCATATACCACACATAGTACTCCACACGGAGGCCATAGAATACACAGAAAACACACAATACATAGACCATGAACACAGATTTCTTGGGTCACACAAATGCGGTCGAACTTACAGTCTATGGCTGACCAGGCCACTATATGTTTTACTAAAGAACATATACAAAAAGTATATGATGGCCATTTGGCCTTTCACATGGACACTAACGGTAGAAATCTCCCACTAAAGGCGAATATGGCAAAAATGTCTATGGGAGAAAAATAAAGAATGATGAAGAATACCTGAGTGTAAGTATACAAATTATACCTCCCACTTTATCGGCATGTTACACAATATACAGGTAACTATGTAAGATCATGGATCAAGTAACCCCCATGAAGTGACAACAGTGTCGAAAATTATCCTATGGTAGAGCTTTAGTCAAAGCATCTACAGTATTATCTCGAGTATGAACCTTCTCAAGAATAATGCGCTCAGCGGCTAAGCAATCTCTAATGAAGTGATACCACACCTCAATGTTCTTGGTCTTTGCATGTAGACTAAATTCTTAGCCAATGCAATGGCACTTTGACTATCACTTAGCAAACGAGGTACATGTTGAGGTAGAACCATATCACAAGCAAGATGAGAAAGCCACAATGCTTCCTTACATACCTCACTTGCTGCAACATACTCTGCTTCTATAGTGGAAACAACTCTACATTCTTGAAGACGAGATCTCCAAGAGATAGCACCTCCAAAAAAATGAAAAATGTACCCTAATGTAGACTTATGATTGTCTACACAACCAACATAATCAAAATCTATGTAACCAATAATGGATACTTTCCCTCTACCCAAGCATAGACACTTGCCCTTGCCACTCAAATATCTCAAAATCATCTTGACTGCTTCCCAATGCTTCTTGCCAAGATTAGACATATATCTGCTCACAACTCTCGCTACAAATGCAATGTCTAGTCTCCTAGCTACCATAGCATACATGAGACTACCAACACCAGAATGATAAGAAATTTTGGTCATGAATTCCTTTTCCTCATCTGATTTGGGGCACTCATCCTTGCTCAATTTCACATATGTGAGTAAAGGTGTACTCAATGTCTTTCCACCCTGCATATCGAGCCTACGTAGTACTTTGGATATGTACTCACTTTGAGACAATTATATGCATCTTTTACTCCTATCATGAGTAATGTGCATGCCACAATATGTTTGGCATCCCCAAAATCCTTCATATCAAATGTTTGACTCAACTTCTTTTTGAGAATTGATAAGTCATAAGAGTACTTCCCACAATCAACATATCATTGACATAAAGTATCAAGCATATCAAGCTACCATGTGAGCATTTCTTTGTGTAGAGACAATGATCCTCATTGCTTCAAGAATAGCCTTGAGACTTCATAAAAGCATCAAACTTTTGGTACCATTGTCTAGGGGACTATTTAAGTCCATATGAGCTCTTCTTGAGCTTACAAACTAGACTTTCTTTGCCATGAACTAGATAACCCTCTAGTTGTTCCATATAGATCTTATCTCTAAGATCTCCATGCAAGAAAGTAGTTTTCACATCCATCTGGACTAGCTCTAAGTCCTCCATTGCAATGAATCCAAGCAACATTCAAAGGGTAGTCATCTTGACCACTAGAGAGAAGATTTGCTCAAAATCAACACCATGTGGTTGCTTAAAACCCTTTGCAACAAGTCACATTTTATACTTTGAAGAAGCACTATCTGATGTGAATTTAAGCTTATATACCCATTTACATGGTAAAGCTTTCCTACCCTTTGGCAAAGGTACTAAATCCCAAGTACCATTCTTGTGAATAGAATCCAACTCACTCTTCATGGCATGCTCCCACTTGACATGATCATTTGTCTGCATGGCCTCTTTGTAGCAAGAAGGCTCACTAGCATTTGTTACCATAACAAAATCCAAACCTGGAACATATCTATCAGGTGGATGTGAGACACATGAAGAGCATCTCAATGGTTGTTGAACAGAAACATTTGCAGACTTATCTAATCACACATTCTCTTGACCATCCCTATGTGCAACATTTTTATGCATGCTAACTAGAGGACTAATATCCTCAAACACCACTCTTATCACTTAAAAACCTCCTTAATGGGTTGTTTACGCATCTTAGACCCATTTAAAATGACATCAGTACTTCTAATCATTGACCGTGTTTCAGGATCCCATAAGCGATATCCGAACCTTCTCGACCATATCCAAGAAAAATGCATTTGTTTGACTTACGTTCTAGCTTTTGTCTAAGATTATTGGGTATATGAACATATGCCTCACAGCCAAAACTCAAAGGTGATCATAATATGGTGGCTTCCCTTTCCATAACTCTTGTTCCACTTTTAGACGTTTAATAGTACTAGGTGAAAGGTTAATCACATGAACTACAGGCAATACTTTTTCGGGCCAAAAGCCTTGTGAAAGATTTGCATGATGTAGCATAGAAACTACTCTATCGTGAATAGTTCTATTCATCCTTTCAGCTACACCATTATGTATTGGGGTATAAGGAGTTGTAAACTCTCTACAAATTCATCTAGACTAATAAAAAAGGTTGAATTCATGTGAGATATACTCACCCCCATTATTCGAATGTAAAGATTTGAGCTTAGTTTCTTTTTCAGTCTCAACTAAAGCAATCCATTTTTTGAAGATAGGAAATACCTCATCCTTTGATTTGATAGGACATACCCAAACTTTTCTAGTAGCATCATCTATGAAAGTGACAAAGTAAAGAGAACCACCTAATGACCTTGTGGGCATTGGACCACACACATCTATATGAATAAGATCTAAAGGCAAAATTGAAGAGTCAATGTGCATTTTATGCACATTGTTTGCTTTCCATATTGACAATGCTCACAAAATGAAAAATTAGAGAAAGATAACATAGGTAAGTAGCTAGAATGAGAAATATTTTCCATTTTGCTATGAATGTGGCCCAAATAGCCATGCCAAATACAAGCCATAGGTTGTTCATTAACAACTAACAAGTGTTCTTTTCGTGATACAAATAAAGGATACAGTGAGCCAACTTTGTTTCCTTTTGCAATAACCATATTACCCTTTGATATGCGAAATGATTGAGCATAGAAAATCACCTAGTAACCAAGGTCATCAAGTTGACCAATTGACATCAAACTACATAATAACTGAGGTACATGGTGAACTTATGCATAGTAACTTTTGAACCATCAACGAATTGCACAACCACATCTCCAATCTTGACAACATCACACTCGGAAGAGTCACCAAGTCTCGCAATACCAAGAGACTTTGCTGCATAAGTAGAGAACCATTCTCTATGTGACGTCACATGGAAAGAAGCACCAAAATATAGTAGCCATGTGTGGGAGAGAGAAATAGCCTTAAGAGCCTGAGTAGGCACAATAGTATCATCTTCAATCTTCGCGATTGAAGTAGATGGTGTAGGTAACTGTTTAACATGTCCATCAACATTTTGCCCTTTAGAATTCTTTAATGCATAATAGTCTTTCTTCATGTGTCCTTTCTTATGAAAATAATGGCATTCGATATCCCTCTTCCTTGATTTACTTCTACTCTTATTCCATTGACTATTTTTTTCCTTGTTCTTGCTCCTACCATGTTGCTTATTCTTTCCTTGATAAGAATCAAGAACATTATACACATCTCCACTTTGAGTTCCAACCATAGATTTTCTACAAATCTCCTCACTCAAGAGTGCTCCACATATGTCATCATAGACTAGTTTACCACCAGGTGCACTATTGCTAATAGTTGTGCAAAATGTATCCCATGATGATGACAAGGTGCATAACAACAAGGTTTCTTTCATTTAATTATCCATCTCCATTTTTTGAGCCTGTAACTAGGAGAGTATGGCATCAAACTCATTTAGATGAGTAGCAACACTATCTGTGTCCTTCATGTGAAGGTCATATAACTTTCTCATTAGATACACCTTATTCGATGCTGTTTCTTTTTCATATGTACTGCATAACTTCTTCCAAAGCTCCTTTGCACTTTCATAATCCAATACTGTAAAGAAAACATTATCTTCCAGGTGCAATCGAATGGTAGACCTAGCCATTTCATCCAACTCATTACAATCATCTTCATCCATGTCAACAAGATTCTTTGAGATTCCATTTACTAGTTTCCCTATATCAGCACATCTTTAATCTGATTCTTTCATAGGGAAAAGTTTGTGCCATCAAATTTTTGGATCTCAAAATGGTCTTTGCCCTACAAGTATAGCTCCTCCTTGGAACATTGGCACTAGACCATGATCCACAAGATGTGCCTAAGACCTATGATGCCTTGATGATGGAGAACTAAATAGAATGATAATGGAGCTAGAAGAATCCAAAAACCACTAAGGCTCAAAAAGGGATGATGAAGTGTTAGATTCTAAAAAAATTTCAACAGAGTCTTCCTAGAAAATTGAATTAATGAACAATAATGACCAACCAAAAGGATTATGTGAGAATCAATATGCTCACACCAATAAGTGTCTCAAGGAGTAAATCAACCACTATATAGTTGACAAAACCAAAAAATCTAGAAAAAATTTGACAGAGTATCCTCTACAAAATGAGCATATGACCAGTATCAAAATCTCATAAAACTACAAGTACTGACATGTTAACATGCATAGTGAACCACTAACTCCACTGCATATAATCAGTTACCCGAAAGAAGCCAACTAGACTTATCAAGCGCATATGAACAACTATCATACATCTCGTATGGCGAGGTTGGGTAAGTTTTCCACTTGCATCACCAAAGAGACCCTGACATCTAGGTGTCTCTGAGTTAAGAAAACCCCACCATGAGCCTCTTTATCAAATGTAAAAGGCTTTATGCAAAAAACATAACTGCTATATCAATGACCATGTGGACATACATAAGTGATATCCATAGAAGCATAGATAGTGTGTATGAAATGGCACTAAAAGGCTGAATTCATAGCCCAAACACTAGCCAACAACACTTGCAAGTGTTTTTCAACTCTATTATTTACGCTCAATAAACCTGCATAAATTTGCCGTGGTTGCTCCCATCATAACTGAAAACATTTCAAGAAACATGTAGATTTACTAGCATGGGTGAAAACCCAGCACCAAATATTAATATTTGTTGTCAGAGAAGTACAAAAGAGCACTCTTCGTGATGTTCTTGAACCTGTGTAATGAGAATGCACGAAAGTACTCCAAAATGACTCCAAAATTCACCCCAAAAACACTTCAAAATAGGTTCTGAAAGTAAAGAATGAAGCTTTGAGGGCCCAAAAAATGTTCAAGGTAATGTTAACCTTAATATTTCCCCTTCTTCAAAACACCACAAGAGTGTAGCTTAGTGGCAAGAGATTGCCAATTAAGTGAGCTCTTGAGGGACCAATACTTGGATGGATGAACTCCTGAGAAGTACTAGTAACCTTTGTTATCCTTGATAGTTGAGGTCCTCCCTCGTGCGTAGCCAATGGTGCCAATGGTGACTTGGATGACAGGGTATGCCAAGGTCTATGCCTTGATCACCACCTTAGTCATAAGTTTTAGAGAAATTCTTGGGTAAGTGGATGAGTGCTCACTTTGCTTGCACAAACACACAATACACAAACCATGAACACATATTTCTTAGGTCACACAAATGTGGTCGAACTTATAGTATGTGGTTGACCAGGCCACTATATGTTTTATTAAAGAACATATACTAAAAGTTTCTAATAGCCATTTGGCCTTTCACATGGACACTAATGGTAACATCAACTTCAAGAATATAAAAGTACGCATGTAACCACCTCTCAGCCAACAAAGCATGTGAGAGGCTCCATCCCTTGCTTACACATGGAAGCTTCACCATCACCTCAACCATCTCCCCAACCATCACCGCCAGGACCACATCCAATCATACTTCCTCTTCATATGTGCCTCTCACATACCCCAATGCTTAAGGGATTGACTGATGTAAGTATTGTGTAGCCCTCTAGCACAACACCATCAGCTCCAGTGGGAACTGAACAAGTGCAACAACAATTGATTTTGAGATGCAAGATCCCCTTAGTACCAACTTGCAATTCTTTGATACATAGTTTGTTTCATGGGAATATGAATGACCAAGATACCCAAGTTCCCAAATGGTTCATGAAGAAGGCCACCCTACTATTGACCAAGAGGATGATGAGCATACCATGACCGAAGACGATAAAGAATAGAACACAGTTCAACGAGATTAGGGAGAGCTTCATGGCACACATGACCAACAAGAGGAACATCAACACACCCAGGAAGCACAAGGACAAGTGTAGATGATTGAAGATGAACCCATCCCACATAGGTCTGCTTACACTGTTTTGCAATGGATGTATAAAATGATGCAAGCAGTTTGGGCCCGATGACAACTCGGTGAGGAGCAAAGCCAAGATCTTTTGCAACAAGAACTTGAGAACAGTGGGTTTGATGCCCCTGTCATTGAAGCCTTCAACATGTGAAGTGAGGCAGTGGGCACAGTAGAGGTCCTCAACTTTGTGTTGCATAGACCACTTCAACGATTTGATCCATGTTGCATCAATCTTCTCCCACGTGCAAGGCGACATATTTAATTTCAAGTGCCACCTAAACTTTCTCACTGATCTACCCTTCATGTACATACACCCCCACCCATCCCTCCAATCGATACAACCTCTCTCATCGAACCCACCATTCCCCCAATCACCACTAGTTCCCCCCTCTCCCAAGACATTCAAATTGCCTTTGAGACACCATTATAGTCCCCACCTCAATCCCCTCCCCATACATCTAGCCCATCCATAGAAATTGTTCTTGTAACTTCAAGTCCCACCACTACCCTCTCCACTCCCATATTGAACCTAGCACCCATCCAACCCACAATAGTGTTGGAGTTTGAGGTCTACGGAAGCACATGAGCAAGGAAGAAGAAGAAGCTTGAAGCACAACACACAATACTGAATGTATTACCAAGAGAATGTACAAAGATAAGTGAATTGTTAAGGTTATAGGTATATATACAAGCTAAGGGAAAAAACCTCTTGAAGAGGGAAAAAAGTGCTTTAGTGGTCCTAATGTGTTCACACACATCACTACCTAAATATATCAACAAATCCCCTTGGGAGTGATGCAATGAACAAGGAGCTGGCACTGATGTATAAGGAAGTGCCAAACTATGTGGAATCAATCCACAAAAGGAAGTAAGCCCAAAGCTTTGCAGAAAGCTTCAAAATTCTCCCTAGGTAGAGCCTTTGTGAAAAGGTATGCAATGTTCTCCTGTGTGGACACATATGCCAAATTGATCTCTCCATCAGAGAACCTTTCCCTAACATAATGATAGTGCACCTCAATGTGCTTAGTGCGAGCATGGAACATAGAGTTCCTCGCAATTGCCAATGCGCTCTCACTATCAGTGAAGATGGTAGTGGTAAAAGACTGAGCAACACCCAAATCAACCATAAGGCATCTAATCCACACACACTCAACAGTTGCTATGAAAGCTTCCCTATACTCAGCCTCACAACTAGAAGTGGCCATAGTAGGCTTCTTCTTGCTCAACCAAGATGTGCATGAGCTACCATGCATGAAGCATGAAACCACTTGTGGACACACGAGTGTCATAGCAACCATCCCACTCATAGTCAGAAAAAGCATGTAAATCTGGCAATAGTGATCCCCCTTGGGATAAAACAATCCAAGTAGCCGGGTACTAAAGTAGTAAAAGATGCACTTAACCGCCTGCCAATGGTTGACACCTGGGCAACACATAAACTTGCTCATCTATGAGACAACAAACTGAATATCTTGTCGAGTAATGCATAATAGCTTGCTGATAGAGAGCAGCATCAAATGCATCTCCAACATCATGAAGACTCAATCATAAACATGTTTCCATTAGAGTGGCGATAGGTTTGCAGTCATCAAGGCCAAAACGTTGCAATAATTGTCAATATATTTTGTTTGACACAAAGCTACTATGTCATCAGCTTGCATAAACTGAATGCCCAAATAATGATGCAAATGCCCCAAATCTAACATCTCAAATGGGGCATGCAAATCAGCCTTAAAATCAGCAATATGCTTCTCATGAGTAGCATGTCATCAACATAAACAACAATGATCAAAAGCACATCATTTTCATGCTTAGCATACAAGGTGCTCTTAGTTGGACTGATCTTGAAATCATGTGCAATCAGGTAGGCATGTATGCTTTCATACCAAGCACATGGTGCTTACTTCAAACCATATGATGCCTTTTTCAATCTGCACACTTTGTTTTCATGCCTTTTCTGCACAAAACCACGTGGCTGGAAAACATACACTTCTTCATGCAAGTCATCATTCAGAAATGTAGTTTTAATGTCCAATTGATGTACATTCCAACCATGATGAGATGCAAGTGCATAGATGCTACAAATAGTAGTCATTCTGCATGTAGGAGCAAAGGTTTCATAAAAATCAATGCCTCTTTCTTGAACATAACCTTTTGCATCAAGCCTAGCCTTATACCTGTCAATTGTTCCATCAGGCTTACGCTTTAGCTTGTATACCCACTTAGTGCCAATGGCCTTCTTTCCAGGAGGCAAGTCACATAAAGACCATGTACCATTTTTTATAATAGCATCATATCATGATTGCATAACAGACATCCAATTTTTTGAATTTTGTGCTTCATCAAACAAAACATGCTCATTCTCATCACAAAGACTAGAGGCAGCCATAACATAGCAATCTGATGCAAAAAAGCACTATGAGAGCCTAAATGAGTATGATATGATAGAGGTGCATCTAATTTGCTATCTTGTAAAGCCTGCACCAACCATTTAGGCATAGTATTTGCCTCCTCTATATCAGTTCTCTCATCAACAAGTGCATCATGTAAATTTGCATCAGAAATGGAATGATTTGCATCATCATGTGAAACCTGTAAAGGCTGAGAAATTACCTCATTTGGACCAAGATTAGACTATTCACCTATAAAAAGAGGCAAAAAAATGTCATACACATCTTTGGAGCTAACTCATGTCTCCTTAGTACATGAAAGTTATGGCTGAATTGCATCTTCCATAAAAACAACATCACAGCTAACCAAAATGTGTTTAGTTTGTGGATGATATAGGCGATAGCCTTTGCTTTCAGAATTGTACCCAAAAAAAATACATTTCACTGCTTTATCATCCAATTTCCTATGTTGTTGTTCAAGCACTAATGCATATGTCAAACAACCAAAGACACACATGTGAGCAATAGATGGCTTGCAACCATGCCAAGCTGCATATGGAGTGATAGACTAAAATGCTTTAGTGGGACACTTGTTAAGTACATATGTTGCACACATAATAGACTCAAGCCGGAAACTATGTGGTAAAGCCTGACTCTTGACCATACACCATGAGCAACATGTTCTTCCTTTCGGCAACTCCATTTTGTTGAGTTGTATATAACACTATACACTGATGTTTTATCCCACATTTAGCTAGAAATGCATTAAAATCAGAAGACATATATTCCCCCCCTCAATCAAAATAGAGGGTGCCCATTTTACATGCTAACAGATTTTCAACCAAAACCAGAAACTCTTTGAAGCACATGAACATTTTGGACTTTTCTTTCAATGGATATCATGCATGTCTAGAAAAATCATCAATGAAAGTCAGGAAGTAAAGATAGTTCCCAAAATAAGTTGTGTGCATAAACCACAAACATCACTATGACCAAGCTACAATTTCTAAGTAGCTCAAACTCAACCATCTTTTGGAAAGGGGGAGTGTTGCATTTTGCCCAAAATACAACCTTCCCAAACATGTTTACTAGGTGCCTCAAGTTTGGGCAAAGAGGACACCATTCCAAATTTCTATAGGCATATCAAACTAGCAAAATTTAGATGACCAAAGCATGCATGCCAAAGCTTTGCATCTGACATAGACTAAGAATCTTGAGCTGTACATGTTGAATCATTCATAGATGGTGCATAATCATGAGCTTATGTAGCCCATGACATAAAACGTTAGAAGCAATAATGACATCACCATTTGATAGATCATGAATATACATCTATCATGAACTAATTTCACAACCAAGTTAATCTTGTCTTATGTTGAAACTGATAACATATTTTTCTTGATCCTTGGCACAAATAAAGCATCTAACAATGTAAAAGAACTAAAATCAACAATATTCAGAATGATCTTACCAACTCCCATGATAGGATAATAGGAGTCGTTGGCATATGTGACAGTATTCCCTATAGAGGAAGGCTCAAGTGAAGTGAAGAAACTGCATTGCGAGGTACTATGTTTGGTTGTCCCACTATCAAAGTACCAAACATCAGAGTCTACTGCACACATACAATGTTCATGAGAAGATGGGTCATAATTACAAACAGTAGTAAATGCCCATTCTTCATTTTGCACAAGATTAGTAGACTCTATTTTGGGTGTAGAGGCCTCTACGCCAGTATCAATAGTGATTTACAATTACCAAACATCATCAGAAACAACAAAAATGATTTTAATCACGACCCACTGTAATATACAATCACACGATTTTTCCATGTAATGCTCCATATTGTGCAAGGCGAGTATTTTTTCAGCTTGAGGAGCCTAGGTAGAATGTACCTACCAATTTTCCTATTTTTTGGACATCGCTTGATACCCCAAAAGTAACTTAGGACATACTTTTTAACTAGACCGGCCATTACATGTGAAACTAGTCACTTCACCTCAAAAAACTATAAATAGAGCTGCAGAGCTCATTTTTGGGGTTGGCTTGTTGAGGAGAGCTTATAAGAGATAGAGTAATGAATAGTGTTTTTTTCTCTCCTTCCATGGTCTCTCTTATTGTCTCTTCCTTGTGTATGTGTGTATGTGTGTATGTGTGTATGTGTGTATGTGTGTATGTGTGTATGTGTGTATGTGTGTATGTGTGTGTGAATTTGTGTGCTTCTCATCTTCACCTTCATGCACATCACTCATTCATGATCTTCATACCATCATTACATCTCTACGGATTGACAATAAAGGAGGTGGAGCTCCTCGAGATGATACTTATCCTTGTCTAGAGTGTTACCATTAGTTTCCATGTGAAAGGCCAAATGGCCAACGGACACTTCTTTGTATATGTTCTTTAATAAAACATATAGTGGCATGGTCAGCCACATACTATAAGTTCGATCGCATTTGTAACACCTAAGAAGTTTGTGTTCGTGCTCCCTGTGTACTGTGTTTTTTTTGCATATTCTACATCCGTTGTGCCGAGTATCGTGCGTGGCCCTAGGAGCTGGGTTTTCTACTCCAAGGATACCATCGTGGAGCTCTTGAGAAGGAGAGCACACTATGATGCATCACCATCAAAATACTTCACTGGTATGAGAGCATTTCAATGCAAAAAGATTTGTTCCTTTTGTGCGAGCGAAGCGAGCACCAGCCCACCCACCCAAGGCTTATGACTAAGGTGGCGACCAAGGCGTAGACCTTGGCATACGTTGTCATCCGAGTCACCAAAGTCACCATTGGCTATGCATGAGGGAGGACCTCAACGATCAAGGAGGATAGAAGTTCTGGAACTTTCAGGGAGGTCACCCATCTCAGTAATATTCCCCCCGTAGCTCGCTTAACCATGGCAATCTCTTGCCATTAAGCTACACTCTTGTGGTGCTGAAGAAGGGGAAAGACTAAGGTTAACATTACCTTGAACATGCTTTGGTCCCTGAAAGCTTCATTCTTTGCTTTCAAAGACTGTTTTTGAAGCATTTTTGGGGTGTTTCTTGGAGCTATTTTGGAGTACTTTCACACATAGTTCTCTTCACACAGGTCCAAGAACATCAAGAAGAGTGTTCTTTGGACTTCTCCGACAATAAATATCAACCTTTGGGGCTATGTTTTCAGCCACACTCGTAAAACTACAGGTTTCTCGAAAGGTTTTCAGTTTTGGTGGGAGCAGCTACTGCAAATTTATGTAGATTTTTGAGCCTAAAACATGAAGTTGGTAGACACTTACAGGGTGTTGTTGGCTAGTTTTTGGGCTATGCATTTAGCCTTTTAGTGTCATTTTACTGCATATATTGAGCACATACACACCATGTATGCTTTTGTGGATAACTCTTATGTACGTCCATGTGGTCATTGATATAGCGGTTATGTTTTTTGCATAAAGCCTTTTACATTTGATAAAGAGGGTCCTGGTGAGGTTTTCTTAACTGGGAGACACCTAGATGTTGGGATCTCTTCGGTGATCTAGGTGGAAGACTTACCGAGCCTCATCATAGGAGATGTATGATAGTTGTTCATAGGTGCTCGATGAGCCTAGTTGGCTTCTATTGGGTAACTGATTATATGCAGTGGACTCAATGATTCACTATGCAAGTAAACATGTCAGTATGTGCAGTTTTATGATATTTTGACACTGGTCATATGCTCATTTTGCAGAGGATACTCTAGCAAAAATTTTCTAGATTTTTAGCTTTGTCAACTATACAATGGTTGACTTACTCCTTGTTACACTTATTCGTTGGTGTTCGGACTCTTCTAGCTCCATTATCATTCTATTCAGTTCTCTACCATCATGGCATCAGAGGTCTCAGGCACATCTGGTGGATCAGAGTCTAGTGCCAATGTTCCGAGGAGGAGTTATAACTTGCAGCGCAAAGACCATTTTGAGATCCAAAAATTTGATGGCACAAACTTTGCTCTATGGAAGAATCAGGCCAAAGATATGTTGATTCAAAGGAGGCAATGGAAGCAAGTAAATGGAATTTCAAAGAAGTCTACTGACATGGATGAAAATGATTGGGATGAGTTAGATGAAACGGCCAGGTCTACCATTTGCTTGCACCTACCAGATAGATGAAACGATTCAAAGGAGGCAATGGAAGCAAGTAAATGGAATTTCAAAGAAGTTTGCTGACATGGATGAAAATGATTGGGATGAGTTAGATGAAACGGCTAGGTCTACCATTTGCTTGCACCTACCATTTTGAGATCCAAAAATTTGATGGCACAAACTTTGCTCTATGGATGAATCAGGCCAAAGATGTGTTGATTCAAAGGAGGCAATGGAAGCAAGTAAATGGAATTTCAAAGAAGTCTGCTGACATGGATGAAAATGATTGGGATGAGTTAGATGAAACGGCCAGGTCTACCATTTGCTTGCACCTACCAGATAATGTTTACTTTATAGTATTAGATTGTGAAAGTGCATAGGAGCTTTGGAAGAAGTTATGCAATACATATGAAACAGAGATGGCATCAAATAAAGTGTAACTGATGAGAAAATTATATGACCTTCGCATGAAGGACACATATAGTGTTGCTTCCCATCTAAACGAGTTTGATGCTATATTCTCCTAGCTACAAGCTGAGAAAATGGACATGGATAATGAAATGAAAGCAGCATTGTTGTTATGCAGCTTGCCATCATCATGGGATATATTTTGCACAGCTATTAGTAATAGTGCACCTGGTGGTAAACTCTTCTATGATGACATATGTGGAGCACTCTTGAGTGAGGAGATTCTTAGAAAATCTATGGTTGGCACTCAGAGTGGAGATGCGTATAATGTTCGTGATTCTTACCAAGGAAAGAATCAGCAATATGGCAGGAGTAAGAACAAGGAAAATAATGTTCAATGGAATAAGAGTAGAAGCAAATAAAGGAAGAGGGATATCAAATGCCATTATTGTCATAAGAAAGGACACATGAAGAAATAATGTTATGCATTAATGAATTCTAAAGGTAAAGGACAGAATGTTGATTGGCATGTTAAACAATTACCTGCACCATCTACTTCGAGTGTGAAGATTGAGGAAATTAATGTTGGTGCATTTTACCCAAGCCTACATGCTTGATATATTTGATATCATCCTCATTTGTAAGTCACATGAGTAGTCATGTGAACACCTCTTGTAAAAGAGTTCATTTTTATCTCTTGTAATTGAAAAAAGAAAAAGGAAAAGGATGGCTTACCTCATGCATGATGTAAAAGCAATTTTGTGGCTCTAACTACCAAACCCCACGACTTTTTGAGCTGAGGGAATATCTCCTAACTTTGGGGATCACTTTTAGGTGGAGCCATTTGAATTCGAATTCAAAACTCCCTCCAAGAATAGCTATAAAAGGAGCAAGAAGGAAGAGGCGATTAGCAAGCCTTGTACGTGACCACCTCATGTCATTTTGTAGAGATTGAAGAGCTTACTCCATAGCTCTATCATTTTACTCCCATTGTGCAAAGATTAATTGCCAATGTGGTTGTAATCATATGTGAATCTATACATTTATCATCATCTACTTCTCTGTTTTGTTCTCTGCTATACTCACTCAGAGCAGTACATTCAGAAGGTCATATCTCGAGTTCTACGAATTCATTTTCAATGCTTTAACTTGCCCTGGATAGCTCATACTGTCTACTTTTTACGTAGAAATTTTCAAGGTCATTGGATTAATAGTTTTGAAGATATCTGCAATTTACTGCTCACTGGTCTATCTCTGCAGAGCCCCGAGAATGGTGGGCATGTTCCAGAAATTGATAAATCTTTTTCTCAGTGCTCAGTCCATCATTTGAAGTGTTTTAACTTGGATTGGGAAGCTTGCTAAGTCTATTTGCTATGCCCAAAAGGAATTTTTCTAATTCCTTCCAGGTTGAGAGCACTGTTCATTTTTTCCAGCAGGTGTATGTCCAAAAATAGCAAGTTTTGGGAGCTAGTCATTTCGCAACTAGTCTGTCTTGACTTAAACTTTTGGGATACATGTTCCAAAGTACTTGGCTGATATTTTGGTGGATTTAGGAAGCTCAAAGGGTCTAATAATCAACTGTGAAGTCTCAATTGGCTGGTGTGAAGCTGGTTGTAGCAGCACCTACTCATCTTTGGATTGCATCCACCATCTCTCTTCACAGTGGTATCAGAGCATAGTCAAGCAACATGGGAGATGGATTTCCATCAACAATTGACAAACTGGATCGAAACAACTACCCGGCATCGTCTCTAAGGATGGAGGCTTACCTTCAAGGGAGGAATGTATATGGATTCATATCCGGAGATGAAGCAATGCCAACCATGAGGAACAAAGGGCAACCATCACATGAAGAAGTGGAAGGACTTTCGAATTGGTGTTCGAAGGATGCACTTGCAAGGTCCTATATTCTAGACTCAATCTCTGATTTTCTTTTACCTCATGTCAAGGGATGCAAGACATCAAGAGAAACCTGGAATGCACTTGCTTCGTTCTTCTCTTCCAACACTCGAGCAAGGAAGAACCAATTGTGGATGGAGTTCACAACAATGAAGAAAAGCCCGAAGCAAAATGTGACTGATTATGTCACAAAGATGAAGGAGATTTCTGACCAACTTGGAAGCATTGGAGAGGTAATTGAAGAGGAGCAAATCATAAGACAAATCATGAATGGAATCAAAGCAGACGACAAGTGGGAGTCATTCACAACAGCCATGGATTTATACATGGATATGGATGTACCCGACCTCAACACACTCATGGGCCAACTCTTCACTCATGAAGCAAAGATTAGCAAAGGTGGTGAGTCCTCAAGAGGTAATCAAACTTCTGCTTTATATTCTGATAAAGCTAAGGTCAACGACAAGTCAAAGAATAGGAAGAATGAAGATGAAGGAAGCTCTTTCCAAGCAAACTTTGCAGGTAGAGGAAGAGCTAGAGGAAGAGGCAAAGGTGGAAAGCAAGGCAGGGGGAGATTCCAATCATCTCAACCTTGCAACATATGTGGCTTATCTAACCATACTACTGAAGAATGTTTCAGGAACCCGAGGAACTCAAGAGGAAGAGGATTCAATAGAGGTGGCTATGGATCAAATAGAGGTAGATACAATGGAGGCTACAACAACAACAACTACTACAACAACAACTACTACAACAACAATTACAACAACAACAACAACTATCACAGTGGCCATAGAGGAAGAAGAGATGACAATAACAACAACAACTATCAAAGTGGCAGAGGACCAAAGTCAAGAAGATTCATTATTGATTATGAATCTATCACCGAAGAAGGGTAAGGATGATGATCACATATTTTACATTGATTCGGCATGCTCGAACCATGTAGCAGGAAATGTGGCTTTACTTTCTGATTTGGAAGATCCTCATAACAAGCATGAAGTGCAGAGAGGAGATGACACAAAGCACTCAGTGGAGAAGATAGGTAATGTGAAGACATGAGATTGGAATATGAACCTCTTAAGCAAAGTCTTGTATGTCCCTACAATTACCAAAAATTTAATAAGTGTTGGACAAAGGATTGCAGGTTAGATTCAATCGATTTGGAGCATATGTTGAAGACCCAAGGCAAGGCTTTCGAAGGATTGCCAAAGGAGAAAAGACAGGAAGGCTTTTCACTTTTGAAGTGGAAGATACAAAGAACATAGCTTTGTTTAGCTATGGATCTCAAACTCTAACAGAGTTGGAGATATGGCACAAAAGGCTTGCTCACATTGGTGAGAGGACACTCATACAGATTTGCAGGGACCAAAGTGTACTTGGTTTGCCTAATATCACAAGGCAACACATGATTTATAAGTGTGAAGCTTGTGAACTCGGAAAGGCTCATAGACAACCTTTCAATAAGAAAGGATATATGTATCAAAATCCTTTGGATCTAGTGCACACGGATGTGTGGGGTCCAAGTAAGGAGCCATCTATATCAGGCTCAAGATATTATGTGTCTTTCATAGATGATTGTAGCAGGTGGACCATTCTGTTTTTCATGAAGCACAAGGATGAAGTGTTTAATTGTTTTAAGAAGTATATTGCTCTTGTTGAAAACCAAACAGGTAGGACTTTGAGACGACTCAGATCAAATGGTGGAGGAGAATACTTCTCTTCTGAATTTGATGCCATCTTGCATGAAAGAGGCATTAAAAGGGAAGTCACTACAAGGTATACACCCGAACTCAATGGTGTAGCAGAGAGGAGGAATAGAGCTATTGTCGAAGCTGCAAGGTCCATGCTCAACGAAAAGGGATTGCCGAACTACCTATGGGCAGAGGCTGTGTCGACAACCACATATCTCATAAATAGACTTCCATCTAAGTCACTAGATGGAACCACTGCATATGAAGTGTGGAATGGAAGAAGACCTTGTCTAGAGCATTGTAAAATCTTTGGATGCTTAGCCTATGCTCACATTCCTTCTCAAGTAAGAGGGAAATTGGATCCCAAGGCAGAGAAGTGCGTATTCATTGGTTATGATCAAAACCAAAA
Organism: Ceratopteris richardii; assembly: GCA_020310875.1. Taxonomy (NCBI): domain Eukaryota; kingdom Viridiplantae; phylum Streptophyta; class Polypodiopsida; order Polypodiales; family Pteridaceae; genus Ceratopteris; species Ceratopteris richardii. Next base: position 156,653,652 of record CM035408.1, on the reverse strand, counting down.
AGGATATAGATTGTACAATCCAACCAATAAAGGATTTTCTGTGAGTAGAGATGTAATTTTTGATGAAAACAAATCATGGTTTGATGATGACAGGAAAGTGAAGCTGCCATATGACTTGGATGAAGATTTTCCATCACTTCAACCAAAGGAGCCAAAGCAGATTGAAGAAAGTGATTTGGAGATTGACCTAGAAGACTTGGAAAGACTAAAGCTATGGAAGAACAAAGGTAAAGCAAAGATGCAGGATGCTACATATGGACCCGAGAGCTCACATCAACCACTTAGAAGGTCTTCGAGGGAGAAGAAGAAACCAGAGAGGTTTGGTTATGATACTTCTTTGGTCACGAAGCACTCAATCTACATTGCAAAGGATTCAACCAATGAAGAACCTACCACATTTGAAGAAGCACAAAGCAAGAAAGCTTGGAGAGATGCAATGGATGAAGAAATGGAAGCCTTGAAGGAGAATGACACTTGGGAGCTTGTACCTAACAAGCCATCTATGAAGGTAATTGGATCTTGATGGATATACAAAATCAAGAGGAATCCAGATGGAAGTATAAATAGACACAAAGCAAGGTTAGTTGCTAAAGGGTTTGCTCAAACCCATGGTATTGATTATGAGGAGACTTTCTCTCCTGTTGCAAAAATGCCTACAATTAGGGTTCTCATTAGTCTTGCTGCATCTAGAAATTGGAATCTTTATCAACTTGATGTAAAGAATGCTTTCTTGAATGGATGGATTTCTGAGGAAGTGTATATGGCACAACCTCCTGGATATGAGGATGCACATCATCCTAACTATGTATGCAAACTAAAGAAAGCTTTGTATGGATTGAAGCAAGCTCCAAGAGCTTGGAATTTCATATTGGTGACTTATTTGCAGGACCAAGGATTCAAAGCTAGCAAGGCGGATACCTCTTTGTTCATAAAGAGGAATGGATCTGAAGTGATCTATTTATGTGTGTATGTTGATGATATTATTATCACAGGCAATGATCTTGAAGGAATCAAACAGGTAAAGAGTCAAATGAAGGAGGAGTTCAAAATAAGTGACCTCGGACCACTCACTTATTTTCTTGGATTGGAGTTGATCTACACAGATTCAGGTATATACATCACACAAAGGAAGTATGTCCATGACATGCTCGTCAAGTTCAAGATGGAAAATACCAAGTGTGCAGGTACACCTATGGAGCAAAATCATAAGCTTAGTGCTTATGAAGGAGAGCCAATTGAAGACATCACAAGCTATCAAAGCTTGGTTGGAAGTTTGAACTATGCAACACTCACAAGGGTGGATATATGCTATAGTGTTAGCATATTGAGTCAGTTTATGCATAAGCCGAGAAGACGACATATGGAAGCGGCCAAGAGAGTCCTCAAGTACCTAAAGGGGACCATGAATGAAGGTTTGTTCTATTCATATACTTCAGATATTGAGGTAAAGGTCTACTCAGATCTAGATTGGGCCGGATCTAAAGATGATAGAAGAAGCACATCAGGGCGAGTTCTACGGATCCATTTTCAGTGATTTAACTTGCGTTAAATAGCTCATACTGTCTACTTTTTACCTAGAAATTTTCAAGGTCATTGGATTAATAGTTTCGAAGATATCTGCAATTTACTGCTCACTGGTCTATCTCTGCAGAGCCCCGAGAATGTTGGGCATGTTCCAGAAATTGATAAATCTTGTTCTCAGTGCTCAGTCCATCATTTAAAGTGTTTTAACTTGGATTGGGAAGCTTGCTAAGTCTATTTGCTATGCCCAAAAGGAATTTTTCTAATTCCTTCCAGGTTGAGAGCACTGTTCATTTTTTCCAGCAGGTGTATGTCCAAAAATAGCAAGTTTTGGGAGCTAGTCATTTCACAACTAGTCTGTCTTGACTTAAACTTTTGGGATACATGTTCCAAAGTACTTGGCTGATATTTTGGTGGATTTAGGAAGCTCAAAGGGTCTACTAATCAACTGTGAAGTCTCAGTTGGCTGGTGTGAAGCTGGTTGTAGCAGCACCTACTCATCTTTGGATTGCATCCACCATCTCTCTTCACAGTGGTATCAGAGCATAGTCAAGCAACATGGGAGATGGATTTCCATCAACAATTGACAAACTGGATCGAAACAACTACCCGGCATGGTCTCTAAGGATGGAGGCTTACCTTCAAGGGAGGAATGTATATGGATTCATATCCGGAGATGAAGCAATGCCAACCATGAGGAACAAAGGGCAACCATCACATGAAGAAGTGGAAGGACTTTCGAATTGGTGTTCGAAGGATGCACTTGCAAGGTCCTATATTCTAAACTCAATCTCTGATTTTCTTTTACCTCATGTCAAGGGATGCAAGACATCAAGAGAAACCTGGAATGCACTTGCTTCGTTCTTCTCTTCCAACACTCGAGCAAGGAAGAACCAATTGTGGATGGAGTTCACAACAATGAAGAAAAGCCCGAAGCAAAATGTGACTGATTATGTCACAAAGATGAAGGAGATTTCTGACCAACTTGGAAGCATTGGAGAGGTAATTGAAGAGGAGCAAATCATAAGACAAATCATGAATGGAATCAAAGCAGACGACAAGTGGGAGTCATTCACAACAGCCATGGATTTATACATGGATATGGATGTACCCGACCTCAACACACTCATGGGCCAACTCTTCACTCATGAAGCAAAGATTAGCAAAGGTGGTGAGTCCTCAAGAGGTAATCAAGCTTCTGCTTTATATTCTGATAAAGCTAAGGTCAAGGACAAGTCAAAGAATAGGAAGAATGAAGATGAAGGAAGCTGTTTCCAAGCAAACTTTGCAGGTAGAGGAAGAGCTAGAGGAAGAGGCAAAGGTGGAAAGCAAGGCAGGGGGAGATTCCAATCATCTCAACCTTGCAACATATGTGGCTTATCTAACCATACTACTGAAGAATGTTTCAGGAACCCGAGGAACTCAAGAAGAAGAGGATTCAATAGAGGTGGCTATGGATCAAATAGAGGTAGATACAATGGAGGCTACAACAACAACAACTACTACAACAACAATTACAACAACAACAACAACTATCAAAGTGGCGATAGAGGAAGAAGAGATTACAATAACAACAACAACTATCAAAGTGGCAGAGGACCAAAGTCAAAAAGATTCATTATTGGTTATGAATCTATCAGCGAAGAAGGGTAAGGATGATGATCACATATTTTACATTGATTCGGGATGCTCGAACCATGTAGCAGGAAATGTGGCTTTACTTTCTGATTTGGAAGATCCTCATAACAAGCATGAAGTGCAGAGAGGAGATGACACAAAGCACTCAGTGGAGAAGATAGGTAATGTGAAGACATGAGATGGGAATATGAACCTCTTAAGCAAAGTCTTGTATGTCCCTACAATTACCAAAAATTTAATAAGTGTTGGACAAAGGATTGCAGGTTAGATTCAATCGATTTGGAGCATATGTTGAAGACCCAAGGCAAGGCTTTCGAAGGATTGCCAAAGGAGAAAAGACAGGAAGGCTTTTCACTTTTGAAGTGGAAGATACAAAGAACATAGCTTTGTTTAGCTATGGATCTCAAACTCTAAGAGAGTTGGAGACATGGCACAAAAGGCTTGCTCACATTGGTGAGAGGACACTCAAACAGATTTGCAGGGACCAAAGTGTACTTGGTTTGCCTAATATCACAAGGCAACACATGATTTATAAGTGTGAAGCTTGTCAACTCGGCAAGGCTCATAGACAACCTTTTAATAAGAAAGGATATATGTATCAAAATCCTTTGGATCTAGTGCACACGGATGTGTGGGGTCCAAGTAAGGAGCCATCTATATTAGGCTCAAGATATTATGTGTCTCTCATAGATGATTGTAGTAGGTGGACCATTCTGTTTTTCATGAAGCACAAGGATGAAGTGTTTAATTGCTTTAAGAAGTATATTGCTCTTGTTGAAAACCAAACAGGTAGGACTTTGAAACGACTCAGATCAGATGGTGGAGGAGAATACTTCTCTTCTGAAATTGGTGCCTTCTTGCATGAAAGAGGCATTAAAAGGGAAGTCACTACAAGGTATACACCCGAACTCAATGGTGTAGCAGAGAGGAGGAACAGAGCAATTGGCGAAGCTGCAAAGTCCATGCTCAACGAAAAGGGATTGCCGAACTACCTATGGGCAGAGGCTGTGTTGACAGCCACATATCTCATAAATAGACTTCCATCTAAGTCACTAGATGGAACCACTCCATATGAAGTGTGGAATGGAAGAAGACCTAGTCTAGAGCATTGTAAATCTTTGGATGCTTAGCCTATGCTCACATTCCTTCTCAAGTAAGAGGGAAATTGGATCCCAAGGCAGAGAAGTGTGTATTCATTGGTTATGATCAAAACCAAAAAGGATATAGATTGTACAATCCAACCAATAAAGGATTTTCTGTGAGTAGAGATGTAATTTTTGATGAAAACAAATCATGGTTTGATGATGACAGGAAAGTGAAGCTGCCATATGACTTGGATGAAGATTTTCCATCACTTCAACCAAAGGAGCCAAAGCAGATTGAAGAAAGTGATTCGGAGATTGACCTAGAAGACTTGGAAAGACTAAAGCTATGGAAGAACAAAGGTAAAGCAAAGATGCAGGATGCTACATATGGACCCGAGAGCTCACATCAACCACTTAGAAGGTCTTCGAGGGAGAAGAAGAAACCAGAGAGGTTTGGTTATGATACTTCTTTGGTCACGAAGCACTCAATCTACATTGCAAAGGATTCAACCAATGAAGAACCTACCACATTTGAAGAAGCACAAAGCAAGAAAGCTTGGAGAGATGCAATGGATGAAGAAATGGAAGCCTTGAAGGAGAATGACACTTGGGAGCTTGTACCTAACAAGCCATCTATGAAGGTAATTGGATCTTGATGGATATACAAAATCAAGAGGAATCCAGATGGAAGTATAAATAGACACAAAGCAAGGTTAGTTGCTAAAGGGTTTGCTCAAACCCATGGTATTGATTATGAGGAGACTTTCTCTCCTGTTGCAAAAATGCCTACAATTAGGGTTCTCATTAGTCTTGCTGCATCTAGAAATTGGAATCTTTATCAACTTGATGTAAAGAATGCTTTCTTGAATGGATGGATTTCTGAGGAAGTGTATATGGCACAACCTCCTGGATATGAGGATGCACATCATCCTAACTATGTATGCAAACTAAAGAAAGCTTTGTATGGATTGAAGCAAGCTCCAAGAGCTTGGAATTTCAGATTGGTTACTTATTTGCAGGACCAAGGATTCAAAGCTAGCAAGGCGGATACCTCTTTGTTCATAAAGAGGAATGGATCTGAAGTGATCTATTTATGTGTGTATGTTGATGATATTATTATCACAGGCAATGATCTTGAAGGAATCAAACAGGTAAAGAGTCAAATGAATGAGGAGTTCAAAATAAGTGACCTCGGACCACTCACTTATTTTCTTGGATTGGAGTTGATCTACACAGATTCAGGTATATACATCACACAAAGGAAGTATGTCCATGACATGCTCGTCAAGTTCAAGATGGAAAATACCAAGTGTGCAGGTACACCTATGGAGCAAAATCATAAGCTTAGTGCTTATGAAGGAGAGCCAATCGAAGACATCACAAGCTATCAAAGCTTGGTTGGAAGTTTGAACTATGCAACACTCACAAGGGTGGATATATGCTATAGTGTTAGCATATTGAGTCAATTTATGCATAAGCCGAGAAGACCACATATGGAAGCGGCCAAGAGAGTCCTCAAGTACCTAAAGGGGACCATGAATGAAGGTTTGTTCTATTCATATACTTCAGATATTGAGCTAAAGGTCTACTCAGATGCAGATTGGGCCGGATCTAAAGATGATAGAAGAAGCACATCAGGGTATATATCATTTGCAGGCTCAAAAATCATTTCTTGGTCATCAAAGAAGCAACCAATCGTGGCATTATCTTCTATTGAAGCAGAATATAGAGGTTTGGCTAATGCAACTCAAGAAATCATGTGGTTAAAGTCTTTGTACGCAGATCTTGGACTTCATTCTTCAACACCTCATATTTTTGGTGACAACACAAGCTCACTACATCTAGCAGCTAATCCGGTATACCATGCTAGAACCAAGCATATTGAAGTCCACTACCATTACGTAAGGGAGAAGCTAATGAGCAAGGATATTCAACTATCCTATGTCTCTACAGATACGCAATGTGCCGACATGTTGACTAAAGCTCTTGATGGTACAAGATTAAGTAGATTCAAGTTGATGATTGGCTTGCAGGAAATCAAGGACAATTGAAGACTTATTTGAAGGCCAAGCATGTTAGGCTTGAGCGGGAGCTATTGGTGCATTTTACCCAAGCCTACATGATTGATATATTTGATATCATCCTCATTTGTAACTCACATGAGTAGTCATGTGAACACCTCTTGTAAAAGAGTTCATTTTTATCTCTTGTAATTGAAAAAAGAAAAAGGAAAAGAATGGCTTACCTCATGCATGATGTAAAAGCAATTTTGTGGCTCTAACTACCAAAACCCACGAATTTTTGAGCTGAGGGAATATCTCCTAACTTTGGGGATCACTTTTAGGTGGAGCCATTTGAATTCGAATTCAAAACTCCCTCCAAGAATAGCTATAAAAGGAGCAAGAAGGAAGAGGCGATTAGCAAGCCTTGTACGTGACCACTTCATGTCATTTTGTAGAGATTGAGGAGCTTACTCCATAGCTCTATCATTCTACTCCCATTGTGCAAAGATTCATTGCCAATGTGGTTGTAATCATATGTGAATCTATACATTTATCATCATCTACTTCTCTGTTTTGTTCTCTGCTATACTCACTCATAGCAGTATCTTCAGAGGGTCATATCTCCAGTTCTACGGATCCATTTTCATGATTTAACTTGCGTTGGATAGCTCATATTGTCTACTTTTTACGTAGAAATTTTCAAGGTCATTGGATTAATAGTTTTGAAGATATTCGCAATTTACTGCTCACTGGTCTATCTCTGCAGAGCCCCGAGAATGGTGGGCATGTTCCAGAAATTGATAAATCTTGTTCTCAGTGCTCAGTCCATCATTTGAAGTGTTTTAACTTGGATTGGGAAGCTTGCTAAGTCTATTTGCTATGCCCAAAAGGAATTTTTCTAATTCCTTCCAGGTTGAGAGCACTGTTCATTTTTTCTAGCAGGTGTATGTCCAAAAATAGCAAGTTTTGGGAGCTAGTCATTTCGCAACTAGTCTGTCTTGACTTAAACTTTTGGGATACATGTTCCAAAGTACTTGGCTGATATTTTGGTGGATTTAGGAAGCTCAAAGGGTCTACTAATCAACTCTGAAGTCTCAATTGGCTGGTGTGAAGCTGGTTGTAGCAGCACCTACTCATCTTTGGATTGCATCCACCATCTCTCTTCACAATTAATGCTATTTCTGATGATGCTAATGTGTTGACACTTGATAGAACTGTGCCAATTGAGGCTCTTATGGCTGATTCTCTTTCCCACACATGGCTGCTAGATTGTGGTGCTTCTTTCCATGTGACACCACACAGAGAATGATTCTCTAATTATGCAGCAAAGTCTTTTGGTACTGTGAGACTTGGTGACTCTTACCAATGTGATGTTGTGGGGATTGGAGATGTGGTTGTGCAGTTCATTGATGGTTCAAAATTTACTATGCATCATGTATGCCATATACCTCGGTTATCATGTAGTTTGATGTCAGTTGGTCAACTTGATGACCTTGGTTACAAGGTGGTCTTCTATGCTCAATCCTTTCGCATATCAAAGGGCAATATGGTTATTGCAAAAGGAAGCAAAGTTGGCTCGCTTTATCCTTTATTTGTATCATAGAAAGACCACTTGTTAGCTGTTATTGAACAACATATTGCTTGTATTTGGCATGGTCGTTTGCGCCATATATCTCGTATTGGAATGGAAAATCTTTCTCATTTTGGGTACTTACCTGTGTTATCTTTCTCTGATTTTTCATTTTGTGAGCATTGTCAATGTGGAAAGCAAACCAAAATGTGCATAGAATTCACATTGACTCTTCAATTCAGCCTTTAGATCTCATTCATACAGATGTGTGTGGTCCTATGCCCAATAGGTCCTTAGGTGGTTCTCTTTACTTTGTCACTTTCATAGATGATGCTACTAGAAAAGTTTGGGTATATCCTATCAAATCCAAGGATGAGGTAGCCCCTACTTTCAGAAAATGGATTTCTTCAGTTGAGACTAAAAAGGGAACGAAGCTTAAGGCTTTACAGTCAGATAATGGGGGTGAGTATACCTCACATGAATTCAGCCTTTCCTATCAATCTAGAGGGATTCCTAGAGAGTTTACAACTCATTATATCCTAGTACAGAATATTGTAGATGAAAGGATGAATAGAACTATTCAAGATAGAGTAGTTTCTATGTTGCATCATGCAAACCTCTCATAAGGCTTTTGGGCAGAAGCATTATTGACTATAGTTCATGTGATTAACCTTTCACCTAGTACTGTCAAAGGTCTAAAAGTGGCACAGGAGTTATGGACAAGGAAGCCACCATATCATGATCACCTTTGAGTTTTTGGGTGTGAAACATATGTTCATATACCCAAGAATCTTAGACAAAAGTTAGACCATAAGTCAAAGAAATGCATTTTTCTTGGATATGGTTGAGAAGAACAATTTGGATATCACTTATGGGATCCTAAAACATGGTCACTGATCAGAAGTAGTGATGTCATTCAATGAGTCTAAGATGCATAAACATCCCATTAAGGAAGTTGAAGTGAGAAAAGTGGTGTTTGAGGATACTAGTCCTCCAGTTAGCATACATAAAAATGCTCCACATAGGGATGTTCAAGAGAATGTCTAATCAAACTAGCCTAGAAATGTTCTTGTTCAGCAACCGTTGAGATGCTTTGCACATGTCTCACATCCACCTGATAGATATGTTCTAGGTTTAGATTTTGTTATGCTAACAGATGCCGGTGAGCCTTCTTGCTACAAAGAGGCTATGCAGTAAGAGGATCATGTCAAGTGGGAGCATGCCATGAAGAGTGAGTTGGATTTGATTCACAAGAATGGTACTTGGGATTTAGTACCTTTGCCAAAGGGCAAGAAAGTTTTACCATGTAAATGGGTGTATAAGCTGAAATTCACATTAGTGAGCATGACTTGTTGCAAAGGTTTTTAAGCAACAACATGGTCTTGATTTCGAGGAAATCTTCTCTCAAGTGGTTAAAATGAATACCTTGTGCATGTTGCTTGGATTCATTGCAATGGATGACTTAGAGTTAGTCCAAATGGATGTGAAAACTGCTTTCTTGCATGGGGATCTAACAAATGAGATCTATATGGAACAACCAGAGGGTTATGTAGTTACTGGCAAGGAAAGTCTAGTTTATAAGCCCAACAAGGACTTGTATTGACTTAAATAGGCCCCTAGACAATGGTACCAAAATTTTGATGCTTTTATGAATCCTCAAGGCTATTTTCAAAGCAATGAGGATCATTGTCTCTACACAAAGAGATGTTCATATGGTAGCTTGATATTGACTATGTTGGTTGTGTAGACAATCGTAAGTCATATAGTGGCCTGGTCAACCACAGATTGTAAGTTCGACCGCATTTGTAACACCTAACAAATCTATGTTCGTGCTCCCTGTGTAGTGTGTTTTTTCTGTGTATTCTGCAGCCTCTGTGCAGAATACCGTGTGGGGCCCTAGGAGCTAGGTTTTCTACTCCAAGGATATCATCGTGGAGCTCTTGAGAAGGAGAGCACACTGTGGTGCATCGTCGTCACAATACTTCATAGAGCAACATCTAGCTAGCATTCTAATACCATGCAGAGAGTACATGTGTATAAATAAAATAAAAAGAAGAGTGTACTCACAAAATGAAAGAGTGTGAGAGACTCAAAGTGAATAGACCAAGAAAAGGGTAAACTCACATGGATTAGAAATGAGCTTGCCAAGAGCATGGAATAGGCTTTACAAGCTTCTTACCAAGTACAAAGTGGGGGAGAGGCCCACCTTATATAGAGTTGGAGGAGGCTCTCCAAATTACATCATATGTGGGATAATCCCCCCTTGAAGGAGAATGAATACAATGGTAGAAGCAAATGGCAAGGTACGCAAATACAATGAGATACAATATAAAATGATATAAAATGGAGTGTCTTATGGATACACTAGAGATGCACTTATGTGGATACAAATGGAAATGAGGTAGAAGAAATCATGTCATCAAAAATTGGCACTTGTGATAGTACTCCCTGTAGGAGCAAGCTCAAGTGAAGCAAAGAAATTGCATTGTGAGGTTATATGCTTGGTTGTACTATTGTCAAAATGCCAAACATATGATTCCATTGGAAAAATACATTGGTCATGAGAAGATGGATCATAATTGCAATGCATGGTAAATGCCCTCTTCATTCTAAATAATATTATCAAACTCAATTTTAGTAGTAAAGACTTCAATCACAACCATTCTAGCCTCTTTCTTCTTTTCCTCTTTTGCAATTATTTTGGGACAAGTCTTAATGACATGACCATTCACCTTACGTTACTTGAAAAAATATTTGCTTTTCTATTTTCTAGTCACCTTTATCTTTCTTCTTTGATTGTGCAGCATTAAAAGATTTCTATCACGAACAAAGGAAACCATCTTGAACCTTAGATTCCATGTGACTTCTATACCTCATTATTGGTTCAAAATTTCAAGAAACCAATGCTTGCATTGCGTTTATAATGTGTCAAAACCCTAAGATTGACTCTCTACTTGCTAAATTCTGACATCTCAAAGTTTTTCCAACAAGTCAATTTTTACATCCATATGCAACATGATAGATAACCTGATGATGCATCCAAGGTTGGTTTTATCGGAACCTTGCTCTATGCTCAAGCATTATCATGGTCAGCCCCAATCTTGGAGAAGGATATGGCAATACTTCACGAGTATGAGGGGTTTCTCCGAGAGCTCACCGCTACGTTTGGAGATGCAGACATGAGTCGAGTGGTAGAAACAAAACTCCAAAAGCTACATCAAGGTAAGCACACTGCCTCTACCTATGCATCAAAATTTAGGCAATTGATATGCAATCTCACTTGGCATGTAGAATATTTCATAAGCCAATTTGGATGGGTTCTAAGGGATGATGTGAAGGACCACTCAAAATGCTAGAGGTTAAGACATTGAATGAATACATCACCCAAGACATTCGATGTGATAGCCATCTTTTTGAAAGGAAACAAGAAAAACAAGTACACAAAAGACTTCTCCATTGGAAACCCTTCCAGCCCACTCCTAAAGAAGAGCCTATGCTTGAACCTATGTAGATAGACATAGCTAGGTTCAGACCTCTAACCCCATAAGAAAAATAGAGAAGGAGAAGTAACAAGTTATGCCTCTATTGTGGAAAGCTTGGCCATATTACAGATAATTCTCCAAACAAGAGAAAAAAGCAGTCATGCTTGTTGACCAGGGAAATGAGCAAGTCAAGTTGTAAAGGAGACCATATAGCCAGACCATGATATAAGAAAGGGTCTCATAATTCTATCAACACCCATAGAAACTATCTTGCCCCTATCAAGCTAATCATGCCTAAGAAGACCCTTTCCCTTAAAACCCTAGTAGATCAAGATCCTCTTCATGTTTCATCGATGAAGGATTGGTTAAGACACACATGATTCCAGTACTTCAAAAGAAGAAACTAGTGGTAGCTGAAGTAGTAGATGGACGACCTCTAGCATATGGGAATATTACTGTGGAAAAAACACCATTAAGAGTACACCTTGGTGACCACAATTCCCACATATGTTTCAATGTAATATAAAGTGCAACAAATCCTGTTATCAATGGAATGCCTTGGCTAAAGAAATATAATCTAGCCATCCAGTATAGTCACCCAATCCATACCAAGGCTTTAAAGATGTTTTCAAAAGAAGAATGCAGATATCCTCCCAGAGCATAGAACTTATGATTGTGCCATATAACTTCAAGGGCGAGCACCACCACCCTTTGGAACAATCTACAAACTATCCCTAGAGGAGCTTATAGAATTAAACAAGAACATTGATGAGCATCTAGCCAAGGGAGAGACACTCAAAGTCTCTAGTAGGAGCTCTTATTCTATTTCTAAAAAAGATGGATGGGATGCTGAATGTGTGTAGACTATCGTGGGTTGAATAAAGTTACTATGAAGAGGAGATCCCCTCTACCACTCATATCAGAGCTCTTGGAATGCCTTTGAAAAGCAAAGTTCTTCATGAAGGTTGACCTTTGAGGAGCTTACAGTCTTGTCAGGATCAAAGAAGGAGATGAATGAAAGGCAACATTTCGAATAGGGTATGGGCATTTTGCATATGTACTTATGCCATTTGGTCTAACAAATGCTCTAGTCATCCTCTAATATATGATGAATGATCTTTTTCGAGATTATTTAAATGATTTTGTGGCAATATACCTCAATGATATATTGATATTCTCCAAAAATCTAGAGGATCGTGAATGTCATGTAAAGATAGTGCTAGAGAGACTAAGAGAAAATGGTCTATATGAAAAATTGGAGAAGTTCTCTTTCCATCAGACAAAAGTGGAGTTTTTAGGATAGATTGTATCAGAGAAAGAAACCGTTATGGACCCTAAGAAGATCAAGGCAATCCTTGACCTTCATGTGTTTGAGATGTACAGTGTTTTTTAGGTTTTGCCAATTTTTATAGGATATTCATAAGAAATTACTCCAAGATAGTGACACCTCTCACAAAGCTTACATGAAATGCAAATTTCTCATGGACCAATGAAGAAGAAAAAGCCTTCTGGACCTTGAAATTAGCATTCACCATTGCTCCAATTCTAGTTCGTCCTTATCATAGCAAGCCTTTCTTCCTAGAGACAGATGCATCAGACTTTGCCTTAAGGGCCGTTCTATCCCAACATGCGGATGATAGACACCTACATCTAGTTGCATATCACTATGGGAAATTCTCCCCTCTAGAGATTAATTATGAAATCCATGATAAAAAAAATTCTTGCAATAATGGATGCATTTGATACCTAGAGTCACCATATAGAAGGAGAAACCCATAAAGTTACTGTGTATATAGTTCATAAGAATTTGGAGTATTTTATGACCACTCACATCCTCAATAGAAGGCAATATCGATGGAGTAACTTTTTATCTAGATTCTACTTTGTCATCTGTTGCTCTAGCACAATGGTGAGAACCACGTTAAGAAGCTCCACCTCCTTAATGTCAATCCGTGGAAGAGATAGGAGTGATATGAAGATCATGAATGTGAGATGAAGTGAGAGTGAAGGTGAGAAGCATAGAGATGCACACACACATACACACACACTACGAAGAGACAAGCAAAATACAATGGAAGGTGAGAAATCAACTCTATTACCCAAGAACACTCTTACAAGCTCAAAATAGCTCTAAGCTCTTCTCTACTCAAACAAGCTAACCTCAAAAATGAGCTCTCTAGCTCTTTTTATAGATTCTAGACTAGTTTTGACCGGTTTCACATCTAGTGACTGGCATAGTTAAAAAATAGGTCCTATGCGCTATTTGAGAGGGTAAACGGTGTCTAAAAATAACCAAAATTGGTACACTCATTCTACCTAAGCTCCTCAAGCTCGAGGACTCCTCGGCTTGCACAAAATGGAGCTATAGTTTACAAAAAGGGTTTTTTCTATGTTACATATGTTACAATAGTGATAAAAATCACTGTTGGAGGTTTTGAAGAATATTTATAAAACATATTTATTTGAAAAATTGATTCGACTGACTCCCTGCTCTGTCTTTACATGCTTCCGCGTCTTCTGTGCCTCTGGCTACTGCCAACACTCCCCTCCCTCTCGCTTTTGTCGTCCTCGACAGAACCTTGTTGTGCGGTCTGTCAGATGTAATTCTGGAGTAGTTCCTGAGCGAGGGTGTGTTCTGATATTCGAACGCCTCGGGCCAAATCTTCCTTGAGTTTCTCCCAATCAATGGGTTGTGGTTCATCTGATGGCGGGAGTCGATAATGCGTGGAATAGACCATCTGTTCACAGGCAAATAGTTGAAGCAAATGCGTGGGCCTGCTGATGAACACCTATGAATGGTATTCCCAAAAACCGGTTGTGAACATTTCTTCGAAAGTCTGCTTATAGCATGCTGTTGTAGAGTCATTGTATAAATTTTTTCATAGGAACCCCTTCTTATCCATCTTTCCACAAAAAGGCATAAAAACCTCTTCTTAGACTTTAGTGCACTTCCTTTTATAAAAGCCTTCCTTTTGGGTATTTATAGAATGGGAGCACATTTTGTATACGTGCGCACAAACTTCCCTCCCTCTCTCTCTAGTTTGTTACCTTTTTTGAAATCCCACTACCATATAAAGATTTTCTTGATTTAGCACATGTGGTCTTTTGACCACATGTTTTTATTCACATATGCCTCTCTTCTCTATATAAAGAAGAGCCTCATTTGTAAAAGAGGAGGTCCCTTGGCAATGGCCTTGGCCTCCATTTTGGTAATGGAAGAAGGTGTCATTTGTTACTCTCTTGCCTCCTTGTGTGCAATGGCGTTGGTCTTGGTGTATGGATTTGCATGTGTGTGTGCATGGTTGGGAGGATGTTCCCCTTTGCTCCTTGTGACGTTGGCCATTGTTGCCATTGCTCCATGAGCGTGGGTGAACCTCTCCTCTCATTCTTTGCACCAACTTGGAGAAACCTCTCACTTCCATGTGAGGCGGTTAGGGTTTGTTGCTCCCCTTTTCTCAACAATTTGGCGCCGTTGCCGGGGACGTCGGCCTTTAGCCGTTGGTTTTTCCAAGTTTGCGTGTCCATATTTCGTGAGATGCACCTTGACACTTGGAGGAGGATGAATACGTGTGGCCTTCGGTTGGTCTAGGGTACCTCCCTTCTTTTAATTTTTGAGTAATTTTAGTTCATTTCTGTTTAATGCACAAAAACTTCCCCTGACCCCCTCCTCTCTCTCACACCTCCACATACACATACTCACTCTGGCATCACCCCTCATTTTCTTCATTTCTTGGAATAGGTGTTTGCCTTGGGTAAAGAGAGTGGGTAGTTTTCTTCTCCCGTCCCTCCCTCTTGTCCAATTCAAGAAAACCAAAATAAATTTGAACACATGAACAAGCAAAAGTGTCGCGATTGATTGTTTTACATATACGCAAAGGTGTGGAGGGGTTAACTTACTCCTCTCTCTCTCTTCAGGTACGTTGTCACAGACTTGATGGGGGTTGGTGGGAGTTTTAAGTCTCCTCCTCTCACTCTTCCACTCTCCCTTCCACTTTATGATTCATAATGGCAGGGGAAGATGCAGAACCTCCCGCTCTTCGTCAATTTTCACGGGTGAAACTGCGGGGCTCTCCTTTCTCTCACTTCTGGTTTGAAGTGGAGTCCGTTGAGGGATTGAGCTTCATCGGCGTCCCCCTGTTGGTGGCTATGGAGTTTCGTTCTCCTGCCCCTCTGCGTGCAAGCCCTGTTGAGGTCAAGCCGCAGGGGTTCCCTTTTTCTTCCATCACTAGTGCGCGTTTGAGACCATTTCTGTGTTTTAAGGCTAGACCTAGATCTTTTCTCAGAAAACTGTTGTTCAATCGTGGGGTGCGGAGGTCTCTGATGATGGCATGCTTCAATCTTCCCTCCTTTTCGCTATTGTTCTGCTTTGTGCTTCCCTTCTCAATGAAGCATTGGAGCTCTCAAGACTTGAAGATCTGGTGATGCTTCCTTTTATGGTAGCTCTCGACGGATCTTATGATCTCTATCTCCTGCAGTGCACCAAGAAGACGTCGGATTAACGAATATGTGTGCACACACGCTTGCCTGTTCCCTTCTTTGCGTAGTATTTTTGGGGCTTCCCAATCTCCTCTTCGATTTGGGTTGAGCCTTGACTCCCTGCATGCTTCTATGATACAAGGAAGTGATTTGCCATACGATTCTAATGCTTACTGACTATACGCAAGAACATGTATATTTAATGAAGCTTCACGATGGATGTTTCTCTCATCTGTAAGTCAATAATTTTGGTTGCTATACAAAATGTGTTAAGTGGTCTTGCCAGAATGATATGCGGTGAAGCCACAGGAGAACGACATTTGTGGCATGGCACATAGTTGCTTAGATGACGAGGAGCCAATCTACGCTTTCTGAAAATCCATGCCGGCTTTTCCGTGCGTCTGATATTGATGTCCAGAATTTTATTGCATGAATGCAGGGTTTCAGGTCGCTCACAACAATCATTTGGTAGTCAAAGGCTGCTATCTACGCTGCTAAGTACTCATTGAGGATGTCTGGGGCAAACTGTCGTGCTCTGCAAAAGTGTTTTAGGGTCGAGCTATGTGGCTTCTCTTGCCTAGTTCCTGACTCCCACCATTTTCTATCGTGCATAGGCAAGCATCCTGTGTGAAACCTCCCTAGTGCAACAAGCAAAACTCTAAGCGGAGATCTTGCGAGATTGAGATAACATACTCCTCTTTCAAGTGGCCTACTACAGGCGTTGATAGTTTCTCTTTTTTAAAGATAGGTTGTGAATGATTCTGCCTTTGGCCTTCCATTGTTACAACAATGTAATGTTGATATCTCTTTCCCCACCACTCAGCTCACCACAGAAACATAGGAGTGGCTACTGAGAACATATGGGCACTAAGAGTAAAACCAAATGTGGTGAGGGCAAACATCTTTGCCTACCAATAATAAAACTAGTGCTGTAGGACACTCATGGTTGAAAACTTGGTCATTGTATAGCATCTGTTGGGCACGTTGTTTGGAGTTACCCCGCTTTAGTAAAGATTCACATGCTCGGACCCTATCACTAAGCACATGATTGGGTCACTACTTGGATGGAGTTGGAGTGAGGCCTTTCGTGCATCATAGCTCGGAAGTACTACGGTTAGCTGTTCCTCCACAAGACTGCTCATGCTTGTGTGTTGATTGGGCTATGTTCTCAATAATTGATGGTTGCATTCGTGATTTTGCATTTTTCTTTTGAACATCTCTAAGGATGATAAACATAGAAATTGCACCGTTAGTACTACTATATCACCATGCAGGGGCTTCTTGAGAGGGCATTGCTTTAGTAGGGTTTATGAATGAAAGGTTGACATAATCTCATAGACTTTTGGTTTCGATTCATTTATGGGACCTATGGTCATACATGGCTACCTGACGATTTAAGTCCAATCCACAGATCTATATTGTTAGAACCACGAGTCTCCATGCTCCCTTGGCATGCCTAAGTGAACTGATCAATAGCGAATTAAACAATACCAATCTGTTGTGAGGATGAATCCTTGATTCTGAGCTAGTCAATCCACAGACAAGGCACACTCTATGAGAATTTTTCTGATATGCACGAATGTGTTCTAACGATGGTTTCAAACTCTGAAAGTCATGACTTGCACGATACTTGTAGCTTAATAAATCTTAAAGATTGCTTCTTGAAGGTTTTCTTCCGGTGTCTCTCTTGAAAGGAATAAAGAACAGATCAGAAAGAACGGCAGACAATGATGTCGATGGGAACTCTCTTCAACTTATTTATATGAGATTGGTTCAGACTACACAAAAATTTATCTACGTAAAGCTATATTATGCATGAAATCTGTCAGTTTGGGAGCATAGGAATGTCATAATTTCCTTTATTTTTTGGTGAATTGCCTCCATGCTTCATTATAAATTTTTCCAGTGATGTTTTTCTCAGTTGATATGCTTATCGATGGGAGGGTATGTGATTGTGCTATACACAGTCTAAGGCTTATGGCTCTGCATATCTCTTCTCTATATGCCACTACAAGGGAAAGTGAAAGTTATGAAGTTTGTGTGATCACCTTTTTTCTTGGAAGAAAAATGGATTGGTGTGGTTGAAGGTGTGCACTATCCTATTTAGAAAGGGTGTCCATAGGGAGTATCATCTTTCAAAATATTATCATTAGATAGCACCATGCTGAGCATAGGAAAAATCAAGTGCATATTTTTGAATAATAGCTAAGTATTGAAGCTCACACATGTGCGAATTATGTGTTGGAACTCTCTCATCATCATTTCTTGTACTTATCTGCACACGACTATACAAATTGGCACACTCATTTACGATAATAAAAGAGCAGCATACTTTGCACTACATGTCACACTTGCACATGTTTGATTGTGGCATATTTAATGATTACCCATGCTCTTTTTTTGTCTGTTCTCATTTTTCCAGACAAAAGGTTGATGGTATGGGTGGTGTTCTGCCTCACTTGGGGGTTGAATTTTGCACTGATAGACTTTTCTTGTGATTATGATTTGACTGTGCACAAGCCAAAATTTTTCTTGAATACTGGTTGAATTACTCGAGGCCATTATACCTGAGGAATATTGACCAACTATATGACTTCGAGGGAACTGAGCTCTGAGTGTTTTAGTTTTCATAAACTCAATTGCTATACAGGATGAACTGAAGGGATGCTTTGATGCTCCTATCATGATTTCACTAATTATCTTGTTGGGCGATCTAATCACCTCAAACGAAGCCTTTAAAAGATCTAATTTTCATTCGTAATGACTTCAGGAGACGGCAATCTTCAAATTGCTTATTGTGCTCAAATCTGTCTTTTCTTTGTGTGATTGCAAACCTGGAGGAAATACAATGATGGCTCCTAGGAACAGAATTTCTCGTGCTTTGTAAAATGATTTACTAATATGAATGATGTAGGACAAAAAAATGAAGACACACAGTTACCCATACTAACTGAGCTGTGGTGTGCTGAAAAACTTTGACAGATTTTGAATTATTGAAAGATAACTTGTTCTTTTCTTCATATGGTCTTGCATGCATTCACTTGTGTTCATGAAAAGGATGATTGTGGCATCATCTAGTTGAAGCAGCAATGAGTTGCGTCCACCTCCCCAACCTGCATACAGAATCCGAAGGCCTATTGTAGACCTAGAAGAAAGAATCATAGTTGTGCATGAACTCCATGATTAATGACTAAAGTCGAGGCCAGCAATGACCATGCATGTTGATAATGATCTTGCAGGACACAGGAAATATGAGTTACGATCTCTGGAATTGTCATATATGCCAGGGCCCCTCGTTTTGAAATGGCAAATGTGTGTGTTTTGGGTTATGAAACATTGAATGAATTATGAGTTTTTTGCTCCCTCTGGACTGTCAAAGGAACTCCATGATCGAGATGGAGGGTTGACTATATTTCAGAATTGACCTAATATAATTTATTTTGTATGATCTTAACACTTGGAAGCTCCACTCTATAAAGCCTTAATTGCACAAAATGTGATCCACCTAGTTGCTCAATTCATTCTACAAAGTAGTCACATCTTTCTGGGCTCCTAGACCGTGAATAATTGACTAGTATACCTTTCGGTAATGGCGTAGGGTGCAGAATGCTGGTACTTCGAGATTATTCACTATGATATGAGCATATTTGGGACTGTTTTATGGTAAAGGCTAGAGTATCTGTTTTTTGCCAGGGAAGTCACTCTCTGGTTTCACAATGCTCATAAGGTTCTCATTTAAGATTTGTTTCAATTCTTTGCTTAAGTGATTGGAAGCTTTGCAAATGCAAAACAAACCCATGCTGATTCTATTTGGCTATTCTGCATTTGCATACTGTATAGGATGATGAAACATGGTACTAGAATCACTCTAAGATCATCGATGCTCCCACACCATGGGCAGAGCCTTATTGGTTGTTTGCTTAATAATGACGGAAATACAGAAGGGATCTTCATTTGCATAGAAATTGCTCTAATTTGTACAGGTCAAAGAGGACGGTAACAGTGGCTCCTAATTTACATGGATAATTGTTGATCCATCTTCTGCTAAATACTTGTATGATTAGAATGAGCCTTACAGGGTTAACACCAATTTTTAAATTGAACATGTGTCCTAGGATTGTGGCCCTCATTTCCACTTTCTATTTTGTAAAAATGGATGTGCACTTGGTTAAAACGTTCAGGTTTTGTGTCTCTGACAGGAAAAGGAAAACTCATTATGAGAACTTGAAGAGCTAATCTGACTTAATGTCCCCTGAAGTGGAAACTAAATTTGAAATGAATGTTTATCTCATTTTTAGATGCAGCCTACTTGCTCTTTTGTATGTCATTTCAGGTTTGGGTGCTTCTGGCAAAGGCATTTCCAGCCATACCAAAGATTGCATAATGGGAGGAATGCTGGGCTGACTGCCCCCAAGGGGATTGTGTCGCTCAGCTCTGAAGATTGAAGATTTGCAGCTTGAAGTAAAGACTGAAGACTTGCAGCTTGAAACCTTGCAGACTAAAGAATTGCATATTTTGAAGACTTGAAGATTCTCAGACTTGAAAGACTCTTCCTTGGGTCGGTTCAGCTATGTATGCTCTTCTCTTAGCTTTGTCGAGGACGACAAAGCTTAGGAGGGGGAGAGTGTTGTAGAGTCATTGTATAAATTTTTTCATAGGAACCCCTTCTTATCCATCTTTCCACAAAAAGGCATAAAAACCTCTTCTTAGACTTTAGTGCACTTCTTTTTATAGAAGCCTTCCTTTTGGGTATTTATAGAATGGGAGCACATTTTGTATACGTGCGCACAAACTTCCCTCCCTCTCTCTCTAGTTTGTTACCTTTTTTGAAATCCCACTACCATATAAAGATTTTCTTGATTTAGCACATGTGGTCTTTTGACCACATGTTTTTATTCACATATGCCTCTCTTCTCTATATAAAGAAGAGCCTCATTTGTAAAAGAGGAGGTCCCTTGGCCATGGCCTTGGCCTCCATTTTGGTAATGGAAGAAGGTGTCATTTGTTACTCTCTTGCCTCCTTGTGTGCAATGGCGTTGGTCTTGGTGTATGGATTTGCATGTGTGTGTGCATGGTTGGGAGGATGTTCCCCTTTGCTCCTTGTGATGTTGGCCATTGTTGCCATTGCTCCATGAGCGTGGGTGAACCTCTCCTCTCATTCTTTGCCCCAACTTGGAGAAACCTCTCACTTCCATGTGAGGCGGTTAGGGTTTGTTGCTCCCCTTTTCTCAACACATGCCGGTAAGTATTTAATTCTGCAATGCCAGGCATAACACACCCGTAGCGATGGCGTTGTACTCATATCATATGCAAGATCGAGATTGCCATGCTCGAAGCTCGGGGTGTTTACATGAGCTGCCTTAACACGACGGAAGACTTTAAAAACCATCTGTATCATGTCAAATATCTTGACAGTCATGTGCGCTGCTATATCATCCATATGTTTCAAGCGAGGGAGCCAGTGATGAATCGTGGCCATCATGTATCCAACTATTGGTAGTCCTATGGGTGGCCTGAAGTATGGGTAGTTTAACCAATCCTCGCATTGCCTGTTGTTCTGTACTTTAATAGCGAATGCCTTCCAGGAGCGGCGACATGGCACTGGTCCCCAACATGGGTTGTATTTTAAGTGTAGTGGCGCCTTAACCCAAGTACTCATCGTCTCAGGATATTCTTGTAATAGATTCTTGCGCCATTCTGGTTGAAAGATTTCTCCGCGTTGCGCATCTGTTGGCAAATCGTCAGGCTCAAACTGAGTAGCGTGAGATGGTTTCTTGCCTGTTTCTTTCTCTATGGCTAACTGATATTCTGCCATTAACATAAAATAAGGTTTATACTGTAGCTCATGCCCTGATGTGTATCTGCACGGGGCCAAGTGAGCAAAGTAGGGGGACTGTAAAATGCGTTCTTCAATCATTGCCATGGCGTGTAACTGCGCCTCTACCCGTGCTGAGTGGGTTGTCCCAAGTTCCTCAAGCGTCTTCATCCACGCGGGAGTTGGAAGTTTGAAAGTCGTCTGGCCTTCAGCCGTGACGCGTCTGCCTGGGATGGGTTGGGGCTCATAGGCTTCTTCAAAAGTTTCCTCCACCGGAATAACTGTTTCTTCCTCTGCTGGTAGGTCCAGTGGGGAGTTTGGTCTGGGTGGTGCTTCATATACTTCTACCCGTGATTGAAGAGTAGATACCTGGGCCCTTAATGCGTTGAGTTCCTCTAGGATGTCAGGAGATGGATCCGCAGGAGCTGGTAGTCCTTGTTGTATTGGTGCTCTGAGTTGGAGTAATTTATGATCTTCTTTCAGCTTCTGATATTCTTCATTCATGTTGTTGTACTCATCTAACAATCTGACATGATCATCTAACAACATTTTCATTGATTTTGAGGGCACGGCCTTAAAGCCACTAGGGCTTAATGGTTGGTCAGGTTGATCAAGGGCAGCTTCTAAATTTTCTCTATTCTGCTCTTGTAAGCGCTGGTTTTCTTCTTTTGCTGCTTCCAAGTGTCGTCTGAGTAAGCCCATGTTCCGTGTAAGCGTCGCATTGCGAATTGTCTGGGCCCTTAACAAATTATCAAGATCAGCAGTGGCTTCTTTGGTTTTCTCTTCACTCTCTAGTTCTAGTTTATGATGTCTCTCGTAGTTCTTGGTAGCGGGTATTCAATGAGGCATTCTCGATGGTCAGTGAATTGAGCTGCGAGTGTAGATCATTCGTTGTCTTCTGCAACTGCTGATAATTAGTTCCAAGAGATGTGAACTAATCTCTTACTTGAGTCATACACGTGAACATCTGTCGAAATGTTGTGTCTATGGTGGGTGATAATATTAATGGTGTGCTAAGTGAAGATGTAGTGGGTGTAGATGCAAAGGGAATGGGGAATGGGGGTGGGAAAGTGGATGTTGTGGTGATTGTGCCATAAATGAAGTGAGTGGAGGTGCAGTGGGTGGTGATATATCCATATCGCTGGATGTGGTGTCGAGTGCAGTGACTGTGAATAGTGGTGTGATCGTGGGTAAGTGTGTGGGTGTAAATACTGGATTTACAAAGGTTGAAGAGTAATTTACAGAGGGGTTTTCTAATGCTGCTTGGTGGAAAGGGAAAATTGGAAATGTGGTGGGTCGGGGAGGTGATACAAGGGAGAAATTCATCGGGGTTAGAAATGGAGATAGTGGTCTCAGGGGTGTAGGAAAGGAAGGGAAGGATGGAGGGGAAACTGGATTGGATAGAAAGGTGGATGTGCTAGGGGGTAGACTAGGTTGAGTGGGTGTAGACATGGTGAGAGGAATGGATGTTACAAGGGCTTCTGCTACTTCGTCGTGGAAAAATGTGGGAGGTCTAGGAGAGAGCGGATGTACATGGGAGATTGGAGAGACGGGAGGTGAAGGAGGAGTGGTTGGGGTGGTAGGTACTTCAACAACTGTGGTGGTATGTACAACAGTAGTACGGGGTGGAGAGTCGATGATAATGGTGTCTTGTGCCCATGAGCCTTCAGGGATGAGACGTGCTTCCTTGGCCTATTCTGAAGATTGACCGCCAGTGGGTACCCGAATGTATTCACCAGGTTTGGTTAGTAGACAGATTCTACGAGGGTCATACTGCGGTAATGGTTTCCTCTGCAAATATCGTAAGGCTTCTGTGGATCCCACTGATTTGACAAGTTCTCTGAAGCCTCTGATGTATACTTCTTCGAATCTGCCTGAGACAAGTTCATGTTCTATAAGTGCTTGAGTCTCCTCCTCAGTTAACTTCTTGCGCACCCAAACTTTTTCCATAGTACGATATAACTTCTTGATGGCTAACGTATAAGCTGCTGCTTCAAAGGTTTCATCTTCATGCGTACTGGTATCACGCTGGTGTCGGTGTGCTATCCTTGTTCATCTGTCTGTCCATGCTCTTGGGATTCGTGAGTGCCCTGGCTGGCTTCGTCATCGCCTTCATCTTCATCGGTTTCTGTTCTTTCGTCCTCGGAACTAGATACTATGTGTCCTTGTGATTGGTCTCGGGGCGTGGTCGGGTAGCTTGGCCGCTCATATTCCTGAGAGAAAATCTAGCCTTTAGAAAACTGAAATTCATTGGAGAAAGCATCTTGCATTTCGAAATCAAATGTTGTATCTATGGGTTCCTCTTCCAAGTTAGGTATCAGAAAAGAAAAAGCTTCTGCACCAATAGTGGTGGGAACTTCTGCTGTAGTGGTGGTCGGTTCCTGAACTGATGTTGCCTGTGAGGTAACTGCACTGGTAGTGCCTTCCGTTACAACTGGTCTTGATAATCGTATGCGAATAGGTTGTACCGTTGGAGTGGCTTCTGTCGGAGACTGCTCTGGAGAGGGTTGTGGTGAGGGTGATTCTGGCACCTGAAGGCAGGGGATAGTTCCCCTCATTCGCTTTCCTGCTCTTCCTTTTCTGGCCTTCCTAGCTTTCTTTGTTGTTCCCTTGAATGCTTTCAGCTCCTCACTTATCATTGCTCGCTCGATAGGTAAATCGTAGGCCAAACACATATATATGATGCGCGTGAGAGCGCAACATCCATTGATGACCTTCTTTCTTTCCCATCTGTGTTGTGCTAAGTAGAGCTGATCAATGATCCAGCTTGCTAGATCAACTGTCTGGGGTCCAGTACATGCTAAATATAAACCAAACCATATGTGCTTGTGAGGCATTGTGAATCTGTCCTGAGCGGGAAAAGCAAAATGCTGCATGCATATCCGCAGTGATTTTGAAAGCTCAAGTGTGATCGCCGAAATCTCTTCCCATTTAGTAACGTCCCCACGTTTCATTGGCTCTGGAACCAGCCTTTCTCGTTCTGTTGGAGTGTGTGTACCATGGATCTTGATTGCAGCGCGAATCAGATCTTTAGAAAGATAAAACCTCTTATATGACGGATCATTTACTAAGGATGGTAAAATAAAAGTGCCGGGTAGATCCTTGTTCTCAGAAGCTGTCAAAGTGGTGACTAAGTAATAGCATATGTAGAAGTCTGGTTTAGGCAAAGGGTCACTGAAATACTCTGTGAAGCCGGCTCTTGCCCAAACATGCGTTAAGTCTTGTGTGTTCTGTAGTCCTTCAAACTCTCTTGAGAAAAACTGATATTTGCCCCAGGTACGGTCATCAAAAGTCAGATTAGCATCAAATATAAAATCAGCATCCGCCAATGGTCCTGCTAGCCCTTGAAACCAGTGAGAATTGCGATGAATCTTCTCAATATAACCCCTAGGGGGATCGTCAATTGGCATGGGCCCTGGAAACCCTTGAAACTCTGGTGGTTGAGCCGTAGGATGGGGCTCCGCTAGTAGTTCTCCAATACTGGCCATGGGTTCGCTGGGGCCAGCTTCAGATGGTCCTTCTGCCTGCATGATGAATGATGTGAATGCGTAGTAGATATGCTACATAAGATTAACACATTAGTATGGAAATTAATCATGATCCCATTAAAGTGAGACTGCAATCCCTTTCCATAACCGATGTGTAACCCGTGTAGCCGATTGTTGTGCTATGGTTTATGGAATGATTTCTTGCAAACTAATGCAGGTCTCTAGACACCTACATGCTTTAGATGATGCATACATTTCTTGATGAGGTGTTATTACAGGTGACGTTGGGTTATAGTGTGTGGATTTATACAAGGTTCAGTTGTGAATGATTTATTACAAGGATGGTGTTTAGTCGGGGTGGGAGTAATGTTAGATAATGGGATCAGAAAAGACGGCTGGATACGTTTCGGTATCCACTTCCTAAGAGTTCGTGTGCGGGTGATAGGCTTCTATTGAGGGACAAAAGATGAGATCAGATTTGGTGGTATTGAAAGGTGAAGAGATTTATGAGGGGTATATATTACATGGCTTGAGGGTTGAGCTATAATACACTGTTTGGGTACCCAAATCTGCATGGGTGTGGGTCGATTTGTAAGGTACTTCTTGGCGATCCAAATTTGTCGATGGTTTGTACTCGTAGAAGAAGGTCGAAAAGGCTTTGGATATTGCTTTTGATTCTGCCCTGACTTCTTCGTATCAATGTCTGCGTTGTTGAAATCAGTCGGTGCTTTCTGTCCTTTTGGCACCCATATTTGTCTCGTGTCGCTTGCTTTGTGATACTGATACTGCTGCTTTCTTTGTGTCGTCTGATATTGTCGTCGGCCTGGGTTCCTTTGCCGTGGTTGACTCCTTTGTGGTTGAGGTTGAGAGGTCCGATGGACACTCTGCTTTGGAAAAGAAGGGAGGTCCAACACTACCATTAGGAGGTGCTCCATTTTGTACTTTTAATCTAGGCCAGCCCACAGTAAGTGTGGAAGGATGGGCACTGCAGTTGATAGTGTCCATTTGGCCGCTGATGTAACCCTCCTGACCGCTGATGTAACCCACCTGACCGTTGATGGTGTCCATTTGACCAAGCGGTTGGGTGGTTGACCCCTCTAATTTGTAGGAAGCCCAAGGGAAAATCTCCTGACGTCCTTCTAATTGACAATTGTCCATAGCCAAGCCCGCATGGGTTGGCGTAGACGTAACGTGACTGATCTGACCAAAGATCTTTCGGTCTTCCATTGCATGTTGTTCATAGGGTCCAGGGTCGTGTACTTCAGGCGAACAGCCGTTAGGGAAGTCAAGCGATATCACTCGCTTCTGAACTAAGGTTCCAATCTGCAAGGAGCCTTGTCTAAGATTTAGGTCTACTGAGTGATCGTATAGCCAATCTATCAGGTCCTTGTACTGAGTGATTTAGGGGTTCTATCAGGTCCTCGTCATGGCACACTAGTAGTTTCACTGTCAAGGTCACTTCGTTTATGAGGATAGGAAGGTCCACCTCACCCATGCAAGGGGTTTCCATGCCTCCTAGCCCTATGAGGTATGCCTCGATTGGCCGCATTTCTATTCTTGAGTCCTTATAGTGGGACCATCTAATCGCACTAGTCGCAGCACCTGAATCAATTAAAGCCCTGAGCTCTTGGCAAGGGTTGCCGTGCTCTAGCCTGACTGTAATGAATGGTCTCCTGTCCACTATTCTACGGTGTGTACTTGACTTTGCTTGACACATCGCCATGGGGTATCTGGGTGATGTTTCTAGATGGTTATAATGTTCTCTCCCTAGTCCTTGTCTTCTTAACTTCATGCGCTTAATGCGTTCTATAGCTTCTGCCTGAGCTTCAGCTCGTATTCTATTTTCTTCCTCCTTACGCTTCTTTGCCAACGTGAGTCGTCTAAGCATATCCTCAGTAAGAGGTTCCTGATATAACTTGACTCTACAGCCACTAATGTAATTAGGCATTATGTCTCCTTCTAAGGTGGCTAATTGTATTGCTCCACTTGTTGAGAGTCTGTTAATGATCATAGGTCCATAACCTCGCTTTTCTAACTTCCGTGCGTGCTGTTTCAGCGTATATACTAGAACTAAATCTCCTTCTTTCAAGCCTTTATCTTTCACATGTGCATCAAAATATGCTTTCTGTCGCTTCTTAGCTGCGTATTTTCTTGCTGCTGCTTTCAGCTTGGTTTCTCCTAATCGTTCCAAGTCCATTATTCTTGCTGATAATTCATGGCCGGTCCACTGATGTTCTTGTGCAACCTTAAGGGTCGGTATCAAGAAGTCCAAAGGAAGCACAGCATTCTGACCAAAAACCATATGAAAGGGAGTTGCATTGAGTACGGTCTTGTAAGCCACTCGATATGCCCAAACAGCGTGGTGTAACTGTTTGTCCCAATCTGAACGTTTGTTGTTCACGAGTTTCGTCAGTACGTTACAAAGGATCTTGTTAGTGCTTTTAGCCTGACCATTGGCCTGAGGATGATATGGTGCAGATTTCTTGTGAATCACCATAAAATCCTGTAACAAATATTCAATGACTTGGTTTAGAAAGTGAGTTCCTCGATCGCTCACTAACTCTATAGGCAATCCATATCTTGAAAAGACATTTTCAAATAAGAATTTTGCAGTCGTGTGTGCATCATTCTTTTTTGTGGCTTTTGCCTCTACCCATTTGGTAAGATAATCAGTGGCAACAATAATGTATTCATCATGAGTACCTTTTGTAGGGGGGTTAATGGGTCCTACAAAGTCTATACCCCACTTAGAAAATGCACGTCCGCCCATCATGGGTTTCAATGGCATTTCATATCTGCGAGTAGGAAATTGAGTTCTTTGGCACACATCACATCTCTTTACATAGGTATGAGCATCCATGTGAAGAGTGGGCCACCATAATCCTGCAAAGAGGATGGCTTTGATTATCCTATCTGGTCCAAAGTGACCTCGTGCAACACCTTGGTGTGCAGTCTCTAATACGCTCAAGTAATCGCTTTCATGAACACATTGTCTTAAATATCCATCTCGTCCTCGTTTGCATAGATTATCACCAATAAGTGAATAGTCCTGAGCTTCCTGCTCTAGACTTCGTTGTCGTGCTAAGGTCATTCCTTGAGGGAATGTTTTTGTCCTCAAGTACGTCACTAAAGGTTCACTCCATTCTGGTGTGAGAGACACGTGATATAACGTAGCATGTTCTACTGGTGGTCTTTCACAACAAACATGGCATTCTTTACACAACTTGTAGACATCTGCTTCCATCGAAGGCCAATATACTCCTAGTCTATGCAGAGTCTGCAAAGTACGATGTTTTGAATGATGTTGCTTTAATGCACCTACGTGTGCTAATTGCAACCAATTTGCATGTTCCGATTCATCTACACAACTAGCAAGAATCTTTTGACTATCTTGTTTATATATACTTCCTGCTATGATTTGGTATCTCTAAGACTTGGTAATCTCTCCTTCCTTGATCCTTATCCTAGGATTCTTGGGTCCATATGTTAGAATAGGGACTATCAACTTAGCCCATTCTGGTGCTATCTCAAGGTTAAACAAGTACGCATCGGGTAATTCATCCACTATTCCTTGAGGAGCTTCTCTTGTGGTTAGTCTCGAGAGGTGGTCAGCTCTGAGATGCGTCTTTCCTTTCCTGACTACCACTTCAAAATCGTACTCCATGAGTAATAGAAACCAACGTATTAATCGTCCTGTGTTACATGGCTTGTTGACTAAGTACAATAGGGCTTGATGATCTGTAAAGAACTTGAACTTGTTTGCCAACAAATAATGCCTGAATTTCTTTACTACGTAGATCATTCCTAATCCTTCTCGTTCCATCATGGTGTAATTTCTTTCTGCTGTGTTCAACTGTCTGCTCGCGTAAGCTATGGGAAGATCTATATTTCCTTCATTCGTGGGTTGTGCTAACACACATCCTATGGCATAATTGGATGCATCCACATGTACATGGAATGGTTTGCTCCAATCCGGGGTTGTCAATATAGGTGCTGAGCACAAACGTCGTTTAAGTTCATTGAATGAATTCTCACACTCGTCTCTCCATTCAAAATTGGTCAAAAGAGAGTATAGAGGCTTGGCTATGATTGCATACATGTGTATGAATCGTCTATAATAACCGCAATGACCCATAAATGCCTGTACCACTTTCACGTTAGTTGTTCTAGGTAGATCTGCAATCACCTTCACCTTTTCTTCATCCGTACAGATTCCATTCTTTGACACAATGTGTCCTAGAATTTTTCCTTGTCTAACCATGAAAACACATTTTTCTGGGTTCAAACAAACCTGATATTCTCGACATTTGTCAAACACTTGCCTTAACTCTGGGATATGAGTCTGTCTTATATTCGAGTGTGCACATAGGTCATCGACATAAACTTCCAAATTCTTACGTAAGAATTCCTTAAAAACATGACACATGAGTCGCTGGAAAGTAGCGGGTGCATTTGTTAAGCCAAAAGGCATCACACGAAATGCAAATATGCCCCATTCTGTGGCAAAAGCCATCTTGTGTTGGTCTTCTGGAGCAATGGCTACTTGATTATAGCCTGAGAATCCATCAAAAAAGTTGTAAATTTCCTTGCCCGCAACTCTTTCCAATAAGTGTTCTGTGATAGGAAGAGGATAATTGTCTCTAATTGTGGCGGCATTAACTTTTTTAAGGTTAATACACACACGCAATTTTCCATTCTTCTTGGGCACAACTGTTGAAGAATCACTCACGAATTTGACGAACAGACAAAGGAAGATAAATAGAAGCGGAATCAAATATTCAGAAAATCAAAAGCCTTAATGAAGGGACAAATTCACGACCGTTATGTACAGTACAGAATCTTGCAGAATCAGAGTTCGTTACACCGAATCAAATTGTATATACAAAGAGAACGTGCATAAGAATAATAAGAGGGAAGTGCGAGCTAGAACGTGCATGAGAAGAAAACGCAGTATAAATAGAGCACATACAGAGGTAAAAGAGTGAGAGAGAGATAGGAGAGAACAGAGAATGAGAAAGTGAGAAGACGCCAGAGATCGCGTATGTATAGAAACTGAAGAGAGAGTGAGTGAGAAGTTCTCAGAAGATGCCATAGATTGCGTATGTACATATGAATAACAGAAAGCTGAAATATCAGGTATTCATCTGCGAGAGATGGTAAAGAGAAACTACTCAGTGTAGGAGAGTTTCCATAGCTTGAGCAAGAAGAGGCCAAGCTAATTTGTACACATCTTCTCTAATAGAAAACACATGTTCATGTGGAAGTTTGCGTGCACCGTTCATATGTGAAGAACTCTGAGTATTTTCGTGTTACGGTAGAAAGTTCGTTAACCGTTAACAGTTACTGTTCGTTAGTAAACATGTCCCTTGATACTCTCTCAGTCAATGAATGTCTTGGTCAAATACAGTTATCTCAGTAAACGCATTTTCGGTCAGTTATAGTTTTCTCAGAAAACGAGTTTTCCGCTAGAACAACGAAGTATATCTCGCATAGTAAATTAAAGTTTTGTATGAGAGTTAGCTTATCTTATAGCTAGACATCTCTACTATCAGTTTGTCAAGGATTTCAGTGAAATGGATATGTACACACGGTACAAAGTCTAACCGAAAAGAGACATTCTGAACCGGAGAAGTTTTTCTTAAACTTTAGAAAGTGTTCACTCAGTGAAGGAAGTTCACACATCACTTCCTTACTTCTTGTATACTCACTTGAAGTAATTACAAACAGAATAGGAGTTGATTCCGGTAAGATTCCGGTATAATTACGGTGACAGTCTGGTGACAGTCTGGTGACAGTCCGGTGAAGTTCCAGTGAATTTTTCCAGTAGATTCAAAACGCAGTCTTATACGTTTGAGCGACAGAAACCGTGCTAAGCTACTGTTGATTATAGAGGTGTTCTAATATCACTCTAGCTTAGCTCTCTATTCGGTGGCACGGCAAATTCCGCAGGCTGACAAGGTTCAAGCCTTGCCGTGACGACCACCAACAGTGGTATCAGGGCGAAAGTTAATCGCCACAACAAGTGGTATCAGAGCCGTGAGATCCAAGAAGTGGGTTCAGAGCCAGAGTATTCACCATCATTGGTGTCAGAGCCAGCATACCAAAATTGGTATCGCAGAGCAGGTTAACCACAACAATGGAACCAGAACGAGAAAGATTCTGAAGAGTAGAAAGATTCTCAAAGTTCACCAGAAGTAATAGAAACAAGAAGATCATGGCAGATCATGTCCAAATTGATAAATTGGACAGAGATAATTATCCCGCATGGGTAATGCGCATGGAAGCCTTACTTATGAGTAAAGACCTAATGATGTATATGACCGGAGAAGAAAAGAAGCCGACTTTCAAAGATGATAGTCAACCGGAAAAAGAAGAATTAGAAGCCTTGTAGCTGTGGCAGAAGAAAGATGCAACGGCAAGAGCTTACATTTATAATACCGTTACAGATCATCTACTACCGCACATTAGAGGTCTGGAGAAAGTGGAGGACATATGGAGTGCGTTGGAAGATCACTTCCAAAATATTACGAAAGCTAGGAAGGCTAGCTTATGGTCCGAATTCACAACATTCAAAAAGAAGTCGAGTCAAAGCATTAGTGACTATGTTACTAAGATGAAGGATCTAGCAGATAGTCTTGGATCCATAAATGAAGATGTCGAAGATCACAGATTGATAGCGCAACTGCTAACAGGTTTGAGAGGAGATGAAAGGTGGAAACCTTTTGTACTCTCAACTGAACTATCTTTAAATCATTTTGTACCAGATTTAAATCCGTTGCTTGGTTTGATGCTCACATATGAGCAAGACCTGAAAGGAGATGTAGATAAAGGACAAAGCTCTGCAATGTACATGAAGAACAAGAAGAAAGACAAAGGTAAGTCAAAAGATGAAGAAGAGTCGAGTTCGCAGGCTTATTATGCAAGAGGTAAAGGCACCGGCAGAGGAAGAGCAAGAGGTTTTGGAAGAGGAAGAAGTAGCCAGAATAACAACAAGAAGGCTTGTTGGATCTGTGGACTAAGTAATCATTTGGCTCATGATTGTTGGCACAATCAACAAGGATCAAATCAAAATCAGAACAGTAATAGTAGAGGCAGAAGCGGAATATATCAGAGTAACTTTCAAAGAGGAAGACAAAATCAAAGAGGAGGCTATGGTAGAGGTGGAGCAAGAAGTTGGGGACAGAATCAATCCTACAACACCACCTACAAAAATTACGCAAATGACACACAGAATGAAAGCCATACGTCATTGATGATGAACTCAATCAGCACATCAGATAACGAAGACCTGAAGGTACTTTACATTGATTCTGGATGTTCTAATCACTTGTCAGGAAATATAGAACTGATGTCAGAATTGGAGAAAGGTAGTTCCAGTCATACTGTTCAAACAGGTGACAATACGAGACATAGTGTACATTCAATTGGAAAAGTGAAGTGTAAGAGTGGAGCAGATTTGCTAACCAATGTTTTGTATGTTCCAACAATACCGAAAAATTTGATCAGCGTGGGACAGATAGTTGAGAAAGGTTTTCAGGTCAGATTTACAAATGAAGGATTATTTGTAGAAGAGTTGGCCAAGCGTTGCTCACACATGGTGAAAAGGTGATTATAGAACTTGATCTCTGGCATAAGAGATTAGGTCATTTCAATGAAAAAGGAATTAAAGCTATGATAGCAAATCAGTCAGTACTGGGATTACCAAATGTACAGAATCAACATATGATTCACAAGTGCGAAGCATGTCAGATGGAAAAAGCCCACAGGTTACCTTTCCACAAGAAAGGATTCAAACATGATGGAGTACTTGAACTCATTCATACAGATGTATGGGGTCCCACAAAAGGAGGATCACTTAGCGGATCGAGGTATTATGTTTTATTCATTGATGATGCTACAAGGTGGATAACTCTTTATGTTTTGAAAGAGAAATTAGAAGTGTTTGGAGCTTTCAGGCATTTTCATGCATATGCTGA
This sequence comes from Ceratopteris richardii, assembly GCA_020310875.1. Taxonomy (NCBI): domain Eukaryota; kingdom Viridiplantae; phylum Streptophyta; class Polypodiopsida; order Polypodiales; family Pteridaceae; genus Ceratopteris; species Ceratopteris richardii. Next base: position 156,620,598 of record CM035408.1, on the reverse strand, counting down.
AAGACTCACAGGTTGAAAGCTTAAGAGACTCAGGTTTGATGGAGGGGGAGAATACTTCTCCCGAGAGTTCAATGACTATCTTTGGAATGCAGGTATTAAGAGAGAAATAACCTGCAGGTACACACCACAACAAAATGGTGTAGCAGAAAGAAGGAACCGAACTCTAGTTGAGTTTGCACGAGCTATGCTAAAGGAAAAGGATTGTCCAAATTATCTTTCAAGGGCTTAAGCTGTAAATACAGCTACATACTTGGTAAACAGATTACCATGTACGGCATTAGATGGAATGACCCCGTATGAAGCTTGGTGGGGAAAGAAGCCAACACTTGATCATTGCAAAGTGTTTGGATCAGTAGCTTACGCTTATGTACCATCACAACTTTGACATAAGCTTGAACCAAAAGCAGAGAAATATGTGTTCGTCGGATACGATGAAAAGCAGATGGGCTACAGGTTATGGAGTCCTTTACCAAAACAGTTTACCATTTCCAAAGATGTAACATTTGATGAACAGAAAAGTTGGTATACAGATCAAAGTCACACAACGGAAGAATTTGAAGAAGAAGTAAGAAGAAGAGAGAAAGGGAAATCAATTGTACAGGTGAATAGAGATGAAGACTATATGCAGGCAAGTACGTCCAGGATCGGATTAGGTATGAGAAATGGAGATGAACAAGGATTTGATGAAGATGTGTATTCAGATACACATGAAGAGTTTGAACCAAGAAGGTCAAACAGGAACAGAAGACAACCAGAAAGGTATTCGTATGATACTTCGTACATAACTCAGAAAAATTATGCATATATGGTCAAAGATGATGAAGAACCTCATAATTATGATGAAGCTAAAGGCAAGAAGCAATGGGAAGAAGTAATGGAAGAAGAGTTCAGCGCACTGGAGGAGAACAAGACATGGGAACTTGTTCCTAAACCAAATGGTAAGAAAGTGATTGGAAACAAATGGGTTTTCAAAGTTAAGAAGCTTGCAGATGGAAGGATAGCCAGATACAAAGCCAGACTGGTTATCAAGGGCTATGCTCAGACGCATGGCATAGATTATGACGAGACGTTTAGTCCGGTGGCAAAGATGTCAACCATAAGGACAGTGATTGCTATAGCAACATCAAAAGGATGGAAGCTAAGTCAGCTAGATATAAAGAACGCATTTCTGAATGGATACATATCAGATGAAGTCTACATGGAACAACCAGAAGGGTTTGTAAGTTCCAGATACCCAAATTTTGTTTGCAGATTAACAAAAGCACTTTACGGACTAAAGCAAGCTCCAAGAGCTTGGAATTACAGACTTGTGAAATATCTCAATGAACTTGGATACCAAAGTTAGAAAGCAGATGCAAGTCTACTCATTAAGAGAACAGAAGAAGGTATGATCTACATTTGCATTTATGTAGATGACATCATAATCACAGGTACCTCAGATGAAGGAATTAAAGAAGTAAAGAGATTACTCGAAAAGGAGTTTCAGATCAGTGATCTAGGAAAGTTGTCATACTTTCTAGGAATGGAAATCACATACACATATCATGGTGTATATGTTACGCAAGAAAGGTATCTCCTAAACTTACTGAAGAAGTTTAATATGGAGAATTGCAGAGAAGCTTCAACACCGCTTGAAGTAAATCATAAACTCAGCAAATACAGTGGTGCAGAGTTTAAAGATATGAGGAAATATCAGTCGTTAGTGGGAAGCCTAATCTACGCTACACTAACATGACCGGATCTTAACTATGCAGTGGGAGTTCTCTCACAGTTCATGCATTGTCCGAAAGATCAACATTGGGTTTCAGGACAGAGAGTTCTTAGATATTTATAAAGAACTATAAGGGAAGGATTACATTATCCTTTTACGTCAAATATAAAACTGAGAGCATACAGTGACTCAGATTGGGCAGGAAGCCAAGATGACAGAAGGTCAACACATGGGTATATGATATACCTAGGAGATAAGCTAGTAAGCTGGTGTTCGAAGAAACAACACACAGTGGCTTTATCGTCTACAGAAGCAGAATATAAAGGACTTGTAGAAGCAGCAAAAGAAGTGATATGGATGCAGACCTTGCTCAAAAGCATGGGTATTGATCAAGGTATACCCATCATACATGGAGATAATATGAGCTCGTTGTATCTTGCAGCAAATCCAGTATTTCATGCAAGAACAAAGCACATAGAAATTCAGTATCATTTCCTGAGGGAAAAGGTAATGGAGAAGGAGATAGAAATAATATACACTCCGACAAAAGATCAGATTGCATATATTTTGACAAAAAGCTTGGATGGAACAAAGACAAGCAGATTCAAAGAAATGGCAGGTATAAAAGAAAGGAAAATATATGAAGACAGGAAGAGTCAAATTAGTGATTGAGGGGGAGTTGTTGAAGAATCACTCACGAATTTGACAAACAGACAAAGGAAGATAAAGAGAAGCGGAACCAAATATTCAGAAAATCAAAAGCCTTAATGAAGGGACAAATCACGACCGTTATGTACAGTATAGAATCTTACAGAATCAGAGTTCATTACACAGAATCAAACTGTATATACAAAGAGAACGTGCATAAGAATAATAAGAGGGAAGTGCAAGCTAGAACGTGCGTGAGAAGAGCGCGCAATATAAATAGAGCACATACAGAGGTAAAAAAGAGAGAGAGAGAGAGATAGGAGAGAACAGAGAATGAGAAAGTGAGAAGACGCCAGAGATCGCGTATGTATAGAAACTGAAGAGAGAGTGAGTGAGAAGTTCTCAGAAGATGCCATAGATCGCGTATGTACAGATGAATGACAGAAACCTGAAATATCATGTATTCATCTGAGAGAGATGGTAAAGAGAAACTACTCAGTGTAGGAGAGTTTCCATAGCTTGAGCAAGAAGAGGCCAAGCTAATTTGTACACATCTTCTCTAATAGAAAACACATGTTCATGTGGAAGTTTGCGCGCACCGTTCATATGTGAAGAACTCTGAGTATTTTTGTGTTACGGTAGAAAGTTCGTTAACCGTTAACAGTTACAGCTCGTTAGTAAACGTGTCCCTCGGTACTCTCTCAGTCAATGAATGTCTCGGTCAAATACAATTATCTTAGTAAACGCATTTTCAGTCAGTTACAATTTTCTCAAAAAACGAGTTTTTCGATAGAACAACAAAGTATATCTCGCAGAGTAAATTAAAGTTTTGTATGAGACTTAGCTTATCGTATAGCTAGATATCTCTACTATCAGTTCGTCAAGGATTTCGGTGAAATGGATATGTACACACGGTACAAAGTCTAACCGAAAAGAGACATTCTGAACCGGAGAAGTTTTTCTTAAACTTCAGAAAGTGTTCACTCAGTGAAGGAAGTTCACGCATCACTTCCTTACTTCTTGTATACTCACTTGAAGTAATTACAAACAGAATAGGAGTTCATTCCGGTATAATTACGGTGACAGTCTGGTGACAGTCCGGTGAAGTTCCAGTGAATTTTTCCAGTAGATTCAAAACGCAGTCTTATACGTTTGAGCGACAGAAACCGTGCTAAGCTACTGTTGATTATAGAGGTGTTCTAATATCACTCTAGCTTAGCTCTCTATTCGGTGGCACGACAAATTCCGCAGGCTGACAAGGTTCAAGCCTTGCCGCGACGACCACCAACAGTGGTATCAGAGCGAAAGTTAATCGCCACAACAACAACCACAATGGGGGATACCCATTCGGTATGCTCAATTTCGTAAATGAATCTTGCTTCTATCAAGCGATCTATTTCCTCTTTAATCTTTGCAGCGTAGTTATCATTGTACGTGTATGGTTTTTGTTTTGTCGGTTTTGCATCCGGAGTCATAGGGATTCTATGAGAACATATATCCGGGTCTACTCCTTTCAGGTCTTTGTAACTCCAAGCAAACACATCTCTATATTTGTGCAATAGGGCAACTAACTCTTCTTCTTCTTCCTTCGTCAAATCATGCCCTATGTATGTACATTTTTCTTCTTCTTCTTCTATGGCAACTATTATTTTTTTGGTTTTCTCTTGATTATCATATACTTTTCCAACGTCAGCTTTTCTGTTAGGCATTCGTACCATGATTCATCTATCTTCTATTTCATATTTCCTGAAGTTCTCCAGAACTTCAAACAAGGATTCTTCTTCTTCTGACATGGTTTCTTTCTTCTTTCTTTTCTTACCTTCACTCTTGACAGTCACTTGTGTGGCTATTCTCACATCATTCATAATTCCTTCATGTTTCTGAGGATGAGTTTCTACTTCGTAGAAATATTCTTCCTCTGATGCAAATGGAGGGTCCATAATAATTGACTCTAAATCAAAGTCACTTGCACCCTCAAATGCATCAGTGTTAGGTTCACATTCTTCAATAATCGAGTCACACATGATTGGCTCTATCATAAAAACTGAGATGTCATAGCCATCCTCATCACAGTGTGGTGTCCATTGTTCTTCATTGATGGCTACGTCCATGGTTGCTAGGATTTCTGCCCAACCATGGGGTTCGAATTCTTCATCTGGAAATACTACAGGTGCGTACGCTGGGTCTTGAAGAGTTCGTGGATGTTGTTCTGCACCTAAGGTCCTTGCTTCTAACCATTCTTCCTCTTGTTTTGCCACTTTACACATCCATAGATGAGTGTCCTCGTGCAACCATGAGGGGTCCGACTCTAATGAGTGTACTGATTTTGTTTCTACCTTTGTCTTATGGATGGTATTCCATTATATTGGGGTTACATCTCGATGTGAATAGTCTTTAGGATTGACTTTAGTAGTCACACCTAAATGTTGCAAGTACAAAGAATTAGTTCCCCAATCTTGTACAATTTGAAACTGACG